>VDFB02086081.1:221767382-221856979 GCA_007258455.2 Sequoia sempervirens
GGGGAGGGGAGGAGGAGGCTGAGGTGGAGGTGGAGGTGGAGGTGGAGGGGGGAGGGAGGCAGATCTGGCTGTGGCTCAGGTGGTGGATTGATGATATCATCAATGTTAAAATCATCCATGATATATGCTTGATATAATGTGCACCTGCATTTTAAATCATACAAAATAGTCCATGTGCATTCAAAAATTAAGATCATATATTTAATTGAAATAGGATGAGCAACATATATATTAAGCTCATACATTTAATTGAAATGCACATATATATACATTGATTGTTCATCAAAACATTTCCGCACAAAATTAAAATTAAATCTATGTACATGCCCTTTAAAGTAAATATAATTATAATTTGCATGCGTACAAATCATTAATAAACTACATACATATATATACAATTTCCAAAATTTAAGAACTATATATGCAAATTTTTAATACATGCACATACATACTAAACAATAAACTTGAAACATTCACAAAATCTCATTTATGTCTAACACACACACACATATATATATTACAATTTTTCAGCAGGAGAAATCATGATCTAGTAGATAGTCATAAAATATATACTATTATATACTATTCATTATAAGTTCATAAATTCCACCAATTTCACAAATCCATGTCACTAAAAATATCCATATAGAACCAAAATCATAAATTCATGTCACTAAAATAATCCATTTGGAACCAAATTTATAAATTCATCACACAAAATATCCATCGTTCACCAAATGTATAAATTCATAACTATTTAAGATCATTGTTTTAATTTATAAACTATTATGGCTCTCTACTGCATAGATATTTATTTCTTTGTGTTTTCCTTTTCAAAATTAGGAGTTCTCCTCTCCTCTAGCCATTATTGATGCTCATCTGTAGTCCATCCATAGCCACGACAACATCAACAAGGGTTTGCACATCTAGATACAAACATCCTCCACCGGAAGTGGGCTTGCATTCTTCATTTTGAATATGTTGATTTCATCGTGGATGGTTCTAGCGAGCCCGTGATTTTTGTACCAATGAGCATGTATTGATTTCAGGCCAGGTAAGGTGGGGGTTACAAGGTAGGTGGGCGGAGGTGGAGGTAGAGGTGTTGGGAGATGGATGGCGTGGAAGTGGATTGCGAATATTATTAGATGGATCCATGCGATCTTTAAGATATGAGTGAACCTGCATTAGATTTATAATTTCAAGATGTAAGATACATGTTTAGGAAATACCTTTAAACCATTCAATATAAATGGCCTTAAATAATTGAATACAAATGATAAAATTATATGTAAGCCTCATTTATATGTCTAAGGCACATGTTATTTGAATGAAAATACAATTAACTATTGATATTGTATAATCTTGCAGGATCTTATTATTGTTAAATTTGGTTGGGCCTTGGGCAATTTTGATCACCAAATTTTAAGAACTTCTTTGATCCCCTTAAGAAATGTCATATTGGAACCCCTTAAGAAAATTGAATTACGATTTAGGGTGATAGGATGGCTTAAGGGGATTTACGTCTAGTGAGGTCCTAGGAGAAAATGGCATGGCTCAAATGAATAAAATTTGGTGAAGTTGCCCAAGGCAACCAAATTTCATTAAGAGCCTTTAAAGAAAAAATGATGGCTTTAGGGTTTAGAGTTTAGGGTTTAAGGTAATAGGATAGCTTAAGGGGATCTACATGCTGCAAGATCCTAGGAAACAATTACATGGCATAAGGTAATGAAATTTGGTGGAGTTGCCTAAGACAACCAAATTTCATTAAGAGCCTAAGAAAAAATGATGGCTTTAGGGTTTACGGTTTAGACTTTAGAGTTTATTATTTAATTAGCTAAAATCCCCAAATCCTAACTTTTAATCAACCATTAAGGGGATAATCATGTCACATCCATAGCTTAAAATTAAAATAATTCCAAATCACCAATCCAAACTCAAACTAATGTAACTTACTTCCACTTCATCAAATCTAAAATGAAATTAATAATCTATCCTAGCCATCAAATCAATTAGACTAATCATAGCCATTCATTTCCAACTTAGACCTTCAATCCAAATTCAAATTAGCATTCAATTATTCCCATCTACCTAATCAAGTCAACACAAGCCCTCCATCAACCCAACCACCTACATTTAATTCTCTCTTCCCTCTCAAATTCAAATTCAAAAATTCTCTCATGAAATTCTAGTCCTCGATTCCAAAAAAACCTAGTCCTCCATTCCTTTCCCCTCAACTCTATAAAATAATGACATCCCCAAATGTTTCCATATGATAAAATTTGTATGTATATGTTATCACATTAGAGAACCAAAGAGCAACTTCAACACATACATTTAGAGCCATAAAAGAATGTTATGGAACATATTATGCTTCTCTAATCTTTCATTATTTTATTTACCTTTCATTAGAAGTAGAGTATTGAGTTTGCACTTGCATTCTTGGTCTAGAATTTCTCTTCTACACTAAGTACAAAAATATAATATTGGATAGCTTAGTATATCTTTCTCTTCTAATATATATTCCCTAGTTCTCCTTATCCATATTTGAGTATCTTAGCATATGTGTAACACGACATGTTAATAATATATCTCATATAAATGTAGGGATGTGTCGCTAATGTCATCTTCAAACATATTTAACCAATAGGAGATACTATAAGGTATCTAATATAACTATACAACCTATATAGGTATGACATATGGTGACCTTTGGATTTTTTTGATATGTCAAGGGTAGTTTTGCAAATATTAGTTTCTAGTGCTTTTGTGAGTTTTCACCACTTGTAAGTTTATTAAGCTACACTTTTGGGTTTTCAACCTAATAGGGATAAACCTAGTAGATTTTTTAGCTTTCCAGCCTAATGGAGATAAATCAAACCACACTTTTTGGTTTTTAGTTGCACCTATCAAGTTATTTGTTAGCTATTAAATTTACAAACATTCTAGGATTATAAGTCTACTATAAAATTTGATGTAAAATAGATTACACATTGAGCCCTATAATTTAATTACAACAATGAATAAATATAGCAACATTTAGTAGACATAATGAAAATCAAGCCATGATAGTAATATAGAGATAATATACAATGTTTAATATAGATAAGTTAAAGAATCATTTTAAAAATATATATCTATATATTCACATCATTTTTGTTTTTTCTTTAGATTTCAAATATATCCACCAATCCTCCTTATCTTACATTAACATAAACTCAAAAAACATAGTGGACATGTACACACATATAAAACTACATTAAAATAGTGTTAGATCTTACAATTTTTCAAGGCTTATTTCATCCTCTTAGACGATCACTCTTACTAAATCATTGGCATAAATTAGATGCACACAATGGCACATTAAAGGTTTATTCCTCATGTTGGATTCCCTATTTTATATAACTATATCTTTATTATCTAATTTAAATATATCTAAGCACAAATTTCTTTTATGTAACACATTGATAATTTCAACTCATTATAAAAACCAAATACAAATTTAAAGGGGGTACACTATATTTATAAATAAGAATTTAAATACCATCCCAATCTCCATGGTGTGTCACTTGTTCACTAAAAAGCCCTTACATAAATCATATACTTAGGTCAATCTTATCTAGATTTTTCTTAAATATTAATATTCATAAAATATGGCACAAAGCATATTGATGCATTTCTATCCTTCCACATAAATCTATATAGTATCAAAATATAGGTAATTTTATGGTTAAATTGAATCTCTCTTAATTGCCAAATAATCCATTATGATTGAGGATGGGTGGATTATTATCTAGGGTCACATCTAAAAAATCCTATAGAGGTCATGTGGTATGTTTTTCTTAATACATATATTCCCATACAAACCTCTTTCCATGTATTATCAACTCGCCTATATGATAGACACCTTCCTAGATTTAAATTTCATATGATATATATGTACCCAAGTGTTTCCAATTGGAATTGCTATAATTATACTTTTATGGCATTCTAGATATTCAAAATAGTTTTCATAAATCTACCAAATAGACCCATTCTTGACATTGAACCTACATAATTTTAGGTATGTCCAATGAAAGATTAGGGTCTAGGGTTCATAAATTTCAAATGCTTTAGTGTTATGGGTTTAGATTTTACAGTTTAGGGTCTAGGGTTTAGCAAACTTAGGGTGAAGTTTGGGTGGCCCTTGGCATAATTTAGAGTTGCAAGTTAGTGTCAATTGGAATTGATTGTATGTGTTTAGATTTACGAATTTGTTAACTAAATTTGCAAAAAAACATCAAGATAAACTTTATGAATTTTAACCATTCTTTAACATATTGATTTCTAATCTAATTATAATTTAAAATTGAAACTAAAGTTTAATATATATCATTTTTTCCATACAAAGCAAATAAAATTTAAAACATTTAAGCAATGTGAATGATTTTTTGTTCGATTCAATTTAGGGTTTTAACAATTTTTTTTGTTCCAATTCAATTTAGGGTTTCAGTTTTAAACAATTAGGGTTTTTAATGAATTTTTTTCGTTTCAATTCAAACTAGGGTTTTCAAATTCAATTTTTTTCGTTTGATTTGAATTCAGGGTTTCAAAAAGCTCGATTTGGATTTGTAAATGCGATGTTTTATTTCATTTCGATCTCTAGGGTTTTGAAATGCAATTTTTTTTGTTTTGTTTCAATTAGGGTTTTCAAAATCAATTTTTTTTGGGTTTAATCGAACAATTTAAGATTTAAAAGTTAAATTTTGTTTCTAAAACATAATTCAAGGTTTTTTTTTCATTTTTATTAAAAAACATTTAAGTTTCATTGCAAGTTTTCGTCTATTTTGACAATTATTGAATTCTACTATAACAATTAAAAAAATGATTAAAACATGACATAAATTAAAAAAAATACATGCTAAATTAACGTATTTCTTTTAAAATTTCAATTCAAACTAAAAAAATGCAAAGAAATGGTGTTTAGGTGGGGTACCTGTAGCTGGTCATGGGGTCACTGTCGCCAACAATCACTCGGGTTCCCGTTCGCAATAGTGAAAACTGTTCTTTTTAAAAAAAAAAATAGTATAAAACGGGATCCCGATTTATACAATTCGGGATCCCGTTATTTATAAATTGGGATCCCATATTTTATAAATCTTGATCTCGTTTGTATTAAATCGGGATCCTATTCCATCTCCATTGGTCCGGAGTCCTACGGGAAATGGGATCCCGAATCATAACGGGATTCCGTTTGGTTTCAGGCTCGGGATGCCAAACCATAACGAGATCCTATTTGGTTTCAGGCTTGGGATCCC
Source organism: Sequoia sempervirens (assembly GCA_007258455.2). Lineage (NCBI taxonomy): Eukaryota > Viridiplantae > Streptophyta > Pinopsida > Cupressales > Cupressaceae > Sequoia > Sequoia sempervirens. Next base: position 221,772,677 of record VDFB02086081.1, read on the forward strand.
GAACCATAATGGGATCCCGATTTTAAAAAATTGGGATCCCATTTGTTTGATGCCGATTTCAATTTTTTGGCTAAGGAAAAAAACTTCCACGTTTCGTGGACTCAACTTTGTTCACTTACCCACCTGAGTAAGTTGAAGGAATACTACGTGTGAAATAAGGCGTGAAAATTTAATGCAGAATAATGTGATCGTGTTTCAAGGTAATCATGACATTTTTTATCCATTAATGAAGTGCAACATCATCAAATTGGAATTGTTACCATAATTTTTAGTAGTTGCCATAAAGTTTAATCAGAAGGGTGGTAACTAATATTTCTAAATTTTAATTTATGCATATTTTCTAACATATAACAAGTTACTGTTAGCTAGGATTTGGCATAAAGTAGTGAAATTTAGTTGGAAACACACACTTACAAGAAATTATTAAATGGGTTTTTGGGAAGTAGTTAATTGATCAAGGGATTTCCATTGAATGAAAAATCAAAAAGTAACCTTCGCTACCACTGTAATTCCCAACCTAATAGTGGGGCTTCATTTCTTACAATTTGATAAAAGAGCTATCATTGAAATATCAAAAGAGAAAATGAGCTATCATTGCTATATCTAAAAAAATAAAAAAAATAAAAAAAATCAACTCTTTAGGCTATCCAAATAACTCTATCGAGGCTATAGATGCCTGAATGGCAGTAGAGCTATGTTTGGGGGGAATTACAGAGATAACCTTATCGGGGCTATCAATTCTTGATTGGCATAAAGGCTTTATCCCTAGTTGACTTTGGAGGATTACTATATTATGTAGTTCAATGTTAATGAACTGACTCTTTTCATTGAGTTCCAAAATTTGGAATTAATCAGAGCACACACATATGTTTTCAATGGAGTTTTACTTTCTTATGTCAGAATCTAGGTAAAGGTAAAAGTTATTATTTTAAAATATGTATAATTTTTAATTTACAACTGGTGATTTAATTTCAAATTTGGTTTAAATTTGGTTTTATTGGTTGCATGTTTTTGTGTGGTCTCACAACACACCCCATTACCCCAAGACTAAAAGACTTGGGGACCTAAGTGAAAAATTAACTCTTATGGTAGAAGCTAGCAAGTTGAAAGATCATCAGAAGTGAAAAGTAAAGAGAATTCTTTAATAAAAGTACTTTGTAACATAAGTGTTTTGGGTACTGGATATTGGAAACTAGAAACATTTGAAAAGGTGAAAGATAATGCGAGATTGAATGGAAGGCTCTTGTCCGAGGTTTGAAGTCCAGTAAGATGGAGTTTGATGTTTGGTGTCCAGTAAGATGGACTTTGGTATAACCGAAGTTCAGGAAAATTTTATGGGTAAAGCTAAATACCGAGTACTAGGTATCGGGTTGCAATGTGAAATGAAAATTTTAAAATTATGATATTATCTAATGATTCTAGTAATCTGGTATATATGTGAGGATTAATGATATGCTAGAAAGTGTGTTATTTACGAGATTTTGTACTAACATTTGAATAATGGTTTTATTTATATGAGATGTTATAAATGTTTTCTTTCTTTAAAAGGGATTTAATGTGTGGAATTTGTGATTGCAGGAGATATAGATTGTGATGCAAATTTTAGGTATGGACAGTTAGGAAAATCTAATGATGTTACCAGGTTCAATGATGCACTTTAAATTCTCATGTGGGAATAGAGTTCATTACAAAGCTATGCCAGATACTAGAATTTCAGGATGCTGGAGTTCAAGCATGCAATATAGAAGTGTACTTGTTCTGGGAGTGACTCATTCTTGGAATGTTCAAATCAAGGATGAACCTGAGATATAGGAATTATAATTCCACCTGATCACTCTAATTTCATGAGAAGTTCCTAAATTTTGTTTGAGCGGATTTGTTTGGTTTAGAGAAAGAACCTTGATGATTAAAGATTAACACCTGAAGAGTTTCAATGTGTAATTGAAGTTGACTTTCATTGACTTCTATTGCAATTCTCCTATTGGTCACCACATTCCACATGCCTTGATGTGACTGGTCCCTTGGATTTCATCTCATGTATTTGTCTTATCCTATCTAAGCCTTGGGTTCTATAAAAGGCTAGAGGATCCCCTTTTTCATTTTTAAGTTCAAAATTTGTGGATGTCGGAAGAGCATAATTTTTTTTCAAGATTTGTCCTTTTTTCCTATTTTTTGAATCATCCTAGCCTAAAACTTTGTATGGACATAGACATTGATTAATATTAGAGCCAATTAGATAGCTACCTATCTCATGAATCTTTTGTAGCTAGTTTTGTTAGTTCAGTCGAACAAGATTGTATCTTGTGCCCTTTAAGGGTGCATACAAAACCTACTCGGTCTCCAAAAATGAAACCCCTCTCTTTAAAATCTCACACCATTTTATATGTAGTTGTTGTTAGAGTAAAGAATTAACTTTACTACCTCTTAATATTTCCCTTTATGCACTTGCATTAGTCATTTAATAATTAAATCTAATTATTAAATTCCTATTTACTTATTAGGGTTTCCTATTAGGTTTTACGATCTCCTTCTATAAGGATTGATCCTTTGTATATTTTTGATTAAATTCTTTTCGCTGATAATAAACTTTCACATTGTCAGAGCAAAACCATTGTTTGTTTCCTATAGATTTCTTCCTTGTGACAGGTTTTTGCATGTAGGTTTCTTGGGCTTAATAGATTTGTTTTTCATCAAATCTTACATGGTATCAGAGCTGGATCTACTGTAGCTTGTTCATGTTTGAAGAAAAAAGGGAGCAAGGGTTTGACAGAAGAAATTTGGGATTCTTTGGCTAATTCAAGAGGTTCTAGTTGTAGTTTTCAGATCTGGTATTCCTTGCCCAACATTATGTTTTGTTTCTTTTTTAGCATTTTTTACAAGTGCATGCATGTGAAAAGGATTTTTTTTTGGGTGTCCTTCTCCGTGCTATTCATAGTGGTTTCCTTCCCAGTATCGTTTACCAGACTTGCACCTTATTCCTCTGAACATCATGCATGAGCCGACATCTGTGTTGCCAGATCTAAAAAGGCAGAACTTCAAACCCCCACAGGCACCGTACTTTGACTTGAATTTTTTTTCTTGCGATTGCTATCCAGATATATGGTTATTTTCATCAGAAAAATCCAAAGGTACACATGATACTCATTTGAATATTTTCTTTCCCTCTCATTGTAAGCAATCTTCTCCAGCTTCTACGATTCAGTTTATTGAATTGTGGGGGGGTGTTATATTTCTTGTTTTCTATAATTTACTTTAGTAAACTTGAAATTATATCAAAACGAAACCCCTTCTAAAATATGGCTGAGACCTCTTCTAGTCTAGAACTTTTGACCCCTCATAATTATCACACATGGAAACCCCTGATGACATGGCTTCTCCGGTCAAAAGGGTTGTGGTCTTGTTTAGATGCAATGCAACCAATTTTACAAAGGCCTTTCAAGGTCATGCAACATAGGAACAAGATGGATGAGGCAATGGGGTTGATTGCTTTACATGTATCAGATAGTCTACAGTTTCATCTTGATGGGTGCAATACCCCTGCAGCTATGTGGACCTATCTTGATGACTTGTTTGGTACAATGAATGAGTTCAGGGCACTTCAGATTAAGGCAGAGATTACCTCTCTTGTACCAGATCATTTTCCATCCATTGAGGACTTCTTTATGAATTTCAAGCAGCAAAGGTCTTTATTACAGGGATGTGGAAAGACCAAGATTGACACATAGTGCATCTACCTGATTCTGTCAAAGCTTCAGGGAAAATTTTAGATTTTATCCTCTACCTTCCACTCTACCATGGATGCATTGGGTCAGAGATTCTAGATGCTCACTTTTGAGGTGTTCTATGATCAGTTGACTAGAGAACAAGCCAAACTCACACAGCTGGATTCTTTATCTGGAACTAAGAACCAAGCTTTGGTTGCTTAGACTTCTAAGGGGATGCATAAGTAGAAGTAGAAGCATAAGCCCAAAACAGATTCAATTGGAAGTGAGCATTCCTCCAAGCCACCTCAGAAAATAGAGTCTAATAAATCCACTCCTAAGGGTAAATCTTCTAAGTTTGGTGAGTCTTCCTCCAAGACTAAGAAGTTCACAGGTGAACCTTGCAGTTTTTGTGGAAAGGAAGGGCATCAAGTTTCTTGGTGTTGGAAACGTCTTGAGGCTCTAGAGGAAGCCTTGCAACAACATAGTATTGCTTCTCCACAACCTTCACCTACTCCCATAGGGAAAGGCCATGCTCTCTCTGCATGTGAATTATCTTGCACTGCTACATGGATCATTGATTCAGGTGCTTCACACCATATGACACACAAACCTAGTTTGGTTACCTCACTTGCTCAGAGTGCTACTACACAAATTATAGTTGGTGACTCAGCACAACTCTCAGATACAGGTTCTGGTACTATTTCATTGGATGGTGGCTCTCTACAGGATGTTTTTTTGGTCCCTGCCATTTCTATGAACCTCCTAGCTGTCTATCAGATTTTCCACTCTGGTTCTAGTAAGACAGTTGAATTCTCACCCCATGATGTAGTTATTCGAGACCTCCATGATCCTGATTTAGTTGTTGCTACTGGGAGTGTTGATTTAGAGTCTCACTTATACATGTTTGATGGCTTTGAGAGCTCTGATTATATAGGTGTTTCTCTTGTTGCTCATGCAGACATAGTGAGCAAGCTTTGGCATGAGCATTTTGGCCATGTCAACTACAGATATCTCCAATAGATGAGTACATAAGAATTAGTGATTGGGCTTCCTAAGATCTCTTGCACTAATGGTGTTTGTCGAGGTTGTGCACTTGGAAAACATCATAGAGATCCTTTTTCGACAGGTAGATCCTCACGTGCTAAGGCACCATTGGAGTCGATACATAGTGATCTCATGTCATTTCCCACTCCTTTTTCTAGTGCTCGTTATGTGCTCACCTTTATTGATGACTTCTCAAGACGCACATGGGTGTACTTCTTGAAGTACAAGTTTGATGTCTTTGATTCATTTCGAGTCTTTAAGACATTTGTGGAGAAGCAATCTGGTCTTTCTATTAGGCGGATACACACTAACAATGGGGGGGAATATGTGAATCAGTCTTTTCATTATTTTTGTACTGAGCAGGGTATATTGCATCAGCTGATAGCTCCCCATACTCCTCAACAGAATGGAGTTGCTGAGAGAAAGAATAGAACATTGCGGGAGATGGCCAATTGTATCATACAGTCTCGAGATATGCAGCCTTTTTTTGGGCAAAGGTAGTGAATTGTGCCAACTACATTCAGAATTGGATGCCTCATAAGGCATTACGACATTTGACTCCTGAGGAGGCTTGGTCCCATGTCAAGCCTGATGTTTCTACATTTCGAGTGTTTGGTAGTGAGGCTTGGGAATTTATTCCAGATGCTTAGAGGAAAGCCATGGAGAGGAAGAGCCAACCACTCATATTTGTTGGCTACTGTGAGGATATGAAGGCATACAGGTTGTTTGATCTTGATTCCAGAGAAGTTTTGTTTTAGTGAGATGTCCAGCTTGATGAGCGCTATTCTCAGATATAGCCTCCATCACCAACTTCTCCCTCATTTCCTAGTACTTCCTCTTCTCCTCTTCAGGATTCTATATCCTCTGAGGATGATTTAGATGATGATCCACATTCCCCTCCTCCACCAGACATTTCGTGAGTGCCCAAGTGGGCTCATGTTACTGTCAGTGCTGCTAGTTCTTTGGCAGGAAATCCTTCAGATACCCGTCGTACTCATGCTCAGTGATCTAGTACTAGTTTTTTGAGCCATGTTGTTTCAGATGATCCTTAGAAGTTTTCGGAGGCGATAGGACATCCTGAGTGGGATAGGGCTATGGATGAGGAGTACTTTTCTTTGATGAAGAATCACACTTGGGATCTTTGTACTCTTCCAAAAGGAAGAAAGATGGTTCGGTGCAAGTGGGTGTACCATACCAAGTATGCTATAGATGGTTCTATTGATCGATATAAGGCATGTCTTGTTGCAAAGGTTTTTTCATAGGTGGAGGGTATTGATTACTTTGAAACCTTTGCTCCTATCACCAAGATGAATTCTATTCGCCTGGTACTTTCTCTTGCAGCCTCAGAGGGTTGGAGAGTGTATCAGATGGATGTGAAGAGTGTGTTCTTGCACAGGGATTGACATGAGGAAATCTATATGGAGAAGCCTCAGGGTTTTGTGCAGGACTCTTCTCTTGTGTGTAGACTTTGGAGGCCATTATATGGTCTCAAACAAGCCCCTCAGGCTTGGTATGAGAAAATGGACTCTTTCTTTCTAGCCTCACACTTCACTCGTTGTCATTCCAATCCTATAGTGTACATTCAGCGTCATGGGGCTGATCTTGTGATACTTGTGTTGTATGTTGATTATCTCATCATCACAGGTAGCTCATCTTCTATGATTCAGAGCATTTAGAGAGCATTGATGGAGCAGTTTGAGATGACATTTCTTAGACTTCTACACTATTTTTTTGGGCCTATAGGTTATTCAGTCTTTGGATGGGATTTCCATACACTAGCAGAAGTATGCTCTTGATAGGCTTCATAGATTCAGCATGCTTGATTGCAAGCCTGCTCCCACACCTTTTCAGTCAGGTGTTCTTTTGTCTACCACTTGCTCTACTCCTTCAGTGGACTTCACCTTGTACAAGCAGCTTGTGGGTAGTTTGTTGTACTTGACGCACACTCGTCCTAACATTTCCTTTGTTGTTGGCCTTGTCTCTTGATTCTCCCATGATCCTCATGAGAGTCATTGGCAAGCTACCAAACGTATTTTGAGGTACATTCACACCACTACTTCATATGGCATTCACTATACATCAGGATCTCCTCACATTGTTGGTTTCATAGATGCCGATTGGGGTGGTGATACAGATGGTCAGAAGTCTACTTTTGGCTTTGTTTTCTGTCTTGGTTTTGGTCCTATCACATGGTCTTGCAAGAAGCAGACTGCTATTGCATTATCATCTACCGAGGCAGAGTATCGAGCAGCCATGCTAGCTAGTCAGGAGGTTTTATGGCTTTGACAATTGATGATAGAGTTTGGATTTCCTCCTGATAGTCCCACTCTTCTTTGGTGTGACAATTAGAGTGCCATTCATATTTCCCACAACCCATTTGAGCATCAGCGGAACAAGCACATCGAGATCCATATGCATTTCATCAGGCAACTGATTCAGGATGGCTCTCTCAGCTTGGAGTATGTTCCCACTTTGAAGCAGGTTGTTAACATCTTCACTAAGCCTTTTGCATCCCTGCGGTATCTTCAACTACGTTCTATGCTTGAGGTGAAGGAAGTTGTCCTTGGGGGGTCTTAGTGAGGACTACCTTCCTTCTTTTTTTCTACTTTCCACATCTTTCTATCTCTTTTTGGTGGATGGTTTTTCCCATGTGGTTTTCCCTATTTCTCTGTTTCATAGAGATTTGGTTGTGATTGGGTTCCTCATCAGGCTATGTTGCCAGGACCCAAATTTTCTTTCAGCATTGTAGTTCCTTTGCTTCTTTCGTGCATTGTTTGTAGCTGCATTGTTGCTCATCTTAAGGGGGGGTGTTAGAGTAAAGAATTAACTTTACTACCTCTTAAGGTTTCCCTTTATACACTTGCATTAGTCATTTAATAATTAAATCTAATTATTAAATTCCTATAAATACCTATTAGGGTTTCCTATTAGGTTTTACGATCTCCTTCTATAAGGATTGATCCTTTGTATATTTTTGATTAAATTCTTTTCACTGATAATAAACTCTCACATTGTCAGAGCAAAACCCTTGTTTGTTTCCTACAGATTTCTTCCTTGTGAGAGGTTTTTTCATGCAGGTTTCTTGGGCTTAATAGATTTGTTTTTCATCAAATCTTACAGTTGTGAAGTAATCTAGTGAAGTATAAAGTAGTTTGCTCTATTTTAATTAATTCTTTGGGGCATGCATGGAGAATAACTAAGAGAAATTTTAATTTTCAATATTTTTATGCTTTATTTTAGAGTAGATGTTTACATTCTTGAAAATGTTCCAAAATTTGAATGAATGGATGGAATTTTATTGAAAATATTTCATTTTCTATAAAAATTATTGAGTTCTTAATGCTAAACCTACTTAAGTGATAGCAAAGAATTTGTGATGTTCATGAAATGTTATTGAAATTTTTTCGATGTCATGATGCTTGTCTTTATGATCCAATTGAAAATTAAATTCCTAAGATATTTAATTCAAAATAGTGGTCCCTTTGAGATTAACAACAATATCACATCAAACTTGAGAGCGACCCTAGTGCAATCATGATCCGGTTATCAGAGACTAGGGATTGAACTAAAGCCTATCTTTTCTTGTTAATAAAGAATTCCCCTTTAGGTTGTCTCTGTTCCATATCTTTCAAGAAGGATAGGCTCTTTGTGGTCTTGTCTGTGAAGAATTTATTTTCCTTGTTTGCTATGAGTAAAATTGTCATCAACACCTGTGACTTCATTTAATGACTATGCTCAAATCCCAAGGCTTGACCAATTGCCAATTAATGCCATAATCGCTCACACACATGTATGTGTATAAGTCTCGTCACTACTTGGTTTTCATCCATTCTATGACTAAGAAGTTTGGAGATGAGAAAAAGAGTAATGAAGAGCTAGGGTTTTCAGGAATTCACCACAAATTTGTCAATGTGCTGCCAGAATTCTTAGGTGCATTCAAAGGTAGGTTTTCTTGCTTTCATTTTCTTCTCTTTGCTTCTTGTTTTTTCTTTTTTTTGTTCTTGCATTTCATTTTCTCATTTTTTTTTATTTTCGTTCTTCTCTTCTTGGTTTGGTCTTGTTTTTGTTTTTGTGTGTTTTTTTCATTTGAACCATTTGGCATGTTTTGTTCACCTTGGTGTTTTTGGTGTCGTCGTGTCTTCATTTTTTCATTGGATTGTCCATCTCGTCGTTCCCTAGCTTCCTAGGATTTTTGTTCTACGTTTGTTCTAGGTGTTTTGAATTGTTATTTTTTTGAATTCCCAACCATTTGAAAGAAAGTGCTTTGGTTTACTTCATAACTTGGTCCTAAAAGCGTGTTCTTGAAACTGTTATATTTCTTAAAGCCTTCATTATCCATTGTCATCTCGAGTCTTGATCCCTAAATCACTATCAGGTTTGAGAATTGCATCGACACTTGCCTTTTGTTCTATCTAGTGCTGGTTCCTTCACGTGTATGATCCCCGCATCATCATCAGGATTAGGATTTGGCCTAGTACCATAGGTTTTGTTTAAGGCATTCACTAAGTGCTCTTCAAAGTTCCACTTCTGACCCCTGCATTACAATTGGGATCAAGAGTTGTTTTGACACTTAACATTTAATCCATCATCTGACACATAGACCTAGTCAAGACCTAATCCTGATTCTCAACATTCATATGAGGGTCGAGACTTAAGGTTGACTCATTCTAATAAATTTTTTTAGGCTTGGTTCATCCCAACACCCGAAACCCTACTCCCAACCACATTGTAGGATCAGAAATCAGGAAGTTCCCAACACTTGTTTGTTATAAGGGGAATGGTTAATTGGTGACACCTCGACCCCGACTTCTGAATTAATATCAGGATCAAAATTATGCAAGATCCCCTTCACGTTGGCTTGCTGCCATTACTTGGTCACACCCCAACCCTGACATCTGACCACACTATTGAATTGGACGACATGTTAATACTCAACCTATTTTCTATCATATTTCTAGGTGCTTGTCCTAGACCTAAACTTGATCCTGATTCTTGAACACTACGGGGTCAGACTTTGAGAATGCATTGAACTATTTTAAGCATAGGTTTGGTACCTGACTAAGATTTGAACGCGATCCCGATTCCTGAACATGGAAGGGTCATGCTAAGGAATTGAATATAAATTCTTTCATTAAACATGGGTTTGGTGCTTTGTCTTAACTAGATCTCGATCCCCAACATAACTTAGTTTATTGGTGATCCCACAATAGTGGTTTACAATTTTTGGCCAAACTGAACACTGAAATAATTTTTTTTAACTAAATCTTCACTTTCGGGCACCTATAGCGGCTAAACTGTGAGGAATTTGAAGATGATGCAAACTAGAGTTTCATGAAATTTTGTCTATAGATTCTAAATATATTTTTTTCAATTTTTTTGGAATCATATTGCACTTCTTTTTCCATCTCCCTCGAAAACTAATTTTTTTCAGAAAACAACCATTTTAAAAAGTGACGCTCACCGTATAACACAAATTTTTTTCCATGAAGGATAAAAATATAATTCTTTCTTATTTAGATTCATAACTCTGATATCTAGTGCTTCCACTTGGTTAGATATTTTTTATTGAATATTTTTCTTTAATCAAATTTTGAAGTCAAACCAATTATAATTAGAACATAACCTTGATATGTAACTTTTTATGTAATCAAAATTCAATTTTTTTTTGTTAGATCAAGGACTTCAATATCTGGTGCACTCCTATTTTTCAGATTTTTTTTGATAATGGCTATTTTTCCACATGTGTAGAACAAAAGAGCTTGATTTTGGTGAAAAACCTACATTCACGAGAAATAAAAAATTAATATAATAATTAAATTAAATTTATTTAAAATTATACTTTTTGGGAAGCTTATAATAAGGACTACATACTTACAAAAAATAAATTTTAAATGACTTCATTTGACCCCCCAAAAGGTAAATCAAAAGTGGTTTTTTATCAGCATTTTGATAGGTGTAAAGGAGACTCCGTTATAGGTATGGTTTAAAAGTAGCGGGGTTCTATCCAAGGGGGTTTGATTTAAGGTAGTTTGATCAAACCCTTTTCAATTGGAATGCTTTAAATGGAACTTTTTAAGGCTTAAATCATTATATTTTCTAAAAATATGTGATTTCAGCAAAAATCAGATCCTCCCAGAAATTGTAAACCAGCTTTGTGGGATCACCAAATGCATGAAATAGCTTAAGTTCTTGGTTATGTTTTGAGCCTAATTCCCAAAAATGAGTAGGTTAATTTGTTTAATTGAGTTTTCAAGATGATTTAATATGAATTCCTCTATTATGATGTTGTTCATATGTCTCCTTTTATATCTGATAATGGTCCATAGTGTGGAATAGGTAACAAATGTTTGACTCTAAAGGATAAATACCTGTTGAGGAAGTACCTACTGAGGGAACATCTAAGAGCGCATCAAAGAAGGCCATCAAGAAGAGATTGAAACCATAACATTTCCCCTGCACAATGAAATATAAGTATTAAGGGAATCCAACCTCATCCAAAATTGATTGTGAAGTCTAAAATATAATTGACACATTGGTGGAGCATATGGATTTGGGGCAGTTTCATATAGATGTATTTTCAGAAGATGTTGCCCCAAGAGCCCAAAGAATTGTAGAGTTAGGACTAGGTCATGTAGCTAGCTTTCCTATTGTAGTACAGTGTCCTGAGTTCATTTTGACAATTGTTGAAACATATAATCCCACTTAGAGATAGTGCATTGATGCCCAAGGCAATGTGATTATTGATTAAACTCTTGCCATGATTAGGTATGTTTTTTATCCTCCTCCTTACCCTAACCTTAAGATTATGACTGAGGCTCAGGAACTTGCAATATGGCAGAGAAATGTGGAAGGAAATAAATAGGTTATCAACAAATGATGGCTAAAGAAGGAAAATAAATCAGTAAAGAAAGTGCCTAACAACTCAAAGAGGTTAGATTTTTATGAGAACATTGGAGATATTATTACATTGTTGGCTAGGGTATTTGGAAAGGAAAATTCTCGTGCCTTTGAACTATGAATGTTTCCATTCATCCAATTGATACATGATGGAAAGAAACACTTGTCATAGGGGCATATCATTTTAGACAACATTCATGTCCATCTCCTCAATGTGACACAGACCAAGACATTTTACATGTCTTCTTATGTTATATATTATGCAGCGAGGATTGGAAGATTTCTTGTACTAATAATTGTAGGATCAATGGATGATGGCACAAATCAAATGAAATTTTGGTAACACCATGACTGGTTGGAGATCAAGGAATCAGAGAATCATTTCAAAATAATAAATGATGCTTTCCTATATGTGGTTATAAATCAGATCACAAGGGACATAGATTTCAAGCTGTCTTGGGAAGCCATGGAGTTTATTTAGGAATGGGGTTGTTGGTTCATTCAATACACCAAGTCTACTTATTTCAGGTTGTTTGGTTTTGATGGTCATATGTTTAAATTGAAGATGTTGTGGCAATAGGTGGGTTCTCATGGAGTTTTCCAAATAGGATGTAGAGGTAAATTTTGTTTTTTCCTCGCAACATTAGACCATTGCACATTCTTTTCCCTTTGAATTGGGATTCTATTCTTGTTCTTCATAAATTATGGCTAAATCTACAACTAAAGAGTTCTAGGCCTTAAATTTCAAGCAACATACTTCTAGGAAGGATTTTCATCTAAAGAAGAATATGTGTGCCTTTTACCCTTCTTAGTTTACTTGGCATGTTCCACTTCTTGAAATTTTTTGGCTAACTTATAGGATTAGTTTGAGGTAAGGAAAAGGAGATATGAGAGGTGAACGGTTCCCCAAATGAGGGAGTTTGGTGTTAAGAATGATATTCTTGAAGGTGCTAGAAGTGATGGGATTGCTCTTGATCCCTGGTATGATATAGAACAATTGGACACAAAGAGTTTGGAGCCCATCAATTGGGTAGTGAAGGAGGAAACTAAGATTGGTAGATTATCACATGGACTTTTGAATAGAATTTTGAAATGGATAGAACTCTGGTTAAAACAACCAAGGGTTGTAGTGACTAAGAAAAGAGCTTCCAACAGTGAGCCCACTTCTTCCATAGAGAAAAAGAAATATAAAAGGTAGAATAAAGGTGTCACAATGGGAGAAACAACCACTGAGTAGCCTACCTCCATAGAGAAGGATATTTCATTACAACAAATTGATGAAGCTTTGCATAAGGAAAATATTACCTATGAGGAAACTACTATAGGGGTTAATTTGGGTTTTGTTGATGTACCTTTGGCTATTGTTCACCTTGGAAAAGAGGCTTCTCAAGAAGGACCCACTACTATTCCTCTACCTACTAAGGAAAGTGCTACTACCATGCCATCAACTTCAAGAGCAGTAACTATTGGAGAAGAGGAACAGTCTGAGATTACTATTGAGCATATTTCCTTAGATTATGAAGAACTCCATCTCAAGAGGGAGAAAGACCTGAAAGGGAGGAGTATTTGAAAAAGGTTGAAGACGAACCTGGAGAAGAAGAAACTGGGTTTGAGACTAGAAATTTATATAATGCAAAAATAGAATTGAATGATGTATTGATGGAAAAGGAACAATGAGAGTTGATGAATGAGCTGCCCAAGAAGAAGAAGAATAGAGAAAGAAAGTTGAGGAGTTAGCTCAAGAAGTGGAAGAAGTTGAAGCACTGAAGAAGAAAGAAGATGAGGCCTGTGAATTAGAAAGGAAAGTTGCACAAGAAAAGGCTATAGAAGAGGAGAATAGAGCTAAAGAGTTAGAGCAACAAAGAATAAGAGATGAAGAAGAGGCCACTAAGAAAGAGGAGGAAATGAGAAAGATAGAGGAAATCAAAGTTGAAAACAAGAGAATTGAATAGGAAAGGTTGCAAAAAGAACAGGAAGATTTGCTTAACACCTCTTAGAGGGTTGTTGTGATGATTGCTTCTACACCTCCATCCTCCACACCTCCAAATATTCAACATGTACCCATTTAGCCAGCCACACCCATTTGGTTAAAGTTGACTTTAGAGAAAAGACAAAAAGTACAAGCCTAACCAGTGACTTGGGATGATATGAGAGTTGAAATTGATAAGGTAAAGGCAAAGAAGAAGGGGGTGATCCCACAAAGCTGCTTTACAATTTCTGGGAGATTTTGATTTTCACTGAAATCACATATTTTTAGAAAATATAATGATTTAAGCCTTAAAAATTTCTATTTAAAGCATTCCAATTAAAGAGGGTTTGATCAAACTACCTTAGATCAAACCCCCTTGGATAGAACCCCGCTAATTTTAAACCATACCTATAACAAAGTCTCCTTTACACCTATCAAAATGTTGATAAAAAACCACTTTTGATTTACCTTTTGAGGGATCAAATGAATTAATTTAAAATTTATTTTTTGTAAGTATGTAGTCCTTATTACAAGCTTCCCAAAAAGTATAATTTTAAATAAATTTAATTTAATTATTATATTTATTTTTTATTTCTTGTGAATGTGGGTTTTTCACCGAAAATCAAGCTCTTTGTTCTACATATGTGGAAAAATAGAAGATTATCAAAAAAAAATAATTGAAAAATATGAGCACGCACCATATATTGAAGTCCTTGATTCAATAGAAAAAAAAAAATTGATACATACAAAAAAAGTTTTGTTATAAAGACTGCCTATGTCTGTATTGTAATTGGTTTGACTTTGAAACTTGATTAAGGAAAAAATATTCAATAAAACACTATGAAACCAACTGGAAGCACTAGATATCATAGTTACAAATCTAAATTCGAAGAAATTAGAATTTTATCCTTCATGGAAAATAAGTTGTGTTATACGATGAGCATCAATCCTTAAAAATGGTGTTTACTAAAAAATACTAGTTTTCGAAGGAGATGGAAAAAGAAGTGCAATATGATTCAAATTTTTTTTTAAAGAATATATTTAGAATATACATAAAAAATGCCACAAATCACTGGTTTGTATCATCTTCAAATTCCTCATGGTTTAGCCGCTATAGGTGCCCGAAAGTGAAGATTTAGTTAGAAAAAAATTAGTTCAGTGTCCAATTTGGCCAAAAATTATAAACCAGTATCGTGGGATCACCCAAGGCTCGTGCAGTACACTCGACCAAGTTAACTAATGAAGGGGATTTGGTAGTTGAGATTGCTGGTCCAATTGTTGATAAGGATGATAGAGAATTGCAGCCTAAAGATTATCAAACAAGTATTGTTAATCTGGGAAAGCACACTAGAAATCAACAGATACATCTAATTGACATTATTGCTACTACTACCAAGTCTAGGTTGATTAAAGACAAGCAGGCCAAAGATGAGCTAAAGCCTCAAGTTGGTAAGATGAAATATTTTTTAAAGGAGTTGATTTCATCTACTCCTGAGTAGCCTGCACCATTGGAGGTTCCCATTTTAATGAGTAGAAAAGAAGTAGATGGTAAATTGAAAAAGAGAAAAAAGAAAGCCACCCATGTTGACAATTGGCTTATCACCTTCAGATCATATATGAATAAGTTCTTTGATGAATTTTTTAAGTATTATTATAGGGGGCTAAAGTTAATCAAAACCATAGAAGAATCTATGAAGAAATAGTGGGATGAAGAAGAGAAACTCCAAGAATACTTGGGAAAGCTCAGAGCAAATTACAAAATGACTAAGGAAGAGTTGGTACAGTCTTAGATTTTAGGTGAGGAGGATTCTGGATATATTACAAAGGAAATTCATAAATATCTTCTTTTAAGTCAAAGAATTGTATTGAACATAGGATAATCATGCTCAAGAATGTTGAGGAGGTGTTTGAACCTACAAGTATATTTGAAGAAATTATTTCAAGGTTTACTGATAAAGCCTTGACTCCAAACTAGAGACTTGAATCTTTAGGAGATATAAAGGGTGTATGAGAAGAATGACTAGGTAAAATGCTAAAAGAAGGAGATACTGTTGAATCACCCCTCTTGGATACATTATTGGAGATCAAATGTGACTTGTGTTGGGTAGCCAAAGATGTTGGCCAAATGAAAGTAATTGTTGATGCAATGGAAAATAAATTTATGG
The DNA here is from genome assembly GCA_007258455.2 of Sequoia sempervirens. Lineage (NCBI taxonomy): Eukaryota > Viridiplantae > Streptophyta > Pinopsida > Cupressales > Cupressaceae > Sequoia > Sequoia sempervirens. The sequence goes on from VDFB02086081.1 coordinate 221,788,456, forward strand.
CTGACTAGGTTGATGGACCAGATGATGACACAATAAAATAGTTGTTTGATAGCTATCATGAATATTGTGGGACCCAACATAAAGGTGACCAGTAAAAGGTTATTTTAATTATATTTTTTCTTTACATGCTCAGTGGTATCTTTTTGGGTGAATTCTAAAGAAAGGAATGAATGGGCAACAAATCTAGCAAGTCAAGAGTAACTTGCAGTAGTTGGCAGGGATCTAAATGATGACTGGGAGTCCAAATTTTTGATTGAAGGAGTAGCTGGCACACTTGTTCATCTTCAGAAATTATAGCAGAGACAAACACTGGAGTTATCTGAGTGTCCCTACATTTGTGGATCTAAAAATTTAGATTGTGGATCCTAATTTTTGATAGGAGGAATTAGTGCTAAAATTGTCCATATGTAGAAGTTCTCTCCTTATTGTAAAGGTTGGCTAATTGAAGTCAATATTGGCTTCCTAAGAGAGATTTAGGATATTATTTACAACATTTAAGAGTTTTATAGCTTTTATGCAAAGATACTGAGAAACACTTTTACAGTTTTTTTTAATGTAGTTTATGCTATTCTCAGAAGTTTATTATTTTAATGATAATGTTGATGGACAATAGTTATTTGTATGCCAGTGAGTTTTTTTGTGCATAAATGTCTCTTATTTGATGAAAATCAATAGAAGATTTTGAATCTAAAACTATTTCATTAATTTATTTGTGAATGTGATCTCTTTATATTTGTTGATCTATAAATTTTAGCAATGAGTTGGTGATGTGTTCTTATTTGAAAATGGAGTATGTGCAGGATCATCATGGAAAAAATAGGCCCTTAAGTGGCAAAAAATTCAGAAAAATTAGAGTTAGGCAAGTTGACTTAAAAATTTGAATAAGTTATCTATATTATTTCAAAAATATGTAAGAATAGAATCTGTATCAAATTGAATGTAGTTTCTAAACTACCAGGTTTATTTTTAAAAAAATCTATTTGGTGAAAATTTGAAATTTCAATGTAGTAGCACTTAAATTTCAGGGAAAAAATAAGGTGTCTGTCTGACCACTCAAACAACAATAAAATGATAATATTTTTTATAAGATTTTAGATATAAGTAGAGGACTCATGTCCCAATGTGATGCATATTTTTTGTAATTTTTTCCAAGTAAATACTTAATTATGAATTTTTTACTACGACTTTTAAAAAATATAAAAACTCGTATGTCTAACCACCTTAACTTGGTCAAAACTTCATGAAATTCAATTTTTTTAATCCAATAGTATGTGAAGCATAGCATGTGGCACATGTTTCAGATTCAAATAATACGAAACCGTTTGAAAGCTATAGATGTTTTTCAATTAGCCTATCAATCAGGACTTTAGTCATAATTCAAATAGAAAATGAATAATAATAATTTATTAAATTCAAAGTAAAGCATAATTTATATTGGTGGAAATTTGAGAATCTCCTTTGAAAATCCCTTTTCGTTTCATCAATTTTGGGTAAAAAAAAAGTCATCAGCCATGTACCCATCATATCACCACTTTTTGGCCCATCATGATGCTGCACATACCCAATGAAGTTTTTAAAAAAAGAGTAATGATGAATGGTTGTACATCTTGTATTTGCATTGTGAATGAATGCAATGGTATAGGTTATTCTATGGATTGTGTGATTTTATGGTTTTATTTGGTTAAAAGAAATGCTCATTATGAATTTTATATGTCTGGATTAAAAGAAATCTACATTTATGCTTTGTTGTCTTAAGCCATGTTCTATCTTTTGTTGTTTTTTTACAGCCCCCAAACATTAGATTAATTTGTATTATGCAGTTTGCACTCTTTACCAATAGGCCCCCTTGAACATTACAGTTGCATAGGTCACTAAATGACAACAGTACAGTTGAGAAGCAACTACTGAGCCCTTGGAAGATAGATAGTTTTAGATTATTTATCTTTTGCAGGAGAAGTAGAGTAGCAATATTCTATTTTAACGTTGTTGTGTTATTTTTTACCATAAGAAAAGAGGACTTGGATCTTGATGACTTAAGGATGGCTAATTTTCTAAGAGCGATGAAGGAAGATAAACCCGAGGTGAAGATTGATATACCTAAGTATGAAGGTAATTTGAATGATGAAGAACTTTTAGATTGGATTGCATCACTTGACAATTATTTTGAGTGTGAAGATGTTCCTACAGAATAAAAGGTGAAGATAGCAAAAACAAAATTGAAAGGTCATGCTTTATTATGGTGGGATTATGAGCAGACTGAAAGGAGGAAGAAAGGAAAGTCAAAGATTGTTTCTTGGGATAGAATGGTGGAAAAGCTAAATGATAAGTTCTTACCATCTAATTATGCAATTCAAATGTTTAAGAAACTTCAAGGTTTGAAACAAAAAGAAATGGATGTCAAAGACTATACTGAATAATTTTATAAGTTGAGTATAAGGGTAGGTCACATGGAGGATGAAGTGGAGAAGGTTGCTAGATATTTGTGTGGATTAATATTCAATATTCAAGATGAGTTAACTTTGGAAAATCCAAAAATGGTTGAGGAGTGCTATCAAATGGAAATAAGGGCTGAAGGAAAAATTAAAAGAACGAAAGAAAAAAAAACTAGGGGCAGAGGTAGCACTTCTAGAGGAAGAGGTTCATTTTCTACTCCTAGGCAATCCTATGAAATTCAAGAAGACACAAGAAAAGCACAAGAACAAGTTGTTGATCAGAGGGGTCGATTTAGAGGTGGTAGATCAGGCTTTAGAGGAAGATTTGAAAGTAAAGGAAGAGGCTCACAAGGATTCATAGGAAGGTGCTATCAATGCAACAAATTTGGACACTAAGCATGGAAGTGCAATGAAGGTCAAGCCTCTAGTTCACATGGAGGTGAAATAAGAGCTCAATTGGTAAAAGAAGAGGATACTAAGAGTGTAAACTCTCCATCACAACATGATTCTCCTAAAGTTGGAGAATCACTAATGGAAAGGGGAACACTCATCAAGGCATCAAAGGAAAAGGATCCATTACAAAGAAGGAAACTCTTCAAAATAACTTGCAAGTGCATGGGTAAGGTATGTAAAGTTTTAATTAATTCAAGAAGCACAAATAACATGGTTTCTAATGAGATGGTTGGGAAACTTCATTTTCCTAGAATTCCACATGATACTCCCCGTAAATTTTGAGGGTTGTATGAGGGTCAGTATCTTTTGGTTAATGAGAAAGCTTGGGTGGAGTTCAATATAGGAGGGTAGAAAGATAAGATTTTATGTTCCATTTGTTGTTAGGGAGGCCTTGGAAATTTGCTAGGCATGCTTTGTACTTATGAGATAGAGAAAGATGGAATTTCCTATACTTTGACACCCTTGAAAGAAGATGATAAAGGACAAACTAAGCACGCTACTATTATGATGATTGGTAGAAAAGTGTTTGTAAAGGTAGAGGAAAAGGAGGATAGGAACCATGCAGCCACTTCTACACTTAGAGATGTTATGACAAAAGATTTGGAGAATGATTCAATTTTGGAGGGAAATGATAGTGATTTGGTGTCAAAATTTTATTTTTTGAAGGTTAAAGATGAATTGATGTTGCAGAGTCAAGGTTGTCTTAAAGAGTATGTTGATGTGAAGCTAGAAGAGTTGTTCCATTCATTGTTTCCCAAAGAGGATGGTGGTCATTTTGTTTCTGTCAAATCAGAAGTTAGTGAACCTAATTAAACAACAAATATAGGGGAAGAGTATCATATGGAAGAGGTGAAAAATAGGGGTGAAGAGCTCTAAAGTAAACTACAAGGGAAAAATAGAAATTTCAAGCATACCATGAAAGTGAAAAAGAAGGGAGTGCATTGCAAGGAAGGAGGAGGTTTGATAGCAGGTAAAGAGGTAGGTTCAACACCATTTTCAAGTGACAAGCAGGTCAAGGATCATCCATCAAACAGACATGTCTGAAGTTAGATCATAACTCAGGTGACAAAGAGTTCAAGAATGCAAAGAATAAAGCTAATTTTTCAGTACCTGGTTCAATGGAAGTGTGTACCACCTAGAGATATCACTTGGAGGTCAAAGGATGCAATGGAAAAGCATGGATTTTATGTTGCATCACTTTCCTCAAGGGGACTTGAGTTCCTTTTGCTTGGGGAGTATAGCTCGGGGCACCATAGGTCTCAATGTGGTAAAGTTGTAAAATGTTAATAATTTTTATTTTTTTTGGTTTAATTCATGTTTTGTGTGCAATAAGTTCTTTTAAGACCAATTTTTATTATTATTAGTCACTTGGGAAGAGGTTGTTAAAAGTTGTCAAATTTTGCAAAAATTGTCAAAAAGTTGCTCTTTTGAGCTTTTGGGAAAGTTGAATAGTTGGGAATTGGAAAATAGTTGTAAGGTGGTTGGTTTTGATGTGTAAATTTTAAATACACCTTATAATGGTTGAATACAAAATTTTGAGAGTTGATTTGGAGATTGAACATAATAAAAACCTTGTTTTCTACATTTTTTAAGGTTAATTTGTTTCTACAACAACTTGTACATTTTGGTATGACATCAGAGTGATTATTTATGCATTAGGATTCATGGATCATTGAATATTCTTTCATTTTAATCTCGTATCATCATTTTTCATCAAGATTCGATTGAGTTAGAGCAATTTTCCCAAAAACTGTTTGAAAACCTAGTCTAAGGTTGGTTTGAGGCAAGAAAATTGATTTCCTCTCCATTCCATCAATTATTTGGCCCCAAAATTAGTGGAATGGGTGTAAATAGGTTATTTTTGTGTTCATTTTTTTTACAGGAGCAGGGGATGAAACTTGGTGAAGATTTGGTGATGCCCTAATTGGAAAACTTCATATTTTTTGACATAAAAGTTGCCTAAGAGTTAGAGTTTGAGAAAAATATCTTGAGGAGCTTTTTTTAATGATGGTAAATGTTTTTTCAGACCCTAAGAGACATTTTGAGCCATTTTTCTGGAGTTTTGAGGTCTGGGTTGTGAAAACCTAGTTGGGAGCATCTCAAACAAGCCTAATTTGGCCTTTTTTCAAGCATAGCTGCAGATTTTTGAAGGTGTTGTTCCAAAAAAACCACCCATAAATTTTAGATATGTTATAGAAATACATAATGGCTATCCAAAAATGTTTTCATATCATGGGTTGGAGTTATTTCCTGTAAATTATGTAAAAAATGCCCTATTTTCTTCTCTTACAAGCCTAGTGGTAATTTTGTGAAGAAAGTCTCTTTAATTGTTGTGTAAAGAATATTGAATTGAATTTTTTTTTGATTTGATACCTTCCACCCTATTTTGCATCAACATTAAATTCATTAGTAGAATGAACATGCACTCGATGATATGCATAAATGAGCTTGTTTTATAAAATTTCTTTCATGTTCTTAGAGGAAGAGTAATCAAGTTGGATTTGAGAAGCCTCAACATGATAGTCTCTTGCTAAATAATAGGGAAAATTTCTTTCTTAGCACAAGATGTCATACACACAGTAGATGATAAGGCATTAGATGAAGATGAAGATAAAGGTTAGAAACCTAGACCCTGCTTGGAAAAGTATGATATATACTTCACTTGATTTCTACCATTTTTTTCTATGTTTTCATTATATGCATGTTTAAAAAGGATTTTGTATCTGATACCATAACATGCTTCTAACTTAAATAAAGAGATTTTGTGTTTCCAAGAAGTATTGGATTCTTCATGATCATACAATCCTTTTTTAGATTTTAAAGTTATGTATCCTCCTTTCATGAGGGATGGGAGTTGAAGAGCCCACATCACCACCATGGGTTTATGTTGTTAAGGTAGAACCAAGTTGACCAAATGAAACAAAAGGCTATTTTGGTCTAGATTGTGAGACTTTTTACTCTCCCATAAAGGAGGGTGTAAAATCTAATGAATCCCAGCCATTCCTAAAACATGTGTTTGAAGATTAATTGCTTGTATTTGACTCTTTTGACCTTAAGGCTAATATTTTAGAATTCCCTTTGAAAAAAGGTGTAAATCTAATAGTCCTCAATCATTATCTAAAAGTTTTACTATAGGTTAAATACAATTAGTATTACCATCAACTTGTATAGGTTCTACCTTTGAAGTTGGAATCAAAGTATTAAGAGAGTTGGAAGTGTCATGATCATGTTGAACTTGTGAATTATAAATTTGTTCATCTAATTCAACCATGCATATCTTGTTGTTATATTCAAACTTCATCTCATGGTGAAGAGTAGACAAGATTCCTTTCCTGGCATACACCCATGGTTTTCCTAGGAGAAGGTTGTATGAAAGAGGTTTTGACATGATATGGACAAGAGTGGGCAAAACTATAGCTCCAACCTCAATGGGTAATGTGATCATTCCTAATGGGTGCCTATTAATATTTTCAAAGCCATGAATATTAACATCATGGGGTTGAATATGCTTCTTGTCCACACCAATTTTATCTAGGGTATCCAACTCTTTGAAATTTTATTAAACTTGACATTTTTTATATAAATAACTTCCATGTTATTTTAGGTATACAAATTTTCTACTTCTTCATGTAGTCCTTGTGCATCCCTAGTTCTTTCTCATTCAATTTGCTTCTTTTTGGAGACTAAAAAAGTGCTTTTTGAAATTTTAATTGTTAAGATGGTTTAGTGTTTAGCAAAATTTCTATTGAGAAATTGTGTATAAGTCTCAAGTTGATAGAAGGAAAGTCATGTACAAATTGAATGATAATATGGGTCTTGATTGTTCTATGGTTAGTTGGACCTATGTCTTAAAAAATATTTTTCATGCATGGTTGAGCTTATTTTAGATGGTTCCTAATCCTTAAAAGCCTTACAATTAATTGTTAAGATGGTTTAGTGTTTAGCAAAATTTCTATTGAGAAATTGTGTATAAGTCTCAAGTTGATAGAAGGAAAGTCATGTACAAATTGAATGATAATATGGGTCTTGATTTTTCTATGGTTAGTTGGTCCTATGTCTTAAAAAATATTTTTTCATGCATGGTTGAGCTTATTTTAGATGGTTACTAATCCTTAAAAGTCTTACAATTAATGTTGATTTGACCTCTATGGGTATTCCTTTAAAACTTGTACTTTTTACACAATTCTATAATTATTGAGCATCTTCTTTTTACCATTATTATGCCTATTATTTTTGGTCTTGATTTTTAGTAGATCTCTTAGAGTGGGATGTCAAAGATGGTTTACTTTGCATTATTTTATTTTTTTCTCAAGTTATTTTTTCTTCAAAAGAGATCAATAAGCTAGCTAGTTTTAGCTAATAAAACTCTATCTCACATCTAGAAAGTTATAAATGAAGAGGTGTTCTAAGGAAAAATAAGATACCTTACTCAATCACATTGTGAGCTCACCCTTCTTAGTATTTTGATGCAAGTTTCTCTAATCCTTAAAATTCTAAAAGATAGTTTGTTTGTTTGTTTTGTTTGAAGATAGCGGTGCATGACATTAAAAAAAATTTCTCAAAAAGTTTAGTTTTGTCATTTAAAAAAAATCTATATGAAGATGGATATTGGGATTACCCAAAGGTAGAGTCTACATATAAAAGATAACTATTTTCTTATCTAAAAAAGTGGGTTTCCAATTAAAAATCTAAGTCTCATTTCTTAAACCTTATAAATTTTGAGAAAAAGATGATATTTATAACTATTTACAAATCAAATCTACATTATAAAAATAAATAAAAGTTAATTCAAATTAATTATTAGCTTTTGTACATAAAAACATCTAATGCTCTAATCATTACATTAAAAATAACCCAATCAAAATAATTTATTAAAAATATATAAACAAGACATACTCTTATTTTCAGTTTCAAGACTTTCTTTCCATCTACATACGAATATCTCTAATTTAACCACTTTGTTTAACCTGATTGTAGTTCAACCTTGCAAGGAGGGTACGCCATACTTTTTAGCCAGCCTTGTAATTGTCAACACCAAGCACCATCTTATTAAAAGAAGCATCGCAATAAAATTTGTAATACGTCTTGGTAATTCAGGTATGGAATCTGCTACCTATTCGTTGACCAGAAAAATTTAAAGTTTGACCAACATTTTATTTGCGTCTGCAAACCCTACATTATGAACTATTAAAGAATATTCTTTTAGTACGTATTTGGAATCTTATATGATTAGGGTTAGGCTTTTTATAATCTATTTATAAGAAATAATGCTGGCTTTTGCATGGGCAAGGCATCTATATGTCTCCATACCCAAGACATTTTCATCTTAAACTTTCAAAGTTATTAGATTTCCACAATCCATAAGAGTATGAATAGTTGTTTCTGGATTCGATTGTGTAAGCTTTTTTGATTCAAAAAAGCTTACACAATCGAATCCAGAAACAACTATTCATAATCTTAAACTTTAGTAGTGAATTTTGTAAGCCTTCAATCCTTTTTTATTATTATCATAAATAGTTATGACTGTTCTCCATACTTGACTTCTTCAAGTTAATCGATCTTGAGTAAACATTAAAGCTAAATCATTTAGTTAACAAAAGAAAATCATTTGTTGACTACCAAGATAGAGCACATGCAGATTATAGAGATTAATATTTTAGAGAATTTTTAAATTAGAGTGTATGGTAAGAGAATCTTATATCATTTTATTTTTATATTGAACATGTATTTAGAGTCTTATATTTCTATTTTTTAGCATAAGGATTTGGTTTCTTAAGTCTCATAATCATATTTCTATTTACAAATTTGTTATTCTATTTGTTTAATATTTTAATTTAAACACATTTTCATAGAAGACAAAATTTGATTGGAAGTAGAATATGGAATAGGATTTTAAAAATAGTTCATAAGTCTAAAAGTACGTCATTTTATTTATCTTTGTATTCAATATAAATATCTTATCATCAAGTTGTAACTTCTAATTGTATAGGATAGCATTCATTCTAATAAATGTGTGTGCAATATCAGAGGAGGAGAAACTAATAGAAACAAATAGAAGACTTTATAAACACTATCTAAATAAGAATTTTCTAGCTACATAAAAGTGAATAAAATACCCTTATACTTGTAGTTGTTAATAAATCTCCTTTGGTGCATACAAACCCCATCCAGATAGAGAAATAAAAAGATAAAACACTTGTAGCCATATCACTACATTTCAAGAATAAAATATGACAATAATTCTTATACTATGATTTTGATCTTGAAATTGATGGTGTTTCTAGGGAAATTTTTTCACCTCCTTTTGTATATATTTGTGTTTACAATATCTAATATAAAAATATCGCATACCTATGTGAAGGTGGGTCCTACCATTCTTATGTCACAAAAGTGTAAAAAAATTAACTTGTCAAAGGTCATGAGCCATTTTGGAGAATTACATTTTAGAATATTTGGGAGCCAAATTGGAAAAGAGACTTAATAGCTACTTAAAATAGTGAATTAGGTGTCAAAATATCAAATAGTAACTTTAGGGCTAGAAGTATAAAGTTGATTCTATAAGGTCACTTTGGAGGAGATAAAACTTTAGTAACTTCAAGGTGAGATTTAATGTAGACTTTAAAATAATAACACATCTAGTTAAAAATCTAGTGTCAACTTTGGTAGATATACTCTAGAGCTAAGATATTTTAGATCCAATTTTATGTAAGATCTATGTAGTCAATCTTATTGAGCTACTTTGGATCTAATTATGAAATTACTCTAAAACTAGTTTTATGGATCTCCTCCATGAAAGGTTGCACACTACAATACTCATTTTTTAGTAATATCATATAGTTCTTCCATATTATTATAATCCAAACAACTTAAAAATATGTTTTTGATTAAAAAGCAGGGAAGGGCCCTAATCCCATTTACTATAAAAAGAATAGAAACAGAAAAACCAGAGAGAAACAACTCAAGCACCACAGCTTGAACCCCACAATCTTTCCCTCAAAGTATTGCCAAGTGAAACTGAGTCCTTCTTAGGTGTACATTTCTTCATGCGTTGCACAACAATCCAAGAAGAAACAAAAACTAGGTTTGAATCTTTTAGGCAGGAAGGGGGAGAAGCCCCTTGGAAAAAGCTATCAAGTGGAGCAAGAGGAACTTCAAGTGGAGCATCCATAACCAATATTGAAGCATCTGAAATCACGGTAGATACATCCTTGTCCAAAAGCCTACATTTTTGGGGTGAAGGCTAACAACTCTTCTATGAATATTTTAAAAATCTTGGCATATAGCTTCTAGCCTAATTAAAAAAAAAAACTAAATGTGAGGGAAATTAGAAATCACAAATCCGACATTGTTAGAAAGCACAAATCCTAAGTTGTTAGAAAGCACACATGCTACATTTTTTGGGTTGACGCTAACAACTCTTCTGTGAATATTTTAGAGGGAAATTAGGTAGATTTAAAGAAAGATATTTGGATGTAGCAAGCAAATAAGTAGATGAAGCACAAACAATAGAAAGATAGATGATCTCAATTACTTGAGATTTATTTTCTAATTAAATTACTTGATATTTAAATTAAAAATGAAATTGAAAAACAATCATTCTTTATTTTTTTCAATATTTGAAGGTTTTTTATTCATTTAACTCATTATCTTTTTGTTTCAAATGCCAACACTAGCCTTATTTTGTCTATTATTATTTTCCATCTTCCTTTTAAAAAAAATAGAACTAAATAATCACGTCCTTTATAAAAATATTACAAAATAACCTTCTCACTCAAAAAAAATGAGAAAACAAAATATAGTTTTGATTTATGGATAGTTGGATGGTTTTATATATGATATTATTTAAGCAATCATTAAATGGAATCAGCCTTCATTAAAAGATATTTTGAATGATTAAAGGTCCTTAATGTGAATGTGCTTATGTAACCCTTGGTATTTTGGTCCCCTTGTATTCAACAAAATATTATTGATTCAAACCACATTCTATACAATCAAATAAAACCCCCATGACACAAGATTTTGCATGATTGTAATCCTCAAAAGAATTTTTTTGAAAAAGTCTAGTTTATTACTTTTTGTTTAGTTATTAAACTAAGTGGATTTCTACAATGCTAGCAAGGGGTGGAGTGTAATGGTGTGAATATGTTAACAAAATTAAAAATAAAAGCGAAAAATTCCATAATATTGAGTAATGTGGAAAAAAGTAAGAAAAACATTTTAGGTTTTATGAATAAAATGATATTATAGTTACAATTATGAAGTAAATAGTTTTTCACATAAAAATAAAATAATATATTAATTAATAAAATTGTAGATAAAAGGGGGTTCATCCTATAGAGTGATTGTTAAATTGTGGCATTGTTGTTATTGTCACCAAAGTTCAAATCTCTACTGGGTCATTATGATCACAAACTTGCGCCTCTACTAATCCAATGTACTCCCATGCTTGCACCCTAGCATTGATGTTGCAAGCATCCATGCGAAGAGACTTAATGTTCCAAATAGAGAATCATGTTTGTGACTTTGTGTTTCATACCCTTGTTGGGTTGGTGTGCTTACAAACTCTATGCCCTGCTAGGCTATCACGTTATGAGTCAATCATGTTTGTGACTTTGTTTTTCATACCCTTGTTGGGTTGTTGTGCACACAAACTCTATGCCCTGTTAGGCTATCACATTCGTGAGTCAATCATGTTTGTGACTTGTGTTTCATACCCTCATTGGGCTGGTTTGCTCACAGACTCTATTCCCTGCTAGACTATCATGATTGTGAATTTGAACTATACTTTGTGTTCATGATGAAGATGAGGTCCCCCATTTATTACCTCACTTAATTTAAACTATATAAAAAATCATTTATTCACCTATCTAAGAAATCCAAAGACACAAAAACGCTGAATTTACATGGAAAAGACATCTTTACGTCTCCACGCCCCGAGGCATTTTAACGTTGAACTTTAGTACTGAATTTTATAAGCCTTCATTCATTTCTTTATTATTGTTATCGACAGGGAACCTCACCGCGTGACGCCATCTGTTTTGGTTCTATCGACCCAGACATTTAAATTCTGCAACGTGAATAAAGATGGCTGTCTACCTAATCTGGTCCATAAAACCTCTGTTCACACTAAATACTCCTTTTCGATGGCCGTTCATCTGGGGAAGGGAATTTCCCTAAGTCAAAGGAAGATAGCGTACGTAAAAGGATAAATACTTCAAAGCAATGGGAACACAAACCTTTGAATTGTTACATAGCGCTTGAATTAATTGCTTGAGTGTTATTAGTTTTTTAAATCTATTGTTTAGTTGAGCTCCTTCAGTCAACGGAGGTTCTAAGTTCCATGAGGAAGACAGAGGGAAGCTCACCCTGTGACACACCATCTTTTTGGCTTAAGCGACTCAGATATTTAAGGGCAACGCAGATAGATGTTCTTCAAGTTGGAATAAGCCATGGCAGCTAAGGGTGAACATCCCAGCGGAGGGATCGATGCTGCAAAAGCTTTACTTGTTGCAATAAACGGAGGAGATTCAGGTCAATGTGATACTTTCTGCTTATTCATTTCTAACAATATCTGTTACTCTATGTATATATAAACATGTAGCTAAGATCAGCAATAGAATTGTACCTTGGGAATAGTAGGATCCACGTGCATTTTTGTTTGGATGATAATTGTATTGTTGGTCTAGTGGTGAAAATTTATATTTTTTAAAGAGATGTCACAAGTTCAAATCTTATAAGGGGCAGTGTATGTATACTTTATTTGTAACATGGTTAAATGTCTCTTACATTTAAAATGAACTATAAAATGATTCATTTCCATTTCCATTTCCATAACCCTTGATCATTCCTAAAGACTATCTAAAACTAATTTGCTTGTTCTAAGTATTTGTTTTATAGATAGAAATATCACTTGACAATGATTTTGTATGTCTATCTTACAGATCAGGTGAAGCATAGATTAGATTCAATAGATCCAGAAGGGCTTGTCCATGTAAAGTACAGAAATGGAAATACAGCCTTGCATATAGCTGTTGGGAGAAACTATGTGCATATAATAAGCCAGTTAATAAAGTTTCAGCCCAAATTTTGTTATTGTACTAATGAAGAGGGAGAAACTCCGATATGTATGGCAGCGAAATTAGGGCATCTGGAAGCAGTAAAAGAGTTGATAAAATGCTGCCCAAACGCTGTTAAGGAACGGAATAGTTGTGGAATGAACGTGTTACACTTAGCTGCTCTAGTTAGCCAAGTGCGAATTGTTGATTACTTGAATAAAACAGTACCGGTAGTTTTATCAGAGTTGGTGAACCAGGGACTTGAGAAGCTTCCATGCACAAAAGAAGGAGCTGAAAAACCTCAAATCCCAAGGATAGAGCCCTTGGCATGGAGACACACCTCTGCATATTGCAGCAAGGAACAAAAACTCTCATGTAAGTTCCTTTTCATCCCAAGAATTTCTTGTGAGTGTCACTGAACTTATTTTTCTACAACCACGTTTGTTTAAGTACACGTTTTACAGAAACTATGTAACGTTTCTTGATTAATTTCTAGATTGTGTTTGATCTTACAAATTTACAGTCTAATACATTATGTTGACGATGATACAAAGTGGCAAATTAAATTCCCTCATCAGCGATTGGATTTAAACAGCTAAACTTTGATTTGTTTACGTGACTGTATTAGTACAATTTAGATGGATTACATTAAAGTGCGCTCTCTAAATTCACATTAGCTTTTTTAATATGAGAGATCTATTAGTACAATTTAGATGGATTCGCCAACTAGTATTTCTTACATACTCTTCCTTACTTTAGGGAAAGGATTTAACTATCAATGTTCCTCTTACTCCTAAATTGGAATGTGCATATTGTAGATGGTGATTTCGTTGCTGAATATACCGGGCATAAACAAGGAGGCGTTTAACGAGGCAGGTTTAACAGCCCTCGACATTGCAACAGAAATTACTGAACACTACGAAAGTTACCAGATAATTGCACTACTGGCTAATTATCCTTCCAAGAGTAAGCCTTTCCTGCACAGCGCTCCAAATGTGAGTTTGCTAAAATACAAGAATGCCATTAAAATGGTGGATGATACATATGACAAAAGGCGTAACACAGAACTAGTGGTAGCAGTGTTGTTAGCGACAATGTCATTCACAGCGGTCTTCACCATTCCGGGCGGTTTCAAGACGGATCTAAAGAGCGGAGAGACAGAGAAAATGTTAGGCATGCCAATTCTGATTGGAATTGAGTCCTTTAAGCTGTTTATCATTTTTGATTGCCTGGCCTTTTTTTTCTCTCTGTTTGTGGTGCTCATGTGGCAGATGAGTACACCTCTTACCACGGGAGATAAGGTACTGTTCCTAGTTATCAACAACCTGTTGGTTTGCGCCTCCTTTGCCTTTACGGCGTATGGTTTCATTGCTGCAGTGTATACCATGCTTGCGCACAAGCATGAAAAGCTGGCTTGGTTCATATTTTGGGCAAGCATCATCGTCGGCTGCTCTGCTAATCTGGCTTATATCTACTTGTCCGCAAGGTTTTCAGTGAAGCTGGCGAGATTCAACTGCCTGCGCGGTGTACATCCTTTTCTTCGTGATCGTGTGTTGCAGTGGGTGTGGCTGAAACTAGAAGGTCTTGGGGTTTTGGACGGCGTGCGCTGGAGCAAAATCAAATGCCTTAATTTGCTTTACTGCTATAACCTTGGGAAAGATGGGGCTAAGCATACGAGTGGGTCTGCTGGAATTGCCTCCAGTAAAGAAGGGACTCAATCTACCGTTCTATGTATGGGATCTATTATCACCATTAACAAGTATGATAACATTGTATCTGTAGTTTAGAAATTTTCTGGTTAAGATTGTTTAGATACAGTTTTTAAATCATATTATTATGAATTAAAGAACTGTTTTTAGAGATTGATGAAATATTCCTCAAGTTCTTTAGACTAAATTGACAGTCTTCCTGGCACAAGCTGGAGTGGGAATGCAATGGTGTAGATTCCTCTTTTTATATGGTTTTCTATATGGTTCTTATAAGTTGAATGCAAGTTTATTATTTTAAAAATACTCTGTGATTTATGTTATATATAAGTCAGACATCTCTATGTTTCAAGTTCAAAAATTCAATCAAGTATAATAATATTTCTAGCTAATGTTATGGAACTCTTATGACTGCATTTTTTTACTAGCTTGTCATTATGATTCACACTTCTGCCAATCAGAATTTTTACTTTACAATGTTCATTTCTATTCTAATATCTCAACCACAAAATCTATACGGTTCTTATGTTTTGCATGATCATTGAGTCTGCATTCTATTGTCGCAGATTGTTAGATGTAAAAATAGGAATATTGAGCTACAATAAGGCTAATTGAACTAACATGAATCTTGATGAAACATAAAAAAAAAATGGTTGTAGCATAATGTCCAGGGGATCTATGCTCTAGAGGTTCACTTTATTTCCATGTCATTGGAATTGATAAATCTAAATGGTGGTAGTATAATGTCCAAGGGATCTATGCTCTAGAGGTTCAATTTATTTTCATGTCACTAGAATTGATAAATCTAACGTCATTATGAATAATCTATTCATATTCTCAAAACATGTCATGTGCAATTAATTCATAGGAAATGCAGGTCTATCTTATTTTGTTGTTATAGGAAAAGCTTCTTAGGTAATTTGATCTATAGTAAATGACTATATTAGTGTATTTTCTAAATTTGGAACTACATGGAGTTGATGTAGCAAATAGGCACCAACCAACCACGAACCTTTATTCGAGAGTATATCTGATTGGAATATGAGATTGAACACTACAATTGATTAATATTTTACTTTATTCTTAATTCTAATTGATGGTCCTTGGGTCTAATGTTTCTTGTACCAATTCATCAACTAATATTTTTTAAGTTTCACAAGGTTTGGCATAAAATAGGTTCAACATTTATAATGAAAACTAATAATAAAATCTACCTATGTTAAATATGTTTGCATTATGGTAGATTGTAGGCAGGTCAATTGTGTAAATCAACCTCCAAGAAGCTTCTCTATAGTATCGAACTACTTAACTAGCTTAATGCTTGAAAATTTTGAACCCTAACCACTTGTAAAAATTGAATCCTCTACTATAATAGATCCTTACAATTATTGTTGAATTAAATTTTGTGTCTTTCGATTATCAAAAAATCTTTCAAATTTGTAACTTTTATGTGATCAAATACATACTTTCTTGTTTCCCTCTAAGGTAAATATTTCCTATGGGATAAATAACCAAATATTAAAAAAATTAAAAGCTTTTCTTTGTATTATCAAAGTCTAGAATTTTAATATAGTTTAATTGACTATGTTTTAAGTTATTTATATTCACAATAAAACCGTTCAATTAGAATATAGAATTGTCTTGCTTTGTACAACTTCTACATGTAGTTTTCCTATCAATGTTATTTTTAAGACCATGACAATTAACCACACTAAATCAAGTTTAGGAATGGGGTTAAGATATGGTAAAAAAGAAGAAAAAGTTGAACACTATTTTTGAAAATTACTATAAGATATTAAATGAAAATGTTTGTTTCATTTGAGTTGAAGAATTAACACAATCACATAACATGTTTATTTATATAGGTGAACCACTTTATTGAAAGAAAATCCAAAATTCACTCATGCATGTGTTATCATGTAAATGCAAGTCACGACAATCTATAAGAAAATGATTGATCAATAATATACAAAATATTGAGAATAAAAAAATGCATAGCCAAAATCCTCAACCATTTCATTGCTTTTTACATGTTCATAATGGTTATTTAAATTTTAAAATGTGGTTATTTTAGATTGAGTAACTCATAGTGGCACTAGTAGTAATAAAGAATTCAAATTGTAATTTAAATATCTATGTGATCCTAAAATCTAGATAGTTAAAAGATGATCCAAGTATATGAATGATCTCATGAATAGATGGCTTAGGTATTTTATTGATCACATTTCATGTAGATAGTGAACTACTACTAGCTGTAGGCATCCATTAAAATCTGCAAACACTAAACTTCATGTAGGGGTTAGTATTTCACAAATCCATCAAAATGCCCCTATGAAATACCTTGTAAGTGCTTCAAAATGTAACAAATGATAAGAGAAGACTAAAAGCATCATGAAAAAAATTAACAAGTACCTATTCCATAGTGGATTGGTGTCAAATGTGCAAATGACCCTTTCCCAATCCTTGCTCAAGAGCTAAAATGATAAGATGCAATGGAGATGAAGAGCAAAATTAGCCTTCAAACCAAGAGAGTAACTTTGCATAAAAGTTGTGGATGATCTTGATGAAGAATGAGGTCCTTATTTATAGATTTTATTGATGAGGATTTGGCCAAATGGGTGAATGTGGTACTAAAAATCCACCAATGAGAAGAGGCCATTTGTCAAGTTGTGATAGGCTGAAGGTTGTGCAAGATTTGGGAAATGTGCCCATGAGAGGGAGTTTCAAATTCAAATTTGTGCAATAAATTTTGAGAGGGGGACAAGAAAATTAGAAATAAATGCAATGTTGGAGGGACAAATCAACTTGTCATATTTTTCAAAATTGAGGGAATATTCCCCATAAATGCCATGTTGAGTGAAAATGATGATTTTAATAAATCAATAAATTGATTTATTTTTCCAAGTGGCATAATCTAGAGAATCCAAGTGGTTAGGATTAGCATTTAATCATTGTTAGATTAGATTAATGATGATTAGGTGAGTTTGACTTTTATGACTTAAATATTTGATTTATTTAAATCAGAAAAGGATGAAATGTGCATTATGATTAATTAAATGAATGTTTGATTTATTTGATTAAAAGGTTGATGATAATGTTTATCTAATTTTAAATTAATGACCTTAGGAGATGGAAATTAATGAGATTACCTGATAAATGAATGAAGGTGAACTTGATTAATTGATGAATGGACCTAATGTGGAACCTTAATGAATGAACCTGATTGAATGCATAATGTTAATTTTGCATGTATACATTTTTCCCCTCTATGAAGCAATGTACTTGTTGCGTTGGTTCAAAGAATAATCTTACTGCAATCAAAATTCAAATTTTTTTTATTTTTTGGATGCCCCAGCGGAAAGTACACTGGTACATTGCCCCCACGAGAGATCGAGTGAAAAGATTCAATTTGAGGGTCGATCTCGCGATAAAGAAGTTCAAAATGGATGGTTATGGATGATGATGCAAATGAGATGATTTTAAGATGCTTAGAATAACAAATCTATATTATCTTAAACAACTTAAATGATGATATGATGTGAGATGGATGAGATTGATGATGTGATATGCTGGGATTATGCAATGGATGATTTATGAGATGCTTAGACTAACAGATCTATATTATGATGATGATATGTTGTGATTATGCAAATGCATGATTTATGCAAATGTGATGATTTATGAGATGCTTAGACTAATAGATCTATATTATGATGATGATTATGCATGTGAGATGATATGCAGAATACTAATAATTTATGGATGCAAGATGAATGCACAATGGATGCATGATAGATGTGTTTGTGATGATGATTAACTATTCATGTTGTGATGTTAGTGCGGAAAATGAAGAAATTAGATGATGAAAAGAGGATCCAACAAGCCAACATTATGAGAGATGATGATGATAAATGATGATTTTCTTTATCAAGGATTGGGATTTTAAAAAAGAGTCACTTACCTTATGTTTGATAACACACATAAGTACGATGCATCAAGGTATAAAGGACCAGGATGGCGTTGTACTTAGTGTGATGGACTTTGACTCGACAAATAGATAGGAATATTCCTGTTCACACCTGACATATAGAAACCTTGCTAGGATGCACTTTAGAAGTTTCAAACATGTCAGACCAAAACACGGAAAGGTATAACCAATCAATGCAATAGTCAACAAGCTGTCCAAAAAATCCTCTGTACATATCTAACAAAGAAAGTATTCGCCAAGTTATTTTACAAGAACATCCAACAAGCACAATAGACAAAAGAATAATGATCATTGCCCCATTCCTATCTCTCTAAATCCTTCATTCGGATATCATCGAGAGGTCCTTGGATTGAGCGCAATAAGATAAGCCAAAAGAAAAAGATAAAGCACACAAACAAGTTGATGTTCTTCAATACCACTAACCAAAAGGGAATGTGTTTTTAAGGATAAGAACCGAAACTTATTTCCAAAAGATAATGCCCATTGTAGGAAGGATACATCCTAGGACATGTTAGTGGATGGCAGCACGTCATTTCGTTTATCTAAAGTGTTCTTTTTGATAAATAATGCCACTTGTAGGAAGGATTCATCCTAGGAAATGATGTTATCAGATGATTGATATGGGACTATTTGGATGATGGACTATCAACACAAAGAATTGACCAACTTGTTTATGTACTGACTTAGACTTGAGACTTGACGCTTTTGAGTTTTCACATTTAACCTGCTAGACTTGTTTCTAAATGTTTCACCAAAGGTTGAGGATGACGATTAGTTTATTATGAGTGGTGTTTATTGCAGGTGCAAACGAGATGAGGTGGATGGATTTTTTCAAATGTTTGGATGTTTTTGATGTTTTGCAATGTTTTGAGGCTGTTTTTGGTATTTTTTGAGATTTTTACAAATGTTATGATTTTTGATTTTTCAAATGTTTTTGGGATTTTTATGAGATTTTGACCAAAAAACTAACCTAAAGACTTATCCTAGGGGCCTCAGGGGTTGATCAATAGATTAGCCTTGCCTACGTTATACACACAGAGACCATGTAGTTCGACTGACGACTCAACCGATTTCCAAATGATGATATACATGATGAGATGCCAGTTTATTATGACAAACTCCTATAGGACTGACCTAAATGTCTTAGGGGATGATCAAAGATCAACCTTGCCTACGTTCAAGCTCAAAGATGACATAGTTTGATGAGATGACTCTGTTTTTGAATTTTTGACTTACTCTTTGACCTATTTTTGGATTTTGATACGTTTTGATGTTTTTGGATTTTCTGATTTGAGGACTTTAAGAATATACACGAATCTGATCTGATGAGAACGTGCCCCCAGAGTGATGCAATAGACTACTCTGATAAAGGGAGGACAAACTGACCTTGAGGATGGGTCGAGTAGTACTAGGAGGGATCATGATACGAAAACAAGACCAAGCTATGGTGCAGATGCGAGTGGATGACTAATGGATGGAGACCTGAATGTGATGGATGATGGAAGCGAAATGGAGGGTGATGCCGAACAAGCTGTAAAGATCCTCATGGATGGAAAGTGCTTATTTACACAAGGTGCCTATTTGCTAGGTTTTCACCGAGGTACTTGCCCAAAGTGCCACTAAAGTGGTTTTCACTATAGGAAGATTTTTTTATCCTTTTTCTAATTTTTTTGGATTTTTTTTTTTGGCTTGGTTTTTATTTTTTGTTGTCACCAAGATGCCTATTTGCCAGGTTTTCACCAAAGTAACCATTTTTTAGGACTTTTTCTAATTTTTTGGATTTTTTAGTTCTATACCTATAAAGATTTAGGCATAAAACTTTTTGAGATGGGAGCTATTTATGGGCTCCTGTAGAGGTTCCCCTTCAGGTGTTGATAGCTGATATGCTCCCAACTCATAACCTTTTGTGATGATGAAAGGTCCTAACCAATTAGGTTCGAACTTGCCTTTGCTGCTAGGGTTTGGGACATTCTTCTAATTTTCTTTTAAGACTAGTTCTCTGACTTGGAAAGTTTTGCTTCTGATTTTCTTGTTGTAGCTCCGTTTGAGTCTATTCTGATAGACTTGCAAGTGATTTAAAGCATCTATTTGTCTCTCATCTAGTAACTCTAGCTCGTTTAATCTTGACACCCGGTAGTCCTCATTAGTGATGAGATTTTACAATGATATTTTGAGGGATGGGAGCTCGATCTCAATGGGGAGTACGACTTCTGATCCGTAGACCAAGGAGAAGGGGGTGGCATCGGTGGGTGTACGGATGTTGGTTTGATAAGCCTAGAGGGCGGGATAAAGCTGCAGATGCCAGTCACAACCTGCATCATTGACTATTTTCTTGAGGATTTTGAGGATGGTTTTGTTCGTATATTATGCTTGGCCATTGCCTTGGGGATACTACGGGGTGGAGAAGTGATGTTGGATTTTGAATTTCTTGCACAAGTCGTGAACATCCTGGTTCTTGAATGGTGTCCTATTATCTGAGATAATGGCTTGTGGGACACCATAACGATAGATGAGATAGTTCAGGATAAATTTTGAGATCTACTTCCCAGTGATATACATCATGGGTATGGCTTCCACCCACTTTGTGAAGTCCTTAGTTGCAGTTATGATGAACTTATGACCATTGGATGAGGTGGGTGTGATTTTTTCAATGAGATCAAGTCCCCACTGCAAAAAGGGCCATGGTGTGATGATCGGGTGAAGCGCTTGAGTTGGAGCATGGATGAGGTCCCCATGCTGCTAACATTGTAAACACCTTTTAGCATGATCATGCGCTTCTCTTTCCATTGTGGGCCAATAATACCCCATCCTCAACAATTTCTTGGCGATGGCCATTCCACTCGAGTGTGAGCCACAGATACTGTTATGAACCTTGGTTAGAGTAGTTAATGCCTCCTCAGCATTTAAACAGCGTAGCAAGGTACCTTCTATGCTTCTACGGTATAAGGTATCACCTAGGATGACAAATCTGGATGCCTTTTTGATAAAGGTTCATTTTAAGTTTGATGGGAGGTCGGCGAGTATGACTCCTATGCGAAGACATGTGTAGATGTCATGGTACCAAGGATCACTAGGACCAACGATTGCACACACATATTTTGATTCTGGTACCTTGAATGTGGGAACGAGAAACTACTCAATTAGAAATTCATATTTCGGTGCGTTATGAGGGATATCTAATAGGGACCCGATTGTAGCCATGGCGTCTACTACTTTGTTGTTGGTTCTTGGAATCTGGTCAAATGTTATGTCAATGAAAGATTCTTTAAGAGTCTCCACCAATTTCTTGTATGGAGTGAGCTTATCATCCTTAGTCTGATATTCATTATTGACCTAATTTATGATCAACTGAGAGTCCCCATACACCTTGAGAGCTATGATGTTCCATTGCACTGCTATCCTGAGGCCTATAGTCAAAGCCTCGTACTCTGTGATATTGTTGGTGCAAAAAAATGCCAATTTGTATGACTTCGGTATGCAATCCCCTTGTGGGGTGATGAAGAAGACACCAGCTCCTGATCCATGCTATGTGTATGAACCATCGAGGTATAGTTTCCAGTGGTCAGCTATGTTGAGGTTAAAGATGGATTCATTTGGGAATTCTAAGATAAGAGGGTTCTCAGAATAAAAGGGTGCTTCTACTAGTTGATCTACAATAACTTGTCCCTTAATGGCTTTCTGCTCTACATACTCGATGCCATACTCTGATAATATCATTACCCATTTTTCCATTCTGCCTGTGAGCATTTCCTTTGATAGGAGATACTTGAGGGGATCAATTTTCGCAATGAGCTTTATCTTGTGTGCCAACATGTAATGTCTGAATTTTTGGGATGCAAACACTACTGCGAGGCAAGCTTTCTCGATGAATGAGTAATTTAGCTCGTGACCAACCACTGTCCTACTGATATAGTAGATGGCCCTTTCCGTTCCATTTTCATCATGCTAAGCTAGGAGAGCTCCAAGGGCTGCTGTTGTTGCTGACACATATAAGGTCAATGGCTTCTTTGGGATGGGTGGCATTAAGACTAGCGGTGTCAGTAGATATTCCTTGATTTTGTTGAATGCCTCTTCACATTTTGTATCCCATTTATATGCTACCCCCTTGTGGAGTAGGTGAGAATATGGATTCTACTTGTTTGCCAGTTGTGCTATGAATCGTTAGATGGATTGAAGTCTGCCTTGGATACCTCTCAGTTGTTTTAATGTCTTTGGTGCTTCCATCTCGAGCATTTCTTTTACTTTTGCTGGATCCACCTCGATACCCCTCATAGACACTATGTATCCTAACAATTTACCTAATTGTACACTGAAGACACACTTCTCAGGGTTTAGTCTAACTTTGTATTCCTCTAATCTATCAAAGATAGCACTTAGGGTTGCTATATGATCTTTTCTCTTTCTTGACTTATCTAGCATGTTGTCAACATAGTCTTCGACTATTTTATGGATCATATCATAGAATATCAATGTCATGGCCCTTTGATATGTTGCTCTTGCGTTCTTTAGGCTGAATGGCATCATGTTCTAGTAGTAAGTTCCCCATGGACAAGTGAAGGTTGTCTTATGTTGATCCTCTTTTGCTATCATGATTTGATTGTATCTTGAAAATTCATCCATTAGTGATAGCATCTCATGTCCTGCTGTCATGTCTACTATCATGTCGATGTTAGGAAGTGGGAAATCATCTTTCGGACATGCTTTGTTCAAATCTCTGAAGTCTGTATAGATTCTAATGGCTTCGTCAGGCTTTGAAATAGGTACTAAATTTGACACCCATTCTGGATAATCGATTGGTCGGACGAATCCTACATATAACAACTTTTTGAGCTCCATTTTGGCCAATAAGGCGATTTGAGGATGCATTTTTTGGAGCTTTTGTCTGATAGGTTTTGCTTCTGAATACACCACTAAGTGGTGGACCACAGTCTTTTGATCAAGTCTTGGCATATCAGCATAACTCCATGCGAAGTTTATTTGTCTTTCCCTTAGGAATGCTGCTAGGAGTTCTTGCTCTTCTGATAATGGTGATTTTGCATAGAATGTGATATGCGGGGTCTCCTCTATTCCTAGGTTGACAGGATTGCATTTTTTAGCCAAGACTGCTGACTTTTCCTGATGAATAGCTCTTAAAGGAAGATTGAATCCTTCATCCTTGAGCACCTTAGAGAGGTTTTCACCATTGGATACGTCCTTTCTTTTTACTTTTTTCTTGTTTGAGAGTGCCACAGTGTGGTTTTCACTGAAGGACTTGGATATGATTCTTAGTTTCTCACTTTTGCAACTATAGGATTCAATCATTTCCCCATAATAGGCATGTGTGTCCAACTCCATTATAAACCCTGCCTTGTGATCTCCATCTAGAATGTTATCCCTCAATCCCATGAATTCTGAGAGTGCCTCATCATTTTTAAATGTATCAAGAACCGGTGGTCCTCGTTGGTCATAGTTGATCAGTTGGGGGTAGACTAGGCAGATCTCACGATTTTGATGATCGGATTCAAAAGATAAGGTACTAATCATGCAAAGGGCAGTATCCTCAAATAACCTAGGTAGATTGGCTATGGGGTCCTCGTCATGGCTACTAATATAGGCCTCAGTTATAAAGTTATGCATGTCTCTACCTATGGATGTTGATGAGTGTACTTCTACTACTATTGGCTGAGGAGAAATATTAACCGTTCTAACCGGAGGACTTCGACCACGTATGGTTATACTTGGAGGGGTACATCCAAGGCCAAGATTTGTTATCGGTCGCGTCTCTGGCATGATAGGTATTATGAGCCCATTGTCATTTTATCCAAGTCTTTGGTTTTTGTCATAACCCATTGCAAACATCATTTGTAGATCCTTGCTTCTGTTATCCATTGGTAAATCTAGTACTGGTCTTTCATCTTGATAGAGCATGTGTGACGGATCTTCCTCAATAACCTCCTGGCCCAGGTCTCCCCAACTTGTGAATTCGGGATAGTCTTCAGGAAATGTTTGTGATGTGGAAGCATGATTCTCTTGTGGATGACCCCATGATCTAGGAGATTGTGGTAACTCTCCTACCACAAAAGCATTGTTAGGGAGCTTGTAGCTTCCACAACCGTCATCCTAGATGATGAGCTTGATGTCGGAGATGGTGGGAATGGCGGGAGTGGCGGGTGTCTTTGTCACATAAGTGGATGCGAGGGTGGCGGGATCGATGTATTGTGTGGATGGGCCCTCATCATTTTTTGGCACTTGAGCAATTTTCTAATACTTTGCCTCTATATTTTTGCAATATGAGAAAGGTTCGGGATCTCCATGGATGGTAACCTCTTGTCCATTATGTGTAAATTTCACACATTGGTGGAAGGTTGATGCTACGACTTTCATCGCATGGATCCATGGATGTCCTAGGAGGATATTATATGGCAAGTCGAGGTCCAAGACCTGACAGCTGGTTTCCATGAGTGTTGTCCCTACTTGAATAGGGAGTTTAATCGTGCCCTAAGACACTCTTTCTTGGTCATCATATGCTCTTATCGTGATGCCCTTTCCTTTGTCGATGGAATCTTCTGATATTTTCAACTACTTGATGAGGCTTAGGGAACATATGTTCAAGCCTGCACCTCCATCCACCAGGACCCTTTTGATTTTGTTCTTATGTACAATGGCTTCCAAGTGAAGTGCATGGTTGTGAGATGGTTAGGCAGGAAAATCTTGGTCAGAGAATGTAAGAAGATTAGGCATAATGATATTTCTGACCATAGCTTGGAATTGTTCTGCATCAATATCTGCGGGGACAGTGGATGAGGCTAATTCTTCCTCAAGGATCTTCTTATGGGATGATGATATTTTTAACAAATCCATGTTGGAGATGTTTGCTGGAATTCTCTTGAGTTGGTCTAGGACATTATAGCCATTAGGACCGGATCTAGATGAAGGGACTCTATTTGGTTAGGATGATCCTGCAATGGTTAATTTTCCACCTCTTATGGTGACTCCACAATCTTCGGCATGGGCGCCTTTGATGGTGATGACCATGCAATCTTCATTTAGTGAGGCAACGACGGATTCATAGACATGATTTGCATTGCCTTTCCCTTTATCATTTTTATTTCCTTTGTTACCATGATTTGGCAGTGAATTCGTGTATATCTTAAGATCTTGATTTCCTATAGGTTGTTGGACCATGTTTATGATTTTCTTGTCAATGAGATCTTGGATGATATTTTTGAGTCTCAAGCAACTGTTTGAGGTGTGGCCTTTGATTTTATGAAATTTGCAAAGTTGATTATCGTTATACTAAGGATGTTTGACATCAGGTTCTTGGTAGTTTTCAAATGTAGGAGGCTTGATGAGTTTTTCATCAATCAACTTTTTCATTATGTCTTCCAATGGTTCCCCCAAAATGGTGTATTTTCATTTTGGATAACTTTTTCGTTGGGGTGGTCCTCTTTGATCATTGAGGTTATTGATGGTTTGTGTTAGAACTGTAAAAATCTAATGACTTTACATACTAATTTCACTCATAATTTTCCAGATTTGGTCCTACCATGTGCATGTTTCCCCCATATTTTGCATATATTTATCCCATGAATCCATCGGGTCATCCATTTTCCATATTGCAGTTCATATCGGCATGAGATGGTCAAGGTCTCCCCGATCCATGTTGCATTTTTTGCTAGCAAATGTCTATGTTGCCTATCGGCAAGACATTTCTGCTATTATGGTGATTGGATTTTACATGTTGGCAGTTTTTGACAAGACTTCTTCACAGTCTCAGCGACAGAGGATGATTCACTTTGGCAGGAGTTTGGTCTTCGGAGTGATGTTTCATCGAATACTTTATGTCTCGCTGACTAGCTTGAATTAGAATCATATCATCATAAGTTGCGATGTCGATATAATGTCATGGTGAATTCTTGTGGTCTCACCGAACAACACATAGAAGGATTTCTTCAGCCAAACATGTTACTCTCGATATAAGGTCTGGGCGAGTGACCTTCGGTCTCGCCGACATCACATATGGAGTTTCTCTTCAGCCAAACATAAAGGTCTTCGGTGAGTGGTCACAACGAAGTGTAAATGTCTCATCGACAGAGCATAAAAGGTTTCTCTCAAATGGCTTTCGGTGAGAGGTTAGTTGTGTCTCGCTGACCGAAAACATAAAGGGATGCGATATCGGTATGAGTTAAGGTTTTTGGCATGTGGTCTCGGTGAGTGACCTTCGGTCTCGCTGATGGAAAACTAAAGGGTCTTTGTTGGCATGAGAATTGACTTGTCTTAGCAACTTAGTTTGGATGAAGACTTTTGGTATGACTCAAAGCTTTCTACAAGAGGTCTCCCTGACATTGATATGTCTCGCCAGTAGTATACATATGGGCTCTGTCAATATAAAGGTAATGTTGTCTTGGCGAACAGGTGTGAGCTCGAGGCTTTCGGTATAACAAGGAGAATTCTATATGATGTCTCCCCAATAGTTGAAGGTTCTGGCAACATGCAAGATGAATAAGGGGCTTTTGGTGAAACACGATGTGGTCTACGTGAGGTCTCTCTAATATCTGAATGCTATGGCGACTGTGAACAAAACAAAAGAACACATCGGTGAGAGATATCTTTGTGTCTCAGTGAAAGCACATAAAGAAATGTATATCGATGAAACATAATGTTGGCTGTATGACATCTCCCCGACTCTGATATGTCACATCGAAAGCGAATAACACCAAGTAGGGATGAATAATGATTGAATTTCCTTTTGCATAGTTGTGATATGTCTTGGCGACTATTTCATTGGTGACTAATAAAATTCAAATACTGTGGCCGATTGGTGAGTTCATAAAATACCGTTGTAGGCCGACATGAATTTGCCCGAATACTACGGTTGGCCGACATGAATTTGAAGCAATATGTTTCCTGATGTTGGTTTATAAATATGCACTCCCAATTGTAATTGAAGGAGGATATTTTATATCAGATCTTAGAATAGAGACAATAGATTAGGAATGGAAACAATAGAATAAAGTTCTCATTCCAGAGACTATGTTGCATGTTTTCAAATGGCGATTTCAATGAAATTCAGCTGGTGTGGTAGTTTTTTTCTAGTATCAATTGTATGTTGAGTTTATTGAAAAGTATTGCTATGTTGTCTCCAAGTTGATTCTTTCTGGTTGTTTAAATTGATATAACAAGCTTATTTTTAGTTTTTCAGTGCACATTTGCTATATCTGTGTGGTTAATTAACTGGTTCTCTCAAGGAGAGATTAAATCCTTTTGGTTGATCACAGTAATAAGGGAGATTCATCTGGATTATTAAAGTAGAGCTTAGTAGTCATAGTGTTGCATGTTTATACAAGTTGTAAATAGAACATATGCCAGCAGTTTGATTTTCTGCTAGAATAAGTTGCCCACTTCTGTTTCATTTGACTTTGCATACCCAATAAGGCACTGGTCTCTGCACTTCATTTTGAATTCATTTAGTTTCTTTACATCTGTTAATTAAGCATTTTAGGACTTAGATTTAGAAGATTGCTATTGCTATTTATACCAAGCTTGAATTCATTTGTTCACTTCTATTTTCCACTTGTGGACAAATCACTACAAGAAATATAATCATAAATACATAAAGTCTACTTCATTCAAGTAGGTACACCCACCTAGGTCTGGTAGCACCTAAAGAGTAGAAGGTTAAATTCTTTTGACCTTGTCTATTACCCTAAAACATATTAGGAGATTAGCAGCCTCTTGAGGTATCTTTACCTGTGTTTTTGAGAGCTAACAAATTGGTGACTCTACTGGGGATAAACATCAAAAAATTTGGTTGAAGACCATCATATAGAGTCATTGAAGAAGAAGTTGTAATTTGAGAAGTTTCAGAAAAGGTGATTCTGCTAGGGAAAAGATCAGAAAGAATTATTTTCCTACTTTTGGAGAAGTAGGTGGCAACTCTGAAAAACTTGATGAAGAATGGAATTTGTGTATGGAACAAATTAGTACACAAATGCAAGTAGGCATTGGACCCCTCAAATTCCTGATAGTAGAACTTGAAATTTTCATAATGGAGGCAATGCATATCATGCACAACAGAATATATACTCAGCACAACCACCTCATAGTCAACAGTATGTGCCATATTATCATACACAATGCAATGGTCCACAGTACCAACATCAGTACCTACCTGGTGCCCCCCCTCATCAATACACAATAATGATCAGATAGTTTGATTTTTCAGGGATTTAGTTATCCCCTTATTCAATGGATGGAAGTTGGAGAAGTATTGTTCCAAAGTTTACAGGGAGTGATGAAGTCACTGCTGAAGAGCATCTAAGAAGTTTCAATGCTTTCATCCAATATTTGGATGTCCCATAGGAAGATTTACGCATGAGGCTATTCATGATATCACTTATTGAAGACACCAAGGATTGGTTCAATAGCCTACCAGCAGCTTCTATTAATTCTCTCCAAGGATTTCAGGATCAATTCCTTGAGCAATATGGGAATCTAGGTGCACCGGATGCTGCTCTTCATGAATTAATACGGATTCAGAAAGATCAAAATGATACAGTTTATGACTTTAATCGGAGGTTCAATAAGTTGCACAATAAAATACCTCCTGGATCAAAGTTGCCGGACTCTATAGCACTGAGTTTTTATTTGAATTCATTTGACCCTAAAACAGGGTATGAATTGAGAAATAGATTCCCAAGAGATTTGGATGAGGCTCAGACGATGGCACTAACAATGGAAAACAATAGGAAGGCTACTAGTATAATCAGTAAAAGAGACAACCCTAGGGTTCCTCAGCAAAGCAACAATTATCAGTATAGACAGGAGAATACTTATAGAAATGAGAGGTCGAGGTTTCATAACATACCTTATAATATAGACTGGAAGGATGAAAAACCTATAAAAACTAGGCATGGAAGCAAGGAGGCTCCTGATCCATTGACAAAGAGGCGAACCTATATGGTAAGTAACAATTACTTCTGTGAATTTTGTGATAAGCCACATTCCCCAGATTATTGTGTTGTAGCCCAAAGAATGCAAGAAGAGGGAATGTTAATGGGAAATAGTGGAGAAGAGCACACAGTATATTTGACTTCAAATACTTTTCACCATGTTGAGGAAGATGAAGGTGCAAGGCATCTCTCTTGCACAACAGATTGTGATAGGAAAAGTAGTGCATGTTGTGAGGAATCCAGTGAATATTCAGATTATGATGATGAACCTGAGGATTTTGATCTGCAGCCAAGGGATTCTTCTACCTCTTATGAAGATCAGGATGAAGAGGCAATGGGAAATATTGATCCATCTGATAGTAGGTATATAATACCTCTAGTTGTAGTTGAAAGTTGTGAAGACACATTTGATGAAGAAGAGATTTGTACATCTGAAAATGGTTTCCAAAAATTTTCAAACCCATTGTATGATGAAGAGTTAAAAGAGGATCAGATGATATTTTGCAAAGGTATGTCCAAGAATGAACTTTAGGTATTTTCAAATCCAATTTATGAAAGAGAAGAGCTAATTTCAGACAAGCAAAATGATGGAGTAAATGACTGCGTTGATAATGTTTCCATTTTCTCATTCTCTGATGGTCTTGGATTTCTTTTTGATGATGACAAAAGTGAAAAATATGACTGTAGTGATGAAAATGTTGAGACTTGTTCACTCAGTAGTGAGAAAATTTCAGATTTATTAACTCCTGAATACCAGGGATGCGCACATGAGGGTGATCTTGAAGATTTGTGTCCAGCTTACTTTTGTTTTGACAGTGAAAGATCTTTGTGTAAATATTTTTATGACTCCCAATGCATTTCTTGGAATGATGGTGAAACCTTTGGTGTTGATCAAAAGTCTATGTCCATTCAGGATAAGGTATGTGATTTTGAAATTTCTAACTCATGTGAAGATGACATTTGTTTGCATACCAAGGATGATAGAATTCCAGCTTTGATTGGTTCACATATGCATGATATTAAGGATATGAGTCATGATCTAGTGTTGTCTCTGACTGGAGATACTGAAGTGGCGCAAAAGGTTTCAGATTTGTTTGTCTCAGATAGCATTGATATAACATAACATTTTGTTTCTCAAGAGAAGCACTTTGATGATGAATTTTCAATATAGCTGGGAGGATGTTTCATAGTACATAATAGTGAGAAAGATAATAAGGAATTTTTCATTGAATATATTTGCATTTTGTATGTTGAAAATAACAGGGGTCTATCCCATGATGATGAAAAATTTGAAATACAGGATGGTGTAGGGATTTTGGGCCAAAATGAGCACGATGATTATCAAAAAACTTTCAGTAACAGTAATGGGAAAGATTGCATGAGTATCTTCAAGAAGAATCTGATGAACTCAAGACAAAACTAGGTATTTGACAGGGGAAAGTGTGGTTTGAGTTTTAGATCATAACAGCTCATAACAGGTAAAGTTGAAAAATAGAGGATTTAGGTTTGCCAGTGCATGGACAACTCTTGCTCATCCTCTCTAAAATTCTTTTCCATTCAAAATAGTTTAGGGTTTTGGTTCACCTCCATCTTGCATTCATTCTATCTTGCTTTGTGTCCATTTCCATCTCTGCTCTCTGGTCTTTTATTTTGTGTCTAGTCTGCTCACCCAAAGATCTAGATCCTTGCAATGATCTCACTATCATTCATCCCCAGATGGAGCCACTGTTAGAACTGTAAAAATATGATGATTTTACATACTGATTTCACTCATAATTTTCCAGATTTGGTCCTACCATGTGCATGTTTCCCCCATATTTTGCATATATTTATCCCATGAATCCATCGGGTCATTCATTTTCCATATTGCAGTTCATATCAGTGTGAGATGGTCAAGGTCTCCTCGATCCATGTTTCTTTTTCTGCTAGCAAATGTCTGTGTTGCCTATCGGCAAGACGTTTATGCTATTATGGTGATTGGATTTTACATGTTGGCAGTTTTAGGTAGGACTTCTTCACAGTCTCGACAACAGAGGATGATTCACTTCAGCAAGAGTTTGGTCTTCAGAGTGATGTTTCATCGAATACTTTATGTCTCGTCGATCGGCTTGAATGAGGATCATATCGGCATAAGTTGCAGCGTCGATATAATGTCATGGTGAATTCTTGTGGTCTCACCGAACAACACATAGAAGGATTTCTTTGGCCAAACATGTTGCTCTCGATATAAGGTCTCGGCGAGTGACCTTCGGTCTCACTGACATCACATATGGGGTTTCTCTTCGACCAAACATAAAGGTCTTCGGTGAGTGGTCATAGTGAAGTGTATATGTCTCACCGACGAAGCATAAAATGTTTCTCTCAAATGGATTTTGGTGAGAGGTTAGTTGTCTCGCCGACCGACAACATAAAGGGATGCGATATCAGTATGAGTTAAGGTTTTTGGCATGTGGTCTCGGTGAGTGACCTTCGGTCTCACTGATGGAAAACTAAAGGGTCTTTGTTGGCATGAGAATTGACTTGTCTCAGCGACTCAGTTTGGATGAAGACTTTCGGTATGACTCAAAGCTTTCTATGAGAGGTCTCCCTGACATTGATATGTCTCGCCGATAGTATACATATTGGCTCTGTCGGTATAAAGGTAATGTTGTCTTGGCGAACAGGTGTGAGCTTGGGGCTCTCGGTATAACAAGGAGAATTCTATATGATGTCTCCCCAACAGTTGAAGGTTATAGCAACACATGAGATGAATAAGGGGCTTTTGGTGAAACACGATGTGGTCTACATGATGTCTCTCTGATATCTTAATGCTACGGCAACTGTGAACAAAACAAAAGAAAACATCGGTGAGAGATATCTTTGTGTCTTAGCAAAGCACGTAAAGAAATGTATATCGATGAAACATAATGGTGGTTGTATGACATCTCCCCGACTCTGATATGTCATGATGAAAGTGAATAACACTAAGTAGGGATGACTAGCAATTGAATTGCCTTCAGTATAGTTGTGATATGTCTTGGCGACTATTTCATTGGTGACTAATAAAATTCAAATACTGTGGCCGACATGTGAGTTCATAAAATACCGTTGCAGGCCAACATGAATTTGCCTGAATACTATGGTTGGCTGACATGAATTTGAAGCGATATGTTTCCTGATGCTGGTGTATAAATATGCACTCTCGATTGTAATTGAAGGAGGAGATTTTATATTAGATCTTAGAATAGAGATAGTAGATTATGAATGGACACAATAGAATAAAGTTCTCATTCCAGAGACTATGTTACATGTTTTCAAATGGAAATTTCAATGAAATTCAGCTGGTGTGGTAGTTTGTTTCTGGTATCAGTTGTATGTTGAGTTTATTGAAAAGTATTGCTAAGCTATCTCCAAGTTGATTCTTTTTGGTTATTTAAATTGATATAGCGAGCTTATTTTTATTTTTTCAGTGCACATTTGCTATATCTGTGTGGTTAATTAACTGGTTCTCTCAAGGAGAGATTAAATCTTTTTGGTTGATCACAGTAATCAGGGAGATTCATCTGGATTATTAAAGTAGAGCTTAGTAGTCATAATCGTGCATGTTTATACAAGTTGTAAACAGATCATATGCCAACAATTTGATTTTCTGCCAGAATAAGTTTCCCACTTCTATTTCATTTGACTCTGCATACCCAATAAGGCACTGGTCTCTACACTTCATCATTTTGAATTCATTCAGTTTCTTTACATCTATTAATTGATTATTTTAGGACTTAGATTTAGAAGATTGCTATTGCTATTTATACCAAGCTTGAATTCATTTGTTCACTTCTATTTTCCATTTGTGGACAAATCACTGCAAGAAACATAATCATAAATACATAAAGTCTGCTTCATTCAGGTAGGTACACCCACCTAGGTCTGGTAGCACCTAAAGAGTAGAAGGTTAAATTCTTTTGACCTTGTCTGTTACCCTGAAACATATCAGGAGATTGGCAGCCTCTTGAGGTATCTTTACCTACATTTTTGAGAGCTAACAGTTGGATTGTTGTTGGGTTGGTATGTTGTGTGATGAGTTTTTTGGTGTTGTGTTTGGATTTGTTGTGTGGGTGTGTTTTGGAGAGGACCACTAATGACCACCTTGGCATCTACGACACCATCATTAGTAACATTTTTATTTCTTTCCCATGTGTGAGGTTTATCGTTGTAATTGGATGGTGGGTGGTTGTTTTGTTGTTCATGATATGATGTTGATTCTACAGGTTGGGTCACACAAGCTCTTTCGATGCTAAGCACCTTGGAAATTAGTTGATCATATGTGGTGATGCCTTGAACCTTGAGATGAAATTCCAAGTGGCCTTCAAGGTTGGCTATGATGGTGCAAACTTGTTGTTCTTCTTTCATGGTCCACTTGCTATGATTGGCCTTGGATCACCATCGTTGAAGGAATGAAGCAAAAGATTCATTCTTTCCTTGTTTTAGAGCGTATAGTTCTTCAAGACTAACATCCATTGCAATGTTACATGCATAGTTCCTAATGAATGCATCCCTAATTTCTTGGAATGTTCTAATGTTTGAAGGTAAGCGAGAGAACCATTCTATAGTGGGGCTTGCCAAGCTTCTAGGAAATAGCCGCATCAGATAAGTATCATCATATGCGACCTCCATGCAATGAACCTAGAATTCCCTGATGTGATCTTCAGAGTTTCCCATCCCTTGATATTTGTCAAATTTAGGGATCTCAAATCCATTGGGGAATGGTTTCATCTCTAAGCTCCTATCAAATGGATAGGGACACAAGTTGGTTGGTGTTTTGGTTGTTCGCCCTGATTGAAGGTTGAGCACTTGTTGCGAGAGCAACCTAAGTTGTGTTGTCACATCACTTTGCGGATCAGGGGGTGGGATGAAAGTGTTTTGGGGTGTTTCAATTGTTGGTTGGATGGGTGGATTGTTTGGTGCGTTACTTGATCATATGTGTATGTTCTGGAAGGCGAAGTAGGCTTCTACTTGATTTTGTATGAACAATGCTTGTTGTTGATCTTGTTGTTGCTACGCTAAGATTTGTGCTTGTTGTTGTGCTTGTTTTTATTCCAACAATGCTTGTTGTTATGCTTGTTGTTGTTCCAAAAATGCTTGTTGTTGAGCTACCAATTATGTTGCTTCTTGTTGCTCTTGATATTGCTTTATTGCTTGTTGATATGTTTGCAATTGCACTACTTGTGCAAGAATCTGTGCTTGTGCTTGCGCTTGTTGTGCTTGATATTGAGCTTGTGCTTGAGCTTGTGCTTGTGTTGTTTTCGCTTGTGTTGCCTGTGCTTTTGTTGCTTGTTGTTGCAATAAAAATTTTTCTTGAGCGGCCCTTTGTGCTTGTAATGCTTGTGTGACTTGTGCAGCTTGAGCGGCTTGTTGTTGTTGTCGTTCTAGCGCCAAATGTGGGCATCCATTAAAATTTGCAAACACTAAACTGCATGTATGGGTTAGTATTTCACAAATCCATCAAAATGCCCCTATAAAATACCTTGTAAATGCTTCAAAATGCAACAAATGATAAGAGAAGACTAAAAGCATCATTAAAACAATTAACAATTACATATTCCATAGTGGATTGGTGTCAAATGTGCAAATGACCCTTTCCCAATCCTTGCTCAAGAGCTAAAATAATAAGATGCAATAGAGATGAAGAGAAAAATTAGTTCTCAAACCAAGAGAGTAACTTTGCATAAAATTTGTGGATGATCTTGATGAAGAATGAGGTCCTTATTTATATATTTTCTTGATGAGGATTTGGCCAAATGGGTGAATGTGGGACTACAAATCCACCAATGAGAAGAGGCCATTTGTCAAGTTGTGATAGGCTGAAGGTTGTGCAAGATTTGGGAAATGTGCCCATGAGAGGGAGTTTCAAATTCAAATTTGTGCAATAAATTTTGAGAGGGGGACAAGAAAATGATAAATAAATGCAATGTTGGAGGGACAAATCAACTTGTCATATTTTTCAAACTTGAGGGAATATTCGCCATAAATGCCATGTTGAGTGAAAATGATGATTTTAATAAATCAATAAATTGATTTATTTGTGCAAGTGGCATAATCTAGAGAATCCAAGTGGTTAGGATTAGCACTTAATCATTGTTAGATTAGATTAATGATGATTAGGTGAGTTTTACTTTTATGACTTAAATATTTTATTTATTTAAATCAGAAAAGGATGAAATGTGCATTATGATTAATTAAATGAATGTTTGATTTATTTGATTAAAAGGTTGATGATAATGTTTATCTAATTTTAAATTAATGACCTTAGGAGATGGAAATTAATGAGATTACCTGATAAATGAATGAAGGTGAACTTGATTAATTGATGAATGGACCTAATGTGGAACCTTGATGAATGAACCTGATTGAATGCATAATGTTAATTTTGCATGTCTACACTAGCTCACATAAAATTACATGTTCTATATGCTTTGATGGATGTGCATAGTGTATTCCAACTATAACAAATTCCTTATAGTTTATCTTGAGTGTATTAACCATCTTACTTGGGTTAGTTCATTTTCTTGTCATCTATTACAATAACAATTTGAGATTATCCAAAATGAGTTTTCCATGTTTGTATAAGGAATTTACATTCATAAATAATACCTGAAACTCTTTTCATGTAGAAATAAAAAAAATGATCATGATCTATAACCTACCAAATGAATTATCTAGTAATAAATTAAATATATGAAATCATATATTGAATGCTACCGCATACTTACTATGAGGTTTAGAGTTCAAATATTCACTTAGAGGAAGTGGGGAATGATTTGTTAAATAAGTCTAGTAATAACCACTACAAAATGAGTTCCCATCTCTTGGCATGGGCTTGTGATTGTATGTCTTGATTTCAATATAGCACAAGCATTTTCAATTTCAATTGAACTTCCCGAATATAGAAATTATTTTCTCGACATAATATGTGTGTGTTTAACTATTAAGCTACAACACTAACATTAAAGATGAACTATGTATTACAAAAAAAATTATCAAGCACTCGATCACTAATAAAATATAAAGGTGGAAATATTTTGTTGTAGATAATTTGTGATTCAAAACACAATCACATAAGAGTATTGTGTGTCACATTATGTACCAAGCTTTCCCTCCTAAATTAAAACCTTTATTTAAAGCTATCTTACCAACATTTGGCAAGAACTGTGTTATGACCTAGCTCTTATTTAAGTTGTATCTAGGGGGATTTGTATTGTTTCCCATCTTGAAATTCATCTTGGTTTCTAAATAAAATATTTTGAATTGAGTGCTTATTATCTTTAAGTTAAGTAAACTTATCACATTAATTATCATTGGATAATAAGATCGTCACATAGATGGATATTTTTAAAACATATTAAAGATTTGTAAAATAAAAAAGGGGTTTGACTCACTATCAAGTATGTTTTATACTTCTCTCTTTATATAATATATCTCAAAGGAAATTATTTTTATAAGAAAATTCGACCAAGACTAGAGGAAATTTTAATAGAGAATAGAACCATGCAGTTTTGTAACCTCCATAGGTTAAACTCAAATAAATATTAAAAATACTCATCACAATGTATATAAACTAACATGTGTCTAATGTACAAGAAAAAAATGAGGAATTATATTGATTACATAGATTTTGGAGTACATTTTCTAATTTACACGGTAGAGCACATGGGAGAATTTCCCTTAGAATAGATCACTTGATCAATATAAAGACTATACAAAATATTGAAACTTGAGCCTTCTTGATAGGATCCTTTCAATCTTTGAAACTCCTTCGACCACTACGAGGGAGAGAACCTCATTGAAGCATGTTTCCACCCTACTACAAAGTGAATCACTTCCTCGAAATTCTTCCTAAAAGAAGAATGCCCGACCCAACATGAGGAAAACTAACAATAAAAATTTTAATAGGAAATTTTTGAAGTCATTCCAACATCTAATCGCATCATGGTTAAAAAATACAAGGATTACACCCTTAACATCATCTTGCTTTCAATGCTTGTGCGCATACATAGTCAGTCATGTAGGCTACATAAGAATTCATCTTCAATGTTTCTTAGTCCATCATTTCTTAAAATAAACAAAGTACATCTATGCAAGTAGTAGTTCACTAACATGATAACATGTATTCATGCATGCAAACCTTTCAACAATATTTTCATGAGTGCATGTAAGGAATTGGTGTGGATCCAATGTAAGAAAATCCAAGCATTAGTATGAAATAATTAAAATGCAATATTAAATAGAGAAGGTATAGCTCATGTATGTATTTATATGCATATATATGGGAATACATTCGTAAGTAAAGAGAATTCATCACCACATTATCTCTTATCCACCTATTGTGAGAAAACATGTTTGATGATTTTATGAACAAGCATTACCTTTCTTACATAGGAAAAAATAATCAATAATTCATAAGAATAGGATTCTATTTTTAGAATGAATTTGCATGGCCATTTCTTCATCAATTCAGGCATCCAATACTATCAACAAAATTATTCACTTGCAACATATAACACAATGTGTAATAGTCTATTCTACATCAACTTGTACTTTCTAATAGAATAAAAATATTCTACAAGCACAATCTTAAGTCAAAAGTTTCAATGCGTAACAACATGAAGTCAACCATTTGTCTTTATCTCTAATTGTTATTCATGTGGAATCACAAGTATACACATATTAATACACATACAATATCATTCCAAAACCTTATTCCTTTATTCTTTACAACAAAATAAATCAAACATTAATCGAGTAAGGTAATTAAGTTGATAAAAAGAACTATATTGCATGTATGCACGTGTATGCAAAATTGGATAATTTATGCATGTACATATGACCTTCTATTCATAATTTGTATGTGTATACATTCTTTGAAGAAAACATTATCTTCTTTCAGAAATCTCATTTATGATCAAGTTGATTTATAACTATTGTTTAATTCAAGTATAAAGATAAACATAGAATAACTGAGTAAGAAAATAATCTGGTCTCTCTCTTAGCACATTTATAATTTAGGTAAATTCTAACTAGAAGTATAACATTTTGCACTTGATAGTAAAATATTAAGTATTCCTTTTGTTTAGTTTATTATACAAACTTGGAAGTTTATCTCAAATATGGAAGGAAATGGTTAGGTTGATCTAATAAGCTAGGCAACCAGCCAAAGCCTTTACATTAAACCAATCAATATGAGGAAAAAAATGAGTTTGAAATACAATTAGCCAAATATAGCACTAACCAATAAAACTAGAATTTTTTCAAGTTCATTCTATGTTTAATGCAATAATTAAAATGATAAAATATTTTTTTTGGTTCCAAGACAATGATATAAAATCATTAAGGAATCTCTTAAAATATTTATGTCAATTAGTCTAATTTAATAAACATTAATAAGATATGTACCATTCAAACAATAAGTATCATTTTTGTTCCTTCAAAAGGCTTTACATAAGAAATAAAAAAGAATGATTCACATAGAATGGTATATATATATATATATATATATATCATTATGCTTTAAAACATGTATGATTAATTATATTTATTATGCTTAGTTAATTGATAAAACCCTAGAAAATTGTGAAAGTGTGTCACAACACTACACAACACTTTAGCAAGGTACAATTTAAATCCATTAGTTCACAAGGGCCCAAGACCTAATGTGAATGTGTTATCCACATTACAACACTAAATCAAGGTGACATTAAGTCAAAATCCACAAGGAGGACCCAAACAAGTGTGAAAATGTCAAAGGAACCATTTTTTGACACTAAATTTAACACCCACTTTAGTGAGAGGATGAACCTACTTCAAAATCACACTAAAGTAGACATTCAAGAGGGGTCCAATTGTAGCGATGTAGATGAAAAATGATGAAAAAGATCAAAGGAGGCATCCAAGCCCCCAGAATCTGAGATCCTTTATCAAACCCACATGAGCACAAAAGGACACACACAAGGTGTGTGATTTGCAGCAAAACAAGATATGTGAACATGCAATGTCAATAACTAGAATAAAAACATAATTAAGTAGAAAAAGGTGGATCAAGCTTTGACCATTTTTCCAACACAATGTCGATCAAATCTAGGTTGTTTTTCCAAAAATAAATGCATACTCACTATGAGGGAACAAAAATCTTGGCTATTCATTAGGTGAGAAGTCCTAAAAGGTGAGATACATAAACTCATGACTGGTATGTACCCACACACACACGAGTGGCTATAGGGAAAGTCATGCCTAGGTCAGGCTTCCCATGCCAACCACACCAAAGTTATACCTCCTAATAAATTTAATAAGGTTCCACACAAAAATGATTTTTGAGCTTCATGAGACAAGCAAAACTTTGTATGCTTGGAGCTCATTAACAAATAGGATGGCACTACAGGCGTGCAAGTTGTATTATGCAAGGTGGCCATATAACAACAAATGAAAAATGAGACATGCAAAGAATGTTCAAAGGAGTCTTGCTTAAATCATGTGAGGTCTTTAACTTAGGGAAAATTGTGCCTAATGTCTCCAAGAGAGGAACAATCAAAGAATAGAAGATTTTCAACTTAGGGGATGTAGTGCATCACATAAAGCCACTAAGAGGAATGTAATATGCTAAGAGAGATCACACTCTTGAAGGACACTATGCTAAGAGAAATCAAATGTTTGAGGTTTGATAAAGGTGGTGGGTTTACTTCAAATGAGTTTAATAATTTTTTTTAATATCATGGAATAAAGAGGCATTTTTCAACCCCTAGAACTCCTCATTAGAATGGAGTTTTGGAGAGAAAAAATAGAACAGTTCAAGAAGTAACTAGGAAAATGATGAAGGAAGCTAATATTTTGGATGTCTATTGCAGAGAAGCAATGCATACTATATTCTACATTCTTAATAGAGTTTAAACAAGAGCAAAAATTTCAAAGACTCCCTATGAGTTATGCTATGGAAAACCCCCTACTAAAAATTATTTTAGAGTTTTTGGAAGCAAATATTATATCAAAAGAGATGAGGAAAACTTGGGAAAGTTTGATGCAAGATCTGATGAATGAATCTTCCTTGGATACTCTATAAGAAGCAAGGCCTACCGATGTTACAAAAAAATATTGAAGTTCATATTGTTGAGAGTGCAAGTATCATAGTGGATGAAAAGCCACATCAAAGTTCAATGCTGATAGAAGGATACGATTCTAATCAATACCCTTGTAGTGAAGAAGAAATGGTTGAAGACAAAGGAAAAGTGTTCAAAGTTGAAGAGGAAGAAGCTCTAGAAAAGAATCCTAATACTCCTAAGTATGTGCAGAAGAATCATTCAGAAGAACAGATCATTGGAGATAAGATTAAAGGTGTACTGACAAGAATAAAAGTTTCTATGATAGAGGAACAAGTGAATCTCTACTAACTTTTTGAGGTTCAACGAAAAATAGTGACTAAGGCATGTGAAAATAATTGGATCAAAGTAGTGAAGGAAGAGTAAGAACATATATAGAAGAATCTAACTT
Source organism: Sequoia sempervirens (assembly GCA_007258455.2). NCBI lineage: Eukaryota > Viridiplantae > Streptophyta > Pinopsida > Cupressales > Cupressaceae > Sequoia > Sequoia sempervirens. Next base: position 221,829,532 of record VDFB02086081.1, read on the forward strand.
GGGAATTGGTCCCAAGACTAGCAAATAAGAATATGATTGGTACTAAGTGGGTATTTCGGAACAAGTTGAATGAAGATGGAAAATTTGTGACAAACAAGGATAGACTTATGTATAAGGGTTACTCACAAGTTGAAGGTATATATTTTGAGGAAAATTTTATTTCATTTACAAGAATGGAAGCTATCAAGATGTTTTTAGCTTTTGAAACACATAAATATTTCAAAGTATTTTAGATGGATGTGAAGTTTGCATTCTTGAATGGTGAATTGGAAGAAGTATACATTAAAAAACTAGAAGGTTTTAGATGTTATAAGATGCAAATATGGTCTATAGGTTGAAGAAAGCATTGTATGGACTGAAGCAAGATCCCAAAGCTTCATATGCATGGTTAGATTTAAGTACTTGTTGCAGCAAGGATTCGAAAAAGGTACTACATATAGAAATATGTATTTCAAAGTTGAAGGAGAATAAATATAAATTGTGGTGGTATAAGTTGATGACATGACATTTGGAGGAAATAAAGATATGTGTAAGAATTTTGTAGAGGAAATGCAAAAGTAATTTGAGATTTCAATGTATGTGGAGATGAATTTATTCCTTGGTTTGTAGATTAGTCAATCAGAGAAACGTATATTCATATCACAGTCTAAGTATATTAAGGTATTGTTGAAGAAGTTTGGAATGGATGAATCTAGATTGATTTGTAATCCTATGGTTATTGGTTGTAAGTTGAGAAAGAATGAGGAATCTCCTAAGAAAAATTAGAGAAAGTATATAGATCAATCATTGGTGGACTATTATATCTTACTACTACTAGATTGGATATCATGTATTCAATTTTTCTTGTGGTTAGATTCCAAGAAGATACCAAAGAATCTCATGTTGCAATAGTGAAGAGGATATTTAGATATTTTAAGGGCACTTTGAATTATGGTTTGTGGTATCCTAAGGATACTCACTTCTCTTTGAGTGCATATACAAATGCAATGTGGGTTGGATGTGTAGATGAAAAAAAGAGTACAAGTGGTGGTGCTTTATTTCTTAGAAGTAGGTTGGTTTCATGGCTAAGTAAAAACAAGGATTTGGTGCCTCTATCTACTGCATAAGAAGAATATATTACAGTAGCATCATGTCACACATAGGTGTTGTGGATGAAGAAAACATTGAAGGATATTAGAGTCTCATATAATGAACCTATTCATTTCATGTGTGACAATACAAGTGCAATCAATATTTCAAAGAATCTGGTAATGCATTCAAGAACAAAACATATCTGAATCTACTATCACTTCTTGATAGAGATATTTGTAGAGAATGAGGTGAAGTTGGAGTATGTTCCTACTAAGGATTAGGTTGTTGATATTTTCAAAAAGGCTCTTCCAAAAGATACTTTTGGGTATCTCCAGGAGAATTTAGGGGTTATTTCCCCTCCTTTCAACTAGATGAAAAAGTGTGTGCATCTTCATAAGAAGCATTTCAAGATGCATTCTTGGTCCTTGACTGATATTGAAAGCTACCTCTCAGGGGGAGTAGGTAGTAATAGTTGTTGGATGATAAAGTCTAGTAGAGCATATTATGTGCCCCTAAGGGGAAGTGTACAGGAAAGTGGCATATGCAGGTGTTTCCCTTTGAATATTGTGAAAGGGGGGAGAGAAAAAGAGTTAGATGATTTTATGGACCTTTTCCATTAATGTCAAAGGGGGAAATTTTTTTAAGTCATTTAAAAACCATAATATATAATTTGATATCATATGAAGACCACGTGGGGAGAGTATGGAAACGTATTGTCTGTGAAGCAGAGGAGAGTGATCTAGAAATCAAGTGTTCATAGTATTGCAGGAGAAGAGTTTTCCCTATTAGGTGGAGTATTGCTTATTGCAATATTGCTATTGCTTTCTTTTTTTGTTGATGGTTTTTAAAACATCAAGTGTTTCCTTCAATGAAAAATGGGTGGATTGTTGGAAGTTTGGATATGGTGGATTTATTTTTGAGTTTATTTGGTGTTTTCATTAATGTCAACCCATTTTATGAAGAGAGTGTTGGAATGCTATTATTGTTCAAAGTTTATAGATGTTGGTATTAATGTCCATAATGTTGTTAGTGTTGTTATTGATGTCTTACTTCAGTATAGTTGTAGAGATTGATGGATATTATGGCATTTGGAAAGTGTTGTAAATGTTATAAATGTGTTTTATATATTTTAATAATTTTCTTGATGAAGTTAGTTTTCTTGGTTTCCAACTACTTTTGAGAAAATTTGTATAAAAGAGAATTTAGTGTGATAGAGTGGTGTTTAGTGTTTTTCTCCACATTTATTCATTATTGAGGATATTCTCATGCATTTTACATGTGATGATCACAAGTGTTAAAATATGCCATATCCAGAGTTTCAAGTTTTGGATCATACTACAGTGGAATATGTGTTTGACAGTATGCTTGTTTGGTAAAATAGGGTGTTTGGTAGAAATGAGATTTCTCTACATTTATACAAAGCAAAGGTTTTGGTGTTGTAGATCTAGGAACGTGCTTATAATATTTTTATCTACCTTCCCTTGAAGTTTTAGGTATTGAGTTGTTCCACAAGGATTTTTGATGTGTTGGATGTCTATACCATTATGTCTGGTTGCACATAATGAGCATGTTCTTGAGTTTCAGGTGGTTGTAATGGTCATGTAGAGTATTATGATGATGTTGGAACATTCTAAGATATTATATGAATAGTTTGGAGTTTTTTTGTGTGTTTCATGGGATATTTTTGGATTTTGAGAGGTGTGTTTGGAGTCACTTGTTAGTGTTAGTGTAGGTTTGGCCGAATTGACATGCTAGTGATATTTGTGAAGGATGATTTTTGGTTGAGGAAGTTTTGAGAAGCATGTTTATGTAGATTTGGATCCCAATTAAATAATGATGTTGTTTGGATTCAGTTATTTATATGGTGGAAGTGTTTAGTGTAGACCTATTTGATGTTGCATGGTTGAAGTGTATATGTTTCCTTAAAGTTGACCTAATTGAGACTATTTTAGGTCACAAAGGATATAAATGAAAGAATAATTATAGTATGGATTGTGTGTGAAGTGCATGTGATGTGACATATGTTACAGTGATCATGGTTGTTGATCTGAGTGTTTTCCTTAATGCCTTTGACTTCCTAATGCAGTGAGCATAAGGTATCTACATTCTAGTATAGTTGATGAGTGGTTTGTGCTTCAGTGGAACTACACCTTTGACATATGATAGATGCATTAAAATAGTTCAAAATGGTAGTGAGCTACCCTTTCTTCTTTCTTATAGATAGTGCTCACTTTTCTATTTCTTTCTAGGTAGTGAGCCCTTAGCAGTGAGCCTTACTGTAGTCGGTGTTGTAATTCATTTATTAGTAAGCTAATCCTCACAATGATTTTTCCCTCTTTTTTTTTCCTTGTAAATTTTTTGTTATTATGTGTTTGATGTATTTGCATTAATGCTTTAACTGTTTACATTTTGCTAATTCATGTTTAGGGTTTAACGGTGGATAAGAGTTTAAGAACTACTACGTTAATTAGAGTTTCTAATATTTTAAATGTATACAAGTGATTCACCCCCATCTTAGTTATCCTATGTATCTAACATTTTCTTCATTCAATATTTTTCTCTTTCATTCCTTATATTATTGTGAATGGTGATCCTAGACCTACACAAACACAAAGAACAAACACACAATTAATTCAAATGCAAGTTAGAAACATCATTCCCCATGAAATTCATTTGAAACATGAAAACAAAAAATAATATGAAGAAAACAATAAGAAAAGCTATTAAATCATGTTTAAATGATCAAAATCACAATCCCATAGGGGAATTGGTGCCATTTTGATGTGCAAAATGGCCTTTTTCGAATTCCTTGCAAGCTTGATGATCAATGTTGAAGATTTGATGCTCCTTGGTAAAATTTCTTGATAACCTAGCTATGGAATCTTGAAAATGAATGAAAATTGATCAAAAAATTGAAGATAATAATGTTTCATGAAGTTGTGGATCCAAAATCCAAATGGGAGCCTCTTACTTATAGATGAGAATGATGGAGGATGAGGAAAAATGGATGAATGTGGGATCAAACACCAACCAATGACGCAATGCCACTTGTCAACATGTGAGTGGACAAAGGTGGAGCATATTTTGGTCATTGTGCAATTAAATGCAATTAGGTTGAATTTCAAAATTGATAAAATGACAAGTTGGAGAGAGAAGAAAATGAAGTTAATGGCACTTGGCTCAAGGAAAAGGACATGTAAGAAACTTAAATGCCTTGTTGGATGTACAAACCCTTTTGGAGGGATTTTCTGAATTTGAAGAATATTCCCTCTTTGATTCCTTTTTGAAAGTAAATAGAGATTTAATAAATCAAATAAAATGATTTACTTGTGCATATTGCAAAAGCTAGAGGATTTGATGGATTAATATTAGGATTAATTAGGATTTTATTAATTAAGATAGAAGATTAGTTGATTTGACACTCTGATTTAGATTTTAGGATTTAAATAAATCAAGAATGGGAAGAATAATGACTTTAGATTTAATTAAATAAAGTTTGATTTTATTTATTTAAAGAGGATGGTGTTAGATTTCATCAAATAAGTGTTTAATTTATTTAATTAAAATTAGATGACTTATAAATTAATTAAATAAACTAAATTATTTAATTAAAAGAGGGATTATAGGATTAATTAAACAAAGTGTTTTATTTAATTAATAGGAAATGGTGACTTAAAAATTGATTTATTTAATTAATAGATTAAATGTGGTGAATTTAATTAAATAAAAATTATTTAATTAAATGACTAGCAAAGGAGATGATTCAGGATGAACTGGTGTTAGTAAAATCAGGATCAGGCATATAGGATCAATCAATATATTTTACATGTCTACATTTTTCCCCCCTTTGAAGTAATGTACCTGCTACATTGGTTCAAAGAATAAACTTCCAAGATCAAAATTCATTTTTTTTGTTTTTTGGATACCCCACTACTACTCCACCAAATGAATTATGTTGGTTTACTACCCCCTCGAGAGATTGGATGAAAATTTGGATTTTTGGGTGATCTCATGAAAAAAGAGGACAAGGTTCCCAACGGGTCCATAAAGGGTCCAGGATGTCAAAAGCATGCAAAAATGTGAAAAAATGATGCAAAATGACCTTTGGTTGGGCGAAAACGGGATCATGGGTCCAAAACCCTAGTTACACAACTAAACAAGGTAAAAAAACCCTAACTTTCAAGCTTAAATAGGCTTCGAGGGGCCACTTCCAATTCATTTGCACATTCAGCCTTTAGAGATTTATCATTTTTGATCTATGACCACTGTTCGAGATGGCGCAATGTGTGTTTCCATGACACATTTTGGAGTGAGTGTGAGTGTACCAGCAACTTCCAGGCATAGGACCACAGGTATGTGACACTTACCTAACTTGTCCTTTCATTTTTTTGTGTGCATTTATTAGGGTTGAAAGTCAAACAAAGTCAAGCAGTGATGTTTGGTGCCATTGAAAGTGTTAAATCAACATCACATGGCCTTAAAGTGTGTTGCTTTTGAGTCTAGCAATGTGGCATCACAATTTAGCAATTAGGGTTTAGGCTTCAAAGTGCACCACATATAAAAATAGTGTTGCAGCACTCTAGTTTGCAATTTAGGTTTTGGGGTCAAACAAGTGTGCGTTCAAAATGTGACGCTACAACATAGTTTGGAATTTACAGGTTTCCAGTGACCAGTGTAGTTTGCAAATTTCAAACAATGACATCATTGCAAAAAATGATGCATTTGTTGTTTTGGTCGTGAAAACTTCAAATGAGATCCCAATTTTTTATGAAACTTGACATTGTGACTTTACTGGTGCAGGAGGACATGGAGCCAGTACACTCACATGAGAATAGATCCTGAATATTGAGTAGACTAACAAGATTGCATGAGCTTCTCTAGGAGAACTTGGGAGTGATAGGACTTTGATATGTTTCATATGCTCCAACCATCCAGACACACCTAGGGATGATGACAACATTGGTGAAGAGATGGCATAGTGAGATGTCCTCGTTTCACTTCCCTACAAGCGAGGTGATAGTGACCTTGCAGGATGTGTGGTGCATTCTTCATTTGTTGATCCATGAAGAGTAGGTGATCTATGATGTAGACATTGGGATAGATGCTTGATATGAGGTCATGGGCCTTGATGAGATCATTTTTGCCGAGGGGCAGATCGAGCTAGAGTAGTATAGGACCTCGGTGTTTCCTTCTTGATTGATTGTTGCGGTGATCATCTCAAGACTTGTGGCACCAGATCAGCATGAGTGATACTTCAATCTGGGATGGGGTCTTTCCTAGGAGTGGATGCTCTAATAGAGAGAGTGCTTTGCATGGAGGCCAGTGATGTTGGCCTCCCTCTACTATGACTTGCATGAGTTTCCATATTGCAATAGTAGGGATATCGATGTAGGAGTGATACTTCTCCACATCTGGCCTTGGGAGCACATTGTAGTGCTTTTCCCATGATTTACACCATTTGATATGGAGCCAGATGACCTAGCAGTCTGGGTATGTGCAGGATCATCATTGAAAAAATAGGCCCTTAAGTGGCAAAAAATTTAGAAAAATCAAAGTTAGGAAACTTGACGTAAAAATTTGAATAAGTCATCTATATTCTTTCAAAAATATGTAAGAATAGAATATTTATCTAATTGAATGTAGTTTCTAAACTACTAGGTTTATTTAAAAAGAAAAAAATGTATTTGGTGAAAATGTGAAATTTCAATGTAGTAGTATTTAAATTTCAGGGAAAAAATAAGAAGTGGGTGTCATTGACCACCCCAACCACAATAAAATGATAATATTTTTTTATAAGATTTTAGATATAAGAGGAATCATGTCCCGATGTGATGCATATTTTTGTAAGTGTTTTTCCAAGTAAATAATTAATTATGAATTTTTTATTACAACTTTAAAAAATATAAAAACTCGTATGTCTAACCACCTTAACTTATTCAAAACTTCATGAAATTTAGTTTTATTTTTTTAATCCTATAGTATGCAAAAATAGAATGTGACGCATGTTTTGATTCAAAAAATGTGATACCATTTGAAAGCTATAGATTTTTTCAATCACCTATCAATCAGACTTTAGTCAATTCAAATAGAAAATGAATAATAATTATTTATTAAATTCAAAGTAAAGCATAATTTATATTGGTGGAAAGCTGAGAATCTCCTTTAAAAACCCTTTTCATTTCATCAATTTTGGGTAAAAAAAAAATTGTCAGCCACATACCCTACACATACCCATCATATCGCCACTTTTTGGCCCCTCATGATCCTGCACATACCCATCTAGTAGTACAAGGGTGGCTTGACCTCTACTCACATAGGAGCAACTGACATCACTCATTGGAGGAGGGTGATTGATGAGATGATAGTTTTTACCTAGATGCCTTGGCTCGGTATGCTCATTTGGTATGATGATGTACAATAGTTGTTCTTCACAAGGTAGGACCAACTTATGCAAGGCAAAGAGCATACCATGATAGAGTGTTATCTACCATATCGGGTTGCTAGAAAATTGGGTGAGGTATAGGATAGACCCGATGACCAGTACATGGCTATATTTACGTGTAGTATGAGGGAGACCACATGGGGTCGAACAATCCCTCTAAATGAGGCAGTTGACAGTTTCTGACAGTTGTTGGCCAAGTCATGGCCATATGATCAGAGGCTAGTAGATCCAGTGACTACTCAGGCATATTGTGATTGGTTTCATTCTCCTGTCAAATTGACAATGCATGGTGCATTATTACCTTGATGGAGACCCCAAGGCTAGTTAGCAGGGAAGTGGTGGGGGTGAGGAGGCAGAGGAGATGGGGAAAAATATGGATATGGCGACAGAGGCAGAGGAGGAGGTGGACCACCTCCCAACCAACAAGGACAGAGAGATCAAGTGCACAATCAGAGGGATGGAGATATGCAACCAAGAGATGGGGATAGGAAACAAAGAGATGCCCTAAGGGACCATCATTAGTAGCCCCTACCACCACCACCATCCTAGCTAGACCAAAGAGATGCATTGATCCAACTATTGTAGGAATAGGTTTCCACATTGACAGTTGAGAAAGATTAGGCAAGGGTTGAGTGGTATCAAGCCATCCAACATAGATAGGCCATTGAGTTGCAGCTGGCATAGGAGGCTAGGAGATGTCAGCAGCTTGAGAGCACACAGGGTCGAACAGTCTTGACATGGATGTACCGGGACATAGTCATAGAGGTACAATACTATAGAGTACATTATCATCAGGCAGTGCCTTGAGCTGCCCAGGCACCAGATTTCTCACAGTAGACAAAGCTGAGGCATGATCTGCTGGGTGAGGGGAGCATCCATTAGGGCTACCCTCATATTTTTTATTAGAGAAAACATTCTTTTTTAGTTCCACGGGCTCTGTTTTTGATAGCTCTATGGGCGTTTGTATTATATTCTTTGATATACACATTTGATCCTAATTCACGTACCATGATAGTTGTATATTTATTTTGATGATATATAAGATGATGTGGTTCAATTTTCTATATGATGTGTCCTATTTTATTTATGCATGATGGATGTATGTATTTTCCTTTCTATATGCAATGCTTTATATGTGATGTGATGCACTGACTTTATTTTATGCGATGCAATGTGATGAATCTATATTATGTGATGTGATGTAGTGATTATGTAGATGTTTGTGGATGTATTTCTTTCTCGGTATCATTCTATTTACGTTATGTGATGATGTGTGGATGATGCAAATGTTATGATATGCAAATGGTTAAAAATTCTTAGACTAACAGATCTATATGGATGATGATATTATGTATGAGATGCAATGGCATATTCTTTTTCTTTTTCAGTACCTTTTTCCAATATGTATGGATGACATGATGATGCACATGATATGATGTGATGATGCTAATGATATGATGATGCAAATGATATGATAATGTTTATGATATGATGTGATGATATGTTTATGTTTATGCGATGAATGCAAAATGTATGGTTTATGAGATGCTTAGAGTAAGCAATCTATATTATGCAATGATGAAATGTAATTCATGTGAGATGATTAATGTTTCCTATATGATATACCACCATATGCATTATTTTGATGGTTTTTAGATGTAGGATGCATGCATTATTCTAATGGTTTGTGTATGCAGGATGGATACATTATGCTGATGGTTTGTGGATGCAGGATGGATGCATTAGTGATGGTTTTGATTAACTGCCTTGGTACCATGTTAGTGCGGAGAGAAGCAAGAAGAAATAAGAGAATCCAATGAGTCAACTTATTAAAGATGATGATGATGATGATGATAATCTACTTATCAGGAATTGGGATTTTAAAAGGGCTATTTACCTTATGTTTGATAACACAAATAGACATGATGCATCAAGGTATAAAGAACTAGGATGGTGTTGCATCTAGTGTGATGGAATTTGAATCAACAATCAAATAGGAGTACTCTTGTTCACACCTAACATATGAAACCTTATTTACAATACAGTTCAGATATTCCAAACATCTCGGACCAAAACATAGAAAGGAAAGCCTTCCTATGTGGTCAACAAGACACCTAAAATACCCTCCCTACACCCAAAAAAAGCATGCATGACCAAGGTTATATTACAAGAATATCCAACAAGCACAGTAGATAGAAAGATAATGATTGTTTCCCAATTCCTCTCTCTCTAAATCCCTTTTTTTGGACATCATTGAGAGGTCATCGAAATGAGTGCAAATAAGATAAGTCATAAAGACAAAGATAAAGTAAAAAAACAAGCTAATGTTCATACTGCTAGCCAAGACTAAATTACTATGATTCCTAATGTTGATGTCCATTGTAGGAAGGATGCATCCTAGGAGATGGTGTTGTCAGATGATTTTGGGATTGATTTGGATGATAGGCTATTAATGCCAAGAGTTGACCAACTTGTTTACTTACTGACCTAGAATTGAGACTTTGCTGTTTTAGTTTTCACCTTTCAACTGCTAGACTTGTTTCTAATTGTTTCACCAAAGGTTGAGGGTGACGATGATTTATTATGAGTGAAATTTTATTTCAAGTGAAAGCGAGATGGGACAAATGAATTTTTTCACATATTTGGATGTTTTTGAAATGTTTTGAGGCTTTTTTTGGTATTTTTGAGATTTTACAAATGTTTTGATTTTTTAATTTTCCAATATTTTTGGGTTTCCCAATATTTTGACCAAGAGACTAGCCTAAAGACCTATCCTAGGGACCTCAAGGGTTGATCAATAGATTAGCCTTGCCTATGTTATACACGCAAAGACCACATAGTTCGACTGACACAGACTCAATTATTGATGAGATATGAACAAATGAATTTCCAGTTTATTATGATAGACTCCTAAATGATTGACTTAAGTGTCTTAGGGGATGATCAAGGTTCAACCTTGCCTACGTTCAGAGCTCAGAGACTCGTAGTTTGACAAGATGACTCTTTTTTTTTACTTTTTGACTGAATTTTTGAACTGTTTTTGGATTTTGAATGTTTCAAATGTTTTTGGATTTTCTGGTTTTCTAAATGTTTTGGGATTTTATTTTATTTTTGGATTTTTTGATTTTTTGATGTTTTTGGATTTCTGATTTTCTGATTTTTTTGGATTTTTTTATTTTATGATGTTTTTGGATTTTCTAATTTAGGGAAGACTTCAAGAATATACATGAATCTGATATGATGATAACATGTCCCTAGCATGCTACAATAGACTACTCCGATAAAGGTAGGACAAACTAATCTTGAGAATGGGCCAAGTAGGACTATGAGGGATCATGATAAAAACACAAAACCAAGCTACGATGTAGACACAGATAGGTGATATTGAAGTGCGATGGAAGCATGATGGATGATGTAGAACAAGCCAAGGATATATGGTGGATGGAACGTGCTTATTTAAACAAGGTGCATGTTTTCCAAATTTTCACCAAGGTACTCACCCAAAGCGCCACTAAAGTGGTTTTCACTATAGGGCAATTTTTTCTCTTTACTATTTTTAATCCTTTTTCTTTTTTTTTTTGGATATTTGGATATTTTCTTATTTTCTAGTTTTATACCTTGGAATAATAGGCATAATTTTTTTTGGGAGCTATTCATGGGCTCCTGCAAAGGCTCACCTTCTAGTGTTGATAACTAATATGGTCCTAACTTGTAGCTTGCTGTGACAACAAAGGGTCCCAACCAATTGGGTTAAAACTTTCCCAGTATTATTTGGATTTGGAACATTTTTCTAATTCTCCTCTAGAACTGGCTGTCCAACTTGGAAGGTTTGACTCCTGATCTTCTTGTTATAACTATGGTTGAGTTAGTTTTGGTATACTTACAAATTGTTTAAGGAATCCATATGCCGCTCGTCTAGTAGTTCCAACTCATTTAGTCATGATACATGGTATTCTTCATCTGTGACAAGATTTTGCAATAATATTCTCAAGGACAGGAGCTTGATCTCGATAGGGAGAATGGCCTATGATCCATAGACCAGGGAGAATGGGTGGAAACAATTAGTGTGTGAATTCTCATTCAATAGGCCCATAAGGTGGGAATCAATTCGAGGTTCTAGTCATGACCTGCATCATTGACTATCTTCTTGATGATTTTTAGGATGGTCTTATTGGTAGCTTCTACTTGGCCATTTCATTAGGGATAGTACGAAGTGGAAATTTGATGTTGGATTTTAAACTTTTGGTATAGGTCATGAACATCTTGGTTTTTGAAAGGTGTCTCATTATCTAAGATAATGACTTGAGGGACACTGTAGCAAAAAATTAGATAGTTCAAGATGAACTTTGATATCTGCTTTCTTGTGATATAGGCCATGGGAATGGCTTCCACCCACTTTGTGAAATACTTTGTGGTAGTGATGATAAACTTATGTCTACTAGATGAGTTGGAGGTGATTTTACTGAGGAGATCAAGCCCCCACTACGAAAAGGGCCATGGTGTGACAATTGGGTGGAGCTCCTAAGTTGGGGCATTGATGAGATCCCCATGTTGCTGACACTGTAAACACCTTTTGACATAATCATGTTCTTCTCTTTCTATTGTAGGCCAATAGTACCCCATCCTCAGCAGTTTCTTGCCCAAGGTCATGCCACTCGAATGTGAACCACAAATACCATTGTGTACCTCAGTTAAAGTAGTCAAATCTTCCTTAGCATTTAGGCAATTTAAAATGGTTCCTTCAATGCTTCTGTGATATAGGCTATCTCCTAGGATGATAAAACTAAATGATTTTTTTACAAAGGTTGTTTTGAGGTTTGAGGTTATGTTGGTTGGGAGGATTCCTATTCTCAGGTAAGTGTATATATCATGTTACTAGGGATCACCGAGACCAACAATTTTGCACACAAATTCATTCTTTGGTACCTTGAATGTAGGCACAAGAAGTTGGTCCACAATGAATTATTACTTTGGGATGTTGCGTGGGATTTGCAATAGTGATCCAATTGTAGCCATTGCATTTTTCACTCTATTATTTTCTCTTGGTAGCTACTCAAATGTGATAGCAATGAAGAACTCCTTAAAGATTTCCACTAGTTTCTTATAGGGAGTCAACTTGTCATCCTTTGTTTGATACTCGTCATTTACATGATTGATTATGAGTTGTGAGTCTCGTATACCTTGAGTGCCATTATCTACCATTGCACTACAATTCTCAACCATATGACAAGAGCTTCAAATTATGTGATGTTATTTGTGCAAGGGAATGATAGCTTGTATGATTTTGGAATATAGTCCCCTTGTGGAGTGATGAAGAAGATCCCTACTCATGTTGTGTGTAGGATCCATCAAAGTACATTTTCTAGTGATTTTCCACACTTAGGTTGAAGATTGATTCATCAGGGAATTCTGATATACAAGTGGGTTTTCTGAGTATATTGGTGACTCTGCTAGTTGATATGCAATGACTTGTCCTTTGATGGCCTTGTGTTCTACATACTCAATTTCATTCTCTATCAAACTCATAACCCACTTTGTTGTTCTCCCTATAAGAATTTCTTTGGAAAGTAGGTACTTAAGGGGGTCTATCATTGTAATGAGTTTTATCTAATGGGCTAGCATGTAATGTCTAAACTTCTGAGTGGTGAACACGACTAATAAGAAAGCTTTCTCAATGGACATGTAGTTCATTTCATGTCCCACCATAGTCCTATTGATATAATAGATAGCTCTCTCTTTTCCATTTTCATCATGTTGAGCTAGGAGAGTGTCAAGAGTTTTTTGTTGTTGTTGATATGTATAAGATCAAGGTTTTTGCTTGAATTGGTGGCATGAGGATTGGTGGCATGAGTAAGTAATCCTTGATCTTGTTCAAGGCCTAATCACACTTCTCATACCATTTTTATGCTACCCCCTTGTGGAGTAGATGAGAATATGGGATGGACTTGTCTGCTAGTTGTGTTATGAAACAAAAGATGGTCTGGAGTCTTCATTGTAAGCCTCTTAGTTGTTTCAATTTTTTTGGTTCCTCCATCTCGAGGATCACTTTTACTTTGGTGGGATCTACCTTGATTCCTCTCATGGATATAATGTACCCTAGGAAATTACCTAATTGTACCCCAAAGAGACACTTCTTTGGATTTAGTCAAACTTTGTACTTTTCCAACCTATCAAAGATGGAGCTTAAAGCTGGTATATGATCCTATCATTTCTTTGACTTGGACAATATTTCATCCACATAATCTTCCACAATTTTATGAATCATATCATGAAAGATTAGTGTCATGGCCCTCTAATAGGTAGCTCCTACATTCTTCAACCTAAAGGGCATCATGTTCCAGTAACATGTCCCCCATGGACAAGTGAAAGCCATTTTGTGTTGGTCATCCTTTGCTATCATGATCTGGTTGTAACTTGAGAATCCATCCATTAGCGATATCATCTAATGTCTTGCTGTCATTTCCACAATCATGTCAATGTTTGGAACTGGAAATTCATCCTTGGGACATGCTTTGTTGAGTCTCTAAAATTCATGCGGATGCAGATACCCCCCAGTGGGATTTGAAACAGGTACAAGATTGGAGACCCACTCTGGATAATCTAGCGGTCGTATGAATCCTACATCTAGGAGCTTCAATAACTCCATTTTGATCAATAATGCTATCTGGGGGTGCATTTTCCTTAGCTTTAGTCTCACATGCTATGCTTTAGGATATACAACTATGTGACGAACCACAATCTTTGGATCAAGTCTAGGTATGTCGGCATAGGTCCACACAAATTTTATCTTTCTTTCTTTTAGGAATGTAGCAAAGAGATCTTGCTCTTTTGTGATAAGGGACTTTGCATAGAATGTTATTTATGGCACTTCCTCTATTTCTAGGTTGACTGGATTGCACTTCTCCACTAGGATTGTTGACTTTTCCTGATGAATTGCACTGAGAGGAATATTTAATCCTTCATCCTCTGACACCTTAGAGAAGTTTTCACCAATGGATGTGTCCTTTATTTTTACTATTTTTGGGTCAGAGACTTCTAAAGTATGGTTTTCACTCAAGGACCTAGAGATTATTATCAAATTTTTTCTTTTACAACTGAAGGATTCAATCACTTCCCCTTAGTAAGTTTGTGTGTCTAGTGTGATGGTGAACCCAACTTTGTGATCTCCATATGGGATTGCATCCTATAATCCCATGAATTCTGAGAGCACCTCATCATTTTTGAATGCATCCAAAATTGGTGGTCCTCGTTGGTTGTAATTGATGAGTTGGGGATAGACTAAGTTTATTTCATGGGTTCGATGATCTAAATCAAAAGATAGGATACTAATCACGAGAAGGGAGGAATCCTCAAATACCATAGGCAAGTCAGTTATGGGATTCTCATCACTACACACATCTATGACTTGACCTATGGATATTGGTATTTGAAGGGTGGATGCTGATAGCTAGGGGGGATTTTTGACCTTTCTAACTGAGATACCTTTGCCAAGTATGCTTACCCAAATAGGGATACATCTGAGACCAATATTTCTCATATGTGTCTCATGAATGAGAGGTACTAGAAGACCATTGTCATTCTGTCCGAGTTTCTTTTTTATATTATAGCCCATACCAAGCATCATTTGTAACCATTTTCTACTTTAATCCATAGGAAGATCAAGTGCAGGCCTTTCATCTTGATATAATATGCTTGATATGTCCCTTTCATCTACCACTTGCCAACTTGGATCTCCCTAGCTTTTGAATCTAGTAGGGTCTAATCTGAAAGTTTGAGATGATGTTTTAGCTGGTTGGGGTTGCCCATGAGATCTAGGAGATTGATGTAACTCTCCTATTACAAAAGAACTTTTCTTCATTTTATAATCCCCACACCCATTGTCTTGGATTATGACCTTGATTTTGGATATATTAGGAATGGTGGGCATCTTTGTCTCAAAAGTGGTGGCCAAGGTGGTTGGGTCTACATATGGAGTGTGGGGTCTTCATTGTTCTTCAGGACTTGAGGGATGTTATAGTATTTTTCTTCCAAAATATTGCAGTAAGCAAAGGGTTCAGGATCTCCATAGATCGTAACCTCTTGATTTTGATATGGGAATTTGACACACTGATGGAAGGTTGATGCGACTGCTTATATCCCATGGATCCATGGATGCCCTAGGAGAATGTTATATGGAAAATCAAGGTCAAGGACCTAGAATGTGGTCTCCATAATAGTTGGACCTACTTGAATAGGGAGCTGGATACTGCCTTGAGACACTCTTTCCTAATCATCATATGCTCTGATTGTTATGCCTTTACCCTTTTTAATGACATCCTTTGAGAATCCCAGATTCTTTATTAGTTTGAGCGAATAGATATTTAGACCTACACCCCCATCCACCGAGACCCTTTTGACTTTTTTTTCTTGAACCAGGACTTCAAGCTGGAGTGCGAAATTGTGAGATGGTTGGGTGAGAAAGTCTTGATCAAATATTGTTAAGAGACTAGGGGTGGTGATATGTTAGACCATAGCTTAGAACTAGTCAACATCAAGATTTGTCAAGATGGTGGATGAAGCCAATGCTTCCTCTAGGATTTTTCTATGTGTGGGAGATATCTTCAACAACACCATGATGGAGATTTGAGTGGGGGTTCTTTTCAATTGGTCTAAGACATTGTGCATATTAGGAATAGAGTTTTGATTTGAGGTGGATGCTCTAGGTGGCTGAGATGACCCAGCAATGATAACTTTTCTACCACGTGTGGTGACTCCACAATCAACTTTGGCTCCCTTGATTCTAACAACAGTGACCCATTTGTCTAGGGATGTGACAACATGATCATACACATGATTCAAACTAGCATACTTGGTATTTCCATGAATGTTCCTTTTGTTATGATCTAGCCTCGGATTGGGGTATATCTTGAGGTCTTGATTTCCAATGGGTTGTTCCACATTTATGATTTTGTCATCAATGAGGTCTTTGATCAGATTTCTCAACCTCATGCAACTAGCCATGGTGTGCCCCTTGATTTTTTGAAAATAACAAAGATGGTTTTCAGTGTACCACAATGGTTTCACTTAGGGTTCTTGATAGTTCTCATAAGTGGGAATCTTGATGAGATTCTCATTTACTAGTTTCTTCATGACTGATTCAATTGATTTCCCAAGGGTTGTGTACTTTCACTTAGGGGGATATTTGTTTCGCGGGGGTGGTCCCCCTTGATTATTCAGGTTGTTGACTTGATTATTGGGTGGTTGTTGTGATACTATGTTAGCTTGCATGTTATTTTGATTATTTCCTTGAGGCTATTTTTATGATTGCTTCTTTTTTTTTGGAGCATTGATTATGACTTTAGCATCCACAACATCATTAGTTACGTTCCTATTTTTCACTCATGTGTGAGGTTTTTCATTATAGCTGGTGGATGGGTGGTTTTCTTGATTTGCTGGATATGTGGGTGTCCCCCATTGTGCAATAAGGTCACATTCGATATTGAGTACCTTGGGGATCAAATGGTCTTATGTGGTGATACATTGCATCTTAAGATGGAAGGCTAAGGTTTTCTCAAGATTGGAAATGATGGT
The DNA here is from genome assembly GCA_007258455.2 of Sequoia sempervirens. Classification (NCBI taxonomy): domain Eukaryota; kingdom Viridiplantae; phylum Streptophyta; class Pinopsida; order Cupressales; family Cupressaceae; genus Sequoia; species Sequoia sempervirens. The sequence goes on from VDFB02086081.1 coordinate 221,846,615, forward strand.
GCAAACTTGTTGTTCCTCTAGCATGACCCATTTTCTCCTGTTGTCCTTGGATCACCCTCATTGTAAGAAGATGGCAAACATTTCCACCTTGGATTTTTTAAGAGTGGATAGTTCCTCTAGACTCACATCCATACCAATGTTGAATGCATAGTTCTTTATGAAGGTGTCTACAATCTCTTGGAACTTTTTGATACTAGGAGGAAGGTGAGAGAACCACTCCATGGCAAGACCAAACAAAATTTGAGGGAATAGATGCATCAAATATGTATCATCATATGCAACCTCCATGTAATGTACTTGGAATTCCCTAATGTGATCCTTAGGATTTCCTTTCCAATGATATTTGTCGAATTTAGGGATTTCAAACCCCTTTGGAAATGGTACCATTGCAAGGATCATATCAAATGGATAGGGGCACAAGTTGCTTGGTGTCTTTGTTGTTTTCTGTAATTGGAGATCGATCACTTGTTGTGAGAGCAATTTGAATTTTACTATCACATCATCTTGCGGATCGGGAGGTGGAGTGAATGTTTTTTTAAGTGGTTGAGGTGTTTGAGTGATGGGTGGAGTGTAGGGTATGTTGGTGGGAGTTTGTTTCAAGCTCTACTATGCAATCAATGCTTGTTGATATGTCTACATTTGCAATTGTGTGAACAATTCTTGTTGTTGGTCTTGTCACTGTTGTGCCAACAATGCTTGTTGTTGGACTTGTTGTTGTTGTGCCAATAACACTTTTTGTTGGTCTAATAGTTGGATTGCTTCCTACTATGCTTGGTATAGCTCTAGGGCTTGTTGATATGCTTCATGATGAGTTGCTTGCAGTTGTGCCTAATATTGAGCTTTGTGCTTGCACTTGTTGAGCTTGGTATTGGGCTTGCACTTGAGCTTGAGCTTGCTCTTGTTGGGCAGATTGTGTAGCCTAGGAAGCCTATGTAGCTTGTGTAGCTTGTGCAGTTTGAGCTACTTGAGTTTCATGCATATTCTAGGAAGCTTGGGTGGCTTCTTGTTGTTGTGATAAGGCTTGAGCTTGGGTAGTCTATTGTTCCTATTGTGCTTTGTGCTTATTGTGTTGCTTGAGTGGCTTGCACTTGTTGAGAAGCTTGTTTTACAACTTGTGTATTTTATGCTTGTTGTGCTTGGAAATATTGGAGTTCGTTTTGATAGGATTGTTGAGTTACTTTCAATGTGATGCTATATTGGTTGGCCATGTTTTGTCTTGGTGGTGGTGGTGGCAGTAGATTCAGAATGGTGTTCATTATTGTGATGAGGGGTGTTGTTGTATTGATGTTTGGGATTTGTGTGGTGGATGGTGTGATTGATATGCTTGGTCCTTGAGAGACTATTTTTATGGATGGTGTAGTGATTTCTTGGATGGTTTCCACCTGTTGTTGTGACATCAATGGCCAGATCAGAGGATTTGGTATGATATTTTAATTGATGATTGGGGTTTTTTTTTTATTGGTGGTGGGTAAAGGGGGGAGCCCTAAACTGAGAAGTGGTTTGGATGTTAATGGTAAAGGTGGAAGTGGTGGAAAAATGTGTGGGGTTTTCCCTTGTGGAAATGATGATGATGAGGGGTCAAAGATGTCCCCTGATCCAATTAGCCCGCCTTCTCCTTGTGAAGTCATAGGGAGAGAGGTTTGTGTGTTAAGAGGATATTTCGGTGTTGCGTGAAAAGATGATGGGTCATTGGGGTCATGAAAGGTGAGTGAAATGTATGGTTGTAGAAAATTTAATGGGATAGATTGATCCAAGATGTTATTTGCATCCAAATCTTGGTTGGTCACAAGGGGGTGTGTTCAGAGTGCATGAAGAAATGAGCTCCCCTTGTTGACAATTGGTTGAGTTGTAGCAATGGATGATGTGATTTGTGGGATGGTTTGAGTGATACTTTGAAATAGAGGTGTGGATGATATCGGGGGTATCATCCCAAGAGGCTTCTCCAAAAAAGTGCTTACATCATAATCAAAAGGGAGTTTAGCCCCTTCTTTTTCCAATTCAAGCATGTATTGGGAGGGATTGAGCCTCATCATGGTATTGACAATTCTATGTGTTTTGGGATTTTGGACCATTTCAATAATTTCATCTTGTGTCATCCCTAAGACATTTTTGGTGATGTCTTCCACTTTCCCTTCCTCTTGAGGATCTTGTGATGATAGATGAAGATTAGGTAGGGGATTGTTTGATCCAATGTGATTGATTTCGAGAGTGGTTTGACTCAAGTCACTCGAAGTTGATGTTTATTTGTTGGTTCCCATGTTCTTGTGTTGAGATATAGTTTGAACCATAAAATAGGGATCAATTTTCAAGAATGTAAGAGATGTGCCTCTAAATCTATGGATTAATATAATCTCTAGGTTCAAAAATGAAAGTCTAAGATATTCAGGATCAACATGATGGTAATGGTGATAATGAAAGATGGATGATTGGTGAATGATTGGAACTCTTCGGGAATCTTGAGTAGGATGCTAAACTTTAGGACTTTTGGATTGATGTTTGATTTGATTTTGGATTTTTATTTTGGATTGATTTGATTTGATTTTGATCTTGATTAGATTTGGTTTGGATAATGAATTCATAAACTCTAGGAGGTTGGATGTTGTCCTAGAGTAAGCTTGTCAACAAGATGATAATTTGACTAAGTGTGCAAAGAAGGATTCATCTACACACACCTAGGCAAAAAAGATAATTTGGATTTAAGATGATGAAATTATAAACCCTGAGATGTTGGAGTTTATCAAGGGATAGACTTGTTCACAAGGATTGATAATTTGACTATATGTGTGAAGAAGGATTCATCTACACACATCTAATCAAACAAGATGATTTGGATTTTGATTTAAAAGGATTTTCCCAAAATTTAGCATAAAGTATTTTTTGAAGATTTTGAAGAGTTGTTTGTGAGATGATTTTGATTTTGATTTTGGATGATGGATGAGAGTTTTGATTTTGATCCTTAGAGACTTAGAGACTTTTTTTACTAGAAAAATGTGTTGAAAAACATGCTAATACTTCCTATGTGAGATACTCAAACCTTTGAAAGAGACTTGGATTTTTACAATAGTAAAATGAATATGAATTTGGATTGTTCCTTGATTCATGTTTGTAAAATTTGAAGGCCAATCTTTCTCTAAATTCATAAAGCATAGATAAACATTTCTTGTGAGATTTTTGACTAAGACTTTTGGACTTTGGTTTTCATATTTTGATCTTTCAGGAAATCATTTGGAAGAGAACATGTTGTTGGAAACACAAGGGAAAACAACTGAGAGGGGGGTGAATTAGTTGTCACAAAATTTTAAAACTTGTTAACCTTATTCTAAAATTTGATTATTAACCATGAAAGAATAAATAATCAACACATCAGAAACAAACATAACACAAATATTTTTTATGTGGAAACCATGTTAGGGGAAAAACCACGGTGGAGGTCAGTCCACACGATTATGCCCTGTTAAAAGTATAAAGAATGAAATAGGGATTTCACATTCATTCAAGAATACTACCTAGAGCTCACTACTCAATTACAACAAGGCTATCTTTCCAAAGGAAAATAGACTGTCTTATAGAAACATTCAGATTACATCCAAAGGGATTTGAATTAACAAAATAACATCTGCTAGTGTCTGATTACAATTTTGGTTAAGCACATGAACACTTCTTCACTCTTCTTCACTCTTCTTCACTCTTGGCTCCTCCTTCAAAATATTTAGAACATTATTCGACAACATGCATAAGAAACACATCAAATGGAATAAAAAATCACTTATAATATCTGCAACAAGGAATTTCATCACTACATTTCAGCTTCAACAAAATAATAAAATGAATATAAACTATTGTCCCAAATCAACAATTATTAAAGTGAATCAACCAAGGTCAGCCACAACGTAGTGAAGAACCAAAATAACATCCTCAAAAATGAACTAGTCACCTTTAAAAATTATTCCTCAAAGATCCACATCATGCTACAATCACCCTATCAACTATGAACATGAAAAACATGAACACAAAAGAGAAAATCAGAAATCACAAGCACAACAATGAATGCAGACATGCAAAATAGATAGAAAATGATCTAGAAACATCCACAAACGTCATGAATCACTAGAGAAGAATCCAAAACAACTAAAATCACATTATCTTCATTTAGGAACACCAATTGAAGCAACAAAAAATTGTCAAAATATAAATCTTCATAACTCAATCAAATATTCACATGATTATCTAAAACTTAACTTGGATAAAATAGATATACTCAATAACAAACCCTTTAATCCACAACCTCTAATCATCAATGTACTAAGCTAACCAACAAACTAAACTTTACTTCAACATTGACAACCTGCAATTCATTTTTATACAATTTTCTCAATACCCTCGATATATACAACTTCTAAGACATTAATTCCAATAGTGTTGACATCAATGACAACCACATATCAGCAACACAACCACAACATCAAAAAATATCCCCCTTTGGTATTGATGGAAACACTTGATGTGAAAAACACCATCAATGCAACTACCTCTTAGCACTTTCTCCCCCTTAGGTTCAGACTCTTTTCTCCTCAACGAATCTTCTCCCCACAAGGCTCTTTTCCCAAATAATTAAAAAAAAAAAAATGACTCTTCTCCCCCTTTGACATCAATGACAAAGATCTATTATCTCCAAACAAGCTTCAAACCACATATTTGAACATTTGAACATCTGACTACTCCCCCTAAGTAGCGACCACCACAACATCAATCTGAATTAAGATATGACTATGAAATGCATGGACTGATGCAAGAAAATGCATCTTAATTCTAATTAGGAGGAGTAATCACCCCTAAATTCCCTCTGAGATACTCAAAAGAATCCTTAGGCAACGACTTGGTAAAGATGTCTGCAATCTACTCCTTAGTAGGCACATACTCCAATCTGATTTCCTCTTCACTCACCTTCTCTCTCAGAAAGTGAAACTTGATAGATATATGCTTGGTCTTTGAATGCAGCACCAAATTCTTAGAAATGTTAATTACACTTGAATTATCATAGAATATAGTGATAGGTTCATCATACTCAACTTTGATATCTTTCAACGTCTATTTCATCCATAATACTTGAGTTCAATTGTTAGCAGTAGCAATGTATTCTACCTCTGTACTAGATAAAGAAATGGCATTCTTCTTTTTTCTTAACCATGAAATTAACTTCTTACCCAAGAAAAATACACCACCACTAGTACTTTTTCTTTCATTCACATCTCATGCCCAATCAGCATCAGTAAAGGCACTCAAAGTAAGATCATCATCTTTAGGATACCACAACCCAAAATCAACTGTCCCTTTCAAGTATTTGAAAATCCTCTTCACAATAGTTACATAAGATTCCTTAGGATTAGCTTGAAATCTCACAACAATACATACAACATTCATGATATCAAGCCTAGTTTGAGTTAAATACAACAATCCACCAATCATCAATTTGTATCTAGTCTAATTTTCTTTTGGAGAATCATCATCTTGTGTCAACTTACATTCAGTCACCATAGGTGTACCAACTGGCTTTGAATCTTCCATACCCAACTTCCTTAGCAACTCTTTCACATACTTGGACTGAGATATAAAGATCCCTTTATCCAACTGAGTAATTTGTAATCCCAAAAATAATTTCATCTCTCCAATCATAGACATCTCAAACTCACTCTACATCTCATCAAAAAACTTCATGCACAAAATATCATCTCCTCCAAAAATGATATCATAAACAAGGACTTACACAATCAAATCTTTATTATGATCAATCTTGAATTACAAATTACTATTAGCAATACCTTTGTTAAATCCAAGCTTCAACAAATACTTGTCCAATCTAGCATACCATGCTCTAGGGGCTTGCTTGAGTCCATACAATTCTTTTTTCAATCAACAAACCATATCTCCCTAATTAGTCAATTGAAATCCATCAGATTGCTCAACATATACCTCTTCTTCTTGTTCACCATTTAGAAATGTTGACTTGACATCCATTTGATAAATGATGTAATTTTTGTAAGCAACATAAGCAATAAATAGTCTCACAACTTCAATTCTTGCAAAACGGGAAAAAGTTTCTTCAAATTCAATTCCTTCCTTCTGAAAATATCTTTTACATACTATTCTTGCTTTGTTTCTAACAACTTCTCCTTGCTCATTTAGTTTGTTTCTAAAGATCCATTTAGTTCCAATTACATTTTTATCCTTAGGTCTAGGAACAAGAATCCATGTATCATTATTTTCAATTTGTTGTAGTTCTTCTTTTATTGCTTCAACCCAATATTCATCTTTGCATGCTTCATTGACATTAGTAGGATCAATCTTTGAAATCAAGTAGTATTCTTATACAATTTTTATCCTAGTTTGGACACCTTTGTTCTTATCACCAATAATCTGATCTTTTGAATGATTTAATTTTACATACCTTGGAGTCTTAGGATGTTCTTGAACTTCAAGCTCTCGTGATCTCTCTTCTACACTTTCACTAGTTTCTCCTTCCTCTTGATCTTTATGATTCACTGGATTGATCTGAACTTGATTTGAAGTTTGAAATTTCTTTAATTTATTTGAACTATCATTATGATCATCTAAATCATATCTACAGGTTCTAGATGGTCTAGCTATGTCTTCATCTACCTTGACATTTGCACTTTCAACCATTTTCCTCAATATCTTATTGTAGCACCAGTAGTCCTTGCTCTTAGTAGAATAACCAAGGAATATTCCTTCATCTCCTAGCATCAAACTTTCCTATATATCTACTCCCAAATATTTTGAAATATCTAACAGTAGGTTTGTGACCATACCATAGCTCATAAGGGGTCTTACCAGTATCACCTTTGATTTGTACTGAGCTAAGTGTGTAAACAACAATACTTACAGCTTCTCTCCGGTAGATATGAGGAAAATTTCCTTCCAGCATCATAGTTCTAGCAACTTCTTCAATTGTTTTGTTCTTCCTTTCCACAACTCCATTTTTTGAGGGGGTCCACAGTGCAAATAATTGTGTCTTTACTCCTTGTTGTTCAAAAAAAGAATTAAACTCACCAGAAGTGAATTCACCACCTCTATATGATCTCAAACATTTAATCTTCAAACCTATTTATGTCTCAACCATAGCCTTAAAGATCTTGAATTTTTCCAAAGCTTCAGATTTCTCCCTTAAGAAAGTAACCCATATCATTCTAGAATAATCATCAATGAGTAACATGAAATACCTATATCCTTGTAGACTTCTGACTATAGAAGGGCCACACAAGTCAGTAAGCACAAGCTCCAATAATTCATTTGAGCAATGTTGGTTTCTCCAAAATGAAACTCTAGTTTGCTTCCCTAACTGACACTCCTTTCATATAGTATTTGTAGGTTTCATCAACTTAGGAAGATCTCTCATAGCCTTAGTAGAAATTATCTTGATAATGTTATCAAAATTAACATGACACATTCTTCTATGCCACAACCAACTTTCATCAACTTGAGCAATCAGACAATTTTTACTAGTAGCATTCAAATGAAAGATATTACTTTTTGTTTTTGTACTTGATGCAATCACATTTTCAGAACACCCCAATATTTTGCACTTTCCATCCTTGAACTGAAGATTGTATCCCTTTTCAACCATTTTTCCAACACTTAAAATATTATGCTTGAGACCTTCCACATATAGGACATCATCAGTATTATGATTACCATCAAGAGAAATTCATCCTCTACCATGGACTACACCAGCTATGTTATCAAAAAATCTCACAATACTACCATCATACTTTTCCAAGCTCACAAATTTACTTTTATCACCTATCATGTGATGTGAGCATCCTCTATCAATCATCCATTCATCTATCTCTTCAACTCGAGCAGCTAGGGCTTTCTCCACATTTGTACAACTAGTAGATTCAGTAGACATTGGATTATTTTCCTTGATAGCAATAAATACCCATTCATCCTCACTTACAAATCCTTTATCAGATTCATCATTTTTCACACCTTCATCAGCAACATAATAACACTTATTTTCAAATATAAGCTTGTTAGGTCTTGTCTCAGGAGCTCTTTCTGGACACCTTGATGCAAAATGACCTATCTTATTGCAAGAAAAGAATTTAATAGGAAACTTTCCTTTATAATTACCTTCTCCTTCAACTTCTCTTTTGACAATAAGTGCTTCAAGCTCCTCTAGCTTTCTCTCCTCTTAGTCAATCTCTCTCATTTCCTCCTCATATTTGAATACCTTTCTAGAAGAACTTTCTCTCAGATTATATCTTTGTTTATCTCTTCCAGAGATAGTAGCCTTGAATGCAGATTCTATCTTAGTAAGAGCATCACCAAATTCACTCAACTCAAAAGTAATAAGCTTACCAATCAATATCTCTGGTTACATTTGTCACAATCTAGATCTCCTGAATAGCAGTAGCTTTGGCTTTGTATGCAGTAGGAAAGGATCTAAGCACTTTAGCAATAATCTCGGATTCATGCAATCATCTACCAGCACATCTGATACCACACACAGGTTCATTCACTCTTTTAATGAAAGAAGTAATGTTCTCATCATCACCCATTTTCAACATTTCATATTTCCCTTTCAAACTTTCTAGCTTAGAAATCTTCACCTGAGCATCACCTTCATACAAAGTTTCCATCTTTTTCTAGATCTCATAAGCAGTATTCAAATCCATCACATTTGTCATCTCAAAATTAGTCAAGACACTCAAAAATGCTTCCTTAGCCCTGATATTGTATTCAACATCCTTAATCTTAGCAGAAGTATTAGGACTATTCTAGGGGATAACATACCTGGGTATGTGCAAGATCATGGGGGTCCAAACTAGGCCTCTAAGTGGCGATGAAAATTCAGAAAATCAGAGTTAGGCAACTCAACATAAAAAATTGAATAGGTTATTAACATAATTTGAAAAATATGTAAGAACAAGAGTTGTAGAAAATTGAATGTAGTTTCTAGGATACTAGTCCTTTTTTTGAAAAAAACTAATTTTTTTTTTTTTAAATTGAAATTTCATTGCAATGGTACAAAATTTTCAAGAAAAGGATAAGAAGTGGATGTATGTTTGACCACCCTAAGTAAAAGAACAACATAAAAAAAAATTCTAATTTTTTAAATATAAGTAGAGGACACATGTCCAGATGTGTCGATTTTTTTTTTTGTAATTTTTTTCCCCATAAATAATTAGTTATGATTTTTTTACTCAAAATTTTAAGAATTATTAAAACGTTTGTGTCTAACCACTATAACTTTGTCAAAAACTTATGAAATTCATTTTTTTTAATCCTATTGTACACAAAGCATAGAATGTGGTGCATCTTGTAGATTAAAAAAATGCTAAGTAGTTTGAAAGTTATAGAAGTTTTTCAATCAGCCTATCAATCAGGACTTTAGATGTAATGTAGGTAGAAAATCAATAATAATAATTTATTTAATTCAAAATAAGGCAAAAATTATATTGGTGGAAAGCTGACAATTTTTTCTATAAACCCTTTTCGTTTGATGAAAATCGGGTAAAAAAAAGTCGTCAACCACAAGGGTAAACTTTGGAAAACTAAAAAAATTCTGAAAAACATGATTTTTGGGTTGACTTTCTAGCCCAAACCAAATCCTGAATGGATATCTATTAATTATAATTTTTTATATTATTTATAATACATAATATTATATAATATGTATTATATATATGTATTATGTATTTACAATACATAAATATATAATATTATGTTATATATATTAATATATATAATATATATATATATATTACATTATACTATATAGTACATATTTTCTATATTGTATACTATATATTTATATAGTATACATATTAATTATTATATAGAGCATATAGTATATAAATGAAATATTATATATTATATAATATATTGAATACATTGTCTCCCTTTGAAAATGAGGTGAGATTTTTCCAAGTAGAATTAGAAAAAGGTTGTCACATCAATCATATCCTATATCAAGTAACACTATTATTAGATAGATTTCTCATCACTTTCAATAATGATAGGATTTGAAATATAACTCGTATGGCCTTATAAATGCTTACATAAAACTTAAAAGCAACTAAATATTAATAATGATAGGATTTCCCATCAATTTTCCCACCAAGGAAGATGAGTTGTAAAGAAAACTTAAAAGTAGCCAAATATTAATAACACCAAGGAAAATGTACCACTACTAACAAAATTATGATGTGTGGCCAATTCACAATAAAGAGAGAGAGAAAGAGTGTGTGCGGGACTTGAGACAAAGGGATAGAGAAAGATCTTAGAAGTGGGAGTGAAATACCTGAGAGGGATGGGGAGAGAGAGAGAGGGGGGGAGAGAGGG
>VDFB02086081.1:221857079-221878366 GCA_007258455.2 Sequoia sempervirens
TGTATTTTCCTTTCTATATGCAATGCTTTATATGTGATGTGATGCACTAACTTTATTTTATGCGATGCAATGTGATGAATCTATATTATGTGATGTGATGTAGTGATTATGTAGATGTTTGTGGATGTATTTCTTTCTCGGTATCATTCTATTTACTTTATGTGATGATGCGTGGATGATGCAAATGTTATGATATGCAAATGGTTAAAACTTCTTAGACTAACAGATCTATATGGATGATGATATTATGTATGAGATGCAATGGCATATTCTTTTTCTTTTTTAGTACCTTTTTCCAATATGTATGGATGACATGATGATGCACATGATATGATGTGATGATGCTAATGATATGATGATGCAAATGATATGATAATGTTTATGATATGATGTGATGATACGTTTATGTTTATGCGATGAATGCAAAATGTATGGTTTATGAGATGCTTAGAGTAAGCAATCTATATTATGCAATGATGAAATGTAATTCATGTGAGATGATTAATGTTTCCTATATGATATACCACCATATGCATTATGTTGATGGTTTTTAGATGTAGGATGCATGCATTCTTCTAATGGTTTGTGTATGCAGGATGGATACATTATGCTGATGGTTTGTGGATGCAGGATGGATGCATTAGTGATGGTTTTGATTAACTGCCATGGTACCATGTTAGTGCAGAGAGAAGCAAGAAGAAATAATAGAATCCAATGAGTCAACTTATTAAAGATGATGATGATGATGATGATGATGATAATCTACTTATCAGGAATTGGCATTTTAAAAGGGCTATTTACCTTATGTTTGATAACACACATAGACATGATGCATCAAGGTATAAAGAACCAGGATGGTGTTGCATCTAGTGTGATGGAATTTGAATCAACAATCAGATAGGAGTACTCTTGTTCACACCTAACATATGAAACCTTATTTACAATACAGTTCAGATATTCCAAACATCTCGGACCAAAACATAGAAAGGAAAGCCTTCCTATGTGGTCAACAAGACACCTAAAATACCCTCCCTACACCCAAAAAAAAGCATGCATGACCAAGGTTATATTACAAGAATATCCAACAAGCACAGTAGATAGAAAGATAATGATTGTTTCCCAATTCCTCTCTCTCTAAATCCCTTTTTTTGGACATCATTGAAAGGTCATCGAAATGAGTGCAAATACGATAAGTCATAAAGACAAAGATAAAGTAAAAAAACAAGCTAATGTTCATACTGCTAGCCAAGACTAAATTACTATGATTCCTAATGTTGATGTCCATTGTAGGAAGGATGCATCCTAGGACATGGTGTTGTCAGATGATTTTGGGATTGATTTGGATGATAGGCTATTAATGCCAAGAGTTGACCAACTTGTTTACTTACTGACCTAGAATTGAGACTTTGTTGTTTTAGTTTTCCCCTTTCAACTGCTAGACTTGTTTCTAATTGTTTCACCAAAGGTTGAGGGTGACGATGATTTATTATGAGTGAAAGTTTATTTCAAGTGAAAGCGAGATGGGACAAATGAATTTTTTCACATATTTGGATGTTTTTGAAATGTTTTGAGGCTTTTTTGGGTATTTTTGAGATTTTACAAATGTTTTGATTTTTTAATTTTCTAATATTTTTGGGTTTCCCAATATTTTGACCAAGAGACTAGCCTAAAGATCTATCCTAGGGACCTCAAGGGTTGATCAATAGATTAGCCTTGCCTATGTTATACACGCAAAGACCACATAGTTCGACTGACACATACTCGATTATTGATGAGATATGAACAAATTAATTGCCAGTTTATTATGACAGACTCCTAAAGGATTGACTTAAGTGTCTCAGGGGATGATCAAGGTTCAACCTTGCCTACGTTCAGAGCTCAGAGACTCATAGTTTGACAAGATGACTATTTTTTTTTACTTTTTGACTGAATTTTTGACCTGTTTTTGGATTTTGAATGTTTCAAATGTTTTTGGATTTTCTAGTTTTCTAAATGTTTTGGGATTTTATTTTGTTTTTGGGATTTTTTGATGTTTTTGGATTTCTGATTTTCTGATTTTTTTGGATTTTTTTATTTTATGATGTTTTTGGATTTTCTAATTTAGGGAAGACTTCAAGAATATACATGAATCTGATATGATGATAACATGTCCCCAGCATGCTGCAATAGACTACTCCGATAAAGGCAGGGCAAACTGATCTTGAGAATGGGCCAAGTAGGAGTATGATGGATCATGATACAAACACAAAACCAAGCTACAATGTAGACACAGATAGGTGATATTGAAGTGTGATGGAAGCATAATGGATGATGTAGAACAAGCCAAGGATATATGGTGGATGGAACGTGCTTATTTAAACAAGGTGCCTGTTTTCCAAATTTTCACCAAGGTACTCACCCAAAGCGCCACTAAAGTGGTTTTCACTATAGGGCAATTTTTTTCTCTTTACTATTTTTAATCCTTTTTCTATTTTTTTTCGGATATTTGGATATTTTCTTATTTTCTAGTTTTATACCTTGGAAGAATAGGCATAATTTTTTTTTAGATGGGAGCTATTCATGGGCTCCTGCAAAGGCTCACCTTCTAGTGTTGATAACTAATATGCTCCTAACTTGTAGCTTGCTGTGACAACAAAGGGTCCCAACCAATTGGGTTAAAACTTTCCCAATATTATTTAGATTTGGAACATTTTTCTAATTCTCCTCTAGAACTAGCTCTCCAACTTGGAAGGTTTGACTCCCGATCTTCTTGTTATAACTATGGTTGAGTCAATTTTGGTATACTTACAAATGGTTTAAGGAATCCATATGCCGCTCGTCTAGTAGTTCCAACTCATTTAGTCATGATACATGGTATTCTTCATCTGTGACAAGATTTTGCAATAATATTCTCAAGGACAGGAGCTTGATCTCGATAGGGAGAATGGTCTATGATCCATAGACCAGGGAGAATGGGTGGAAACAATTAGTGTGTGAATTCTCATTCGATAGGCCCATAAGGTGGGAATCAATTGGAGGTTCTAGTCATGACCTGCATCATTGACTATCTTCTTGATGATTTTTAGGATGGTCTTATTGGTAGCTTCTACTTGGCCATTTCATTAGGGATAGTACGAAGTGGAAAATTGATGTTGGATTTTGAACTTTTGGCATAGGTCATGAACATCTTTGTTTTTGAAAGGTGTCTCATTATCTAAGATAATGACTTGAGGGACACCGTAGCCGAAAATTAGATAGTTCAAGATGAACTTTGATATCTGCTTTCTTGTGATATAGGTCATGGGAATGGCTTCCACCCACTTTGTGAAATACTTTGTGGTAGTGATGATAAACTTATGTCTACTAGATGAGTTGGAGGTGATTTTACTAAGGAGATCAAGCCCCCACTATGAAAAGGGCCATGGTGTGACAATTGGGTGGAGCTCCTAAGTTGGTGCATTGATGAGATCCCCATGTTGCTGACACTGCAAACACCTTTTGACATAATCATGTGCTTCTCTTTCTATTGTAGGCCAATAGTACCCCATCCTCAACAGTTTCTTGGCCAAGGTCATGCCACTCGAATGTGAACCACAAATACCATTGTGTACCTCAGTTAAAGTAGTCAAATCTTCCTTAGCATTTAGGCAATTTAAAAGGGTTCCTTCAATGCTTCTATGATATAGGCTATCTCCTAGGATGATAAAACTAAATGATTTTTTTACAAAGGTTGTTTTGAGGTTCGAGGTTATGTTGGTTGGGAGGATTCCTATTCTCAGGTAAGTGTATATATCATGTTACTAGGGATCACCGAGACCAACAATTTTGCACACAAATTCATACTTTGGTACCTTGAATGTAGGCACAAGAAGTTGGTCTACAAGGAATTCTTACTTTGGGATGTTGCATGGGATTTGCAATAGTGATCCAATTGTAGCCATTTCATTTGTCACTCTATTATTTTCTCTTGGTAGCTACTCAAATGTGATATCAATGAAGAACTCCTTAAAGATTTCCACTAGTTTCTTATAGGGAGTCAACTTTTCATCCTTTGTTTGATACTCATCATTTACATGATTGATTATGAGTTGTGAGTCTCGTATACCTTGAGTGCCATTATCTACCATTGCACTACAATTCTCAACCATATGACAAGAGCTTCAAATTATGTGATGTTATTTGTGCAAGGGAATGATAGCTTGTATGATTTTGGAATATAGTCCCCTTGTGGAGTGATGAAGAAGATCCCTGCTCGTGTTGTGTGTAGGATCCATCAAAGTACATTTTCCAGTGATTTTCCACACTTAGGTTGAAGATTGATTCATCAGGGAATTCTGATATACAAGTGGGTTTTCTGAGTATATTGGCGACTCTGCTAGTTGATCTGCAATGACTTGTCCTTTGATGGCCTTGTGTTCTACATACTCAATTTCATTCTCTATCAAACTCATAACCCACTTTGTTGTTCTCCCTATAAGAATTTATTTGGAAAGTAGGTACTTAAGGGGGTCTATCTTTGTAATGAGTTTTATCTAGTGGGCTAGCATGTAATGTCTGAACTTCTGAGTGGTGAACATGACTAATAAGAAAGATTTCTCAATGGACATGTAGTTCATTTCATGTCCCGCCATAGTCCTGTTGATATAATAGATAGCTCTCTCTTTTCCATTTTCATCATGTTGAGCTAGGAGAGTGTCAAGAGTTTTTCATTGTTTTTGATATGTATAAGATCAAGGTTTTTGCTTGAATTGGTGGCATTAGGATTGGTGGCGTAAGTAATCCTTGATCTTGTTCAAGGCCTAATCACACTTCTCATTTCATTTTTATGCTACCCCCTTGTGAAGTAGATGAGAATATGGGATGGACTTGTCTGCTAGTTGTGTTATGAAACAAAAGATGGTCTGGAGTCTTCGTTGTAAGCCTCTTAGTTGTTTCAATTTTTTTGGTTCCTCCATCTCGAGGATCGCTTTTACTTTGGTGGGATCTACCTTGATTCCTCTCATGGATATAATATACCCTAGGAGCTTACCTGATTGTACCCCAAAGACACACTTCTTTGGATTTAGTCAAACTTTGTACTTTTCCAACCTATCAAAGATGGAGCTTAAAGTTGGTATATGATCCTATCATTTCTTTGACTTGGATAATATATCATCCACATAATCTTCCACAATTTTATGAATCATATCATGAAAGATTAGTGTCATGGCCCTCTAATAGGTAGCTCCTACATTCTTCAACCTAAAGGGCATCATGTTCCAGTAACATGTCCCCCATGGACAAGTGAAAGCCATTTTGTGTTGGTCATCCTTTGCTATCATGATCTGGTTGTAACTTGAGAATCCATCCATTAGTGATATCATCTAATGTCTTGCTGTCATTTCCACAATCATGTCAATGTTTTGAACTAGAAATTCATCCTTGGGACATGCTTTGTTGAGTCTCTAAAATTCATGCGGATGCGGATACCCCCTAGTGGGATTTGAAACAGGTACAAGATTGGAGACCCACTCTGGATAATCTAGCGGTCATATGAATCCTACATCTAGGAGCTTCAATAACTCCATTTTGATCAATAATGCTATCTGGGGGTGCATTTTGCTTAGCTTTAGTCTCACGGGCTGTGCTTTAGGATATACAACTATGTGATGAACCACAATCTCCGGATCAAGTCTAGGTATGTCGGCATAGGTCCACACAAATTTTATCTTTCTTTCTTTTAGGAATGTAGCAAAGAGATCTTGCTCTTTTGTGATAAGGGACTTTGCATAGAATGTTATGTATGGCACTTCCTCTATTTCTAGGTTGACTAGATTGCACTTCTCCACTAGGACTGTTGACTTTTCCTAATGAATTGCACTAAGAGGAAGATTTAATCCTTCATCCTCCGACACCTTAGAGAAGTTTTCACCAATGGATGCGTCCTTTATTTTTACTATTTTTGGGTCAGAGACTTCTAAAGTATGGTTTTCACTCAAGGACCTAGAGATTATTCTCAAATTTTTGCTTTTACGACTGAAGGATTCAATCACTTCCCCTTAGTAAGTTTTTGTTTCTAGTGTGATGGTGAACCCAACTTTGTGATCTCCATATGGGATTGCATCCTGTAATCCCATGAATTTTGAGAGCACCTCATCATTTTTTAATGCATCCAAAATTGGTGGTCCTCGTTGGTTGTAATTGATGAGTTGGGGATAGACTAAGTTTTTTTCATGGGTTCAATGATCTAAATCCAAAGATAGGATACTAATCACGAGAAGGGAGGAATCCTCAAATACCATAGGCAAGTCAGTTATGGGATTCTCATCACTACACACATCTATGACTTGACCTATGGATATTGGTATTTGAAGGGTGGATGCTGATAGTTGGGGGGGATTTTTGACCTTTCTAACTGAGATACCTTTGCCAAGTATGGTTACCCACAGAGGGATACATTTGAGGCCAAGATTTCTCATATGTGTCTCATGAATGAGAGGTACTAGAAGACCATTGTCATTCTGTCCGAGTTTCTTTTTTATATTATAGCCCATACCAAGCATCATTTGTAACCATTTTCTACTTTAATCCATAGGAAGATCAAGTGCAGGCCTTTCATCTTGATATAATAGGCTTGATATGTCCCTTTCATCTACCACTTGCCAACTTGGATCTCCCTAGCTTTTGAATCTAGCAAGGTCTAATCTGAAAGTTTGAGATGATGTTTTAGCTGGTTGGGGTTGCCCATGAGATCTAGGAGATTGATGTAACTCTCCTATTACAAAAGAACTTTTCTTCATTTTATAATCCCCACACCCATTGTCTTGGATTATGACCTTGATTTTGGATATATTAGGAATGTTGGGCGTCTTTGTCTCAAAAGTGGTGGCCAAGGTGGTTGGGTCTACATATGGAGTGTGGGGTCTTCATTATTCTTCAGGACTTCAGGGATGTTATAGTATTTTTCTTCCAAAATCTTGCAGTAAGCAAAGGGTTCATGATCTCCATAGATCGTAACCTCTTGATTTTGATATGGGAATTTGACACACTGATGGAAGGTTGATGCGACTGCTTATATCCCATGGATCCATGGATGCCCTAGGAGAATGTTATAAGGAAAATCAAGGTCAAGGACCTAGAATGTGGTCTCCATAATAGTTGGCCCTACTTGAATAGGGAGCTGGATACTGCCTTGAGACACTCTTTCTTGATCATCATATGCTTTGATTGTTATGCCTTTACCCTTTTTAATGACATCCTTTGAGAATCCTAGATTCTTTATTAGTTTGAGCAAACAAATATTTAGACCTACACCCCCATCCATCGAGACCCTTTTGACTTTGTTTTCATGAACCAGGACTTCAAGCTAGAGTGCGAAATTGTGAGATGGTTGGGTGAGAAAGTCTTGATCAGATATTGTTAAGAGACTAGGGGTGGTGATATGTTAGACCATAGCTTAGAATTGGTCAACATCAAGATTTGTCGAGATGGTGGATGAAGCCAATGCTTCCTCTAGGATTTTTCTATGTGTGGGAGATATCTTCAACAACACCATGATGGAGATTTGAGTGTGGGTTCTTTTCAATTGGTCTAAGACATTGTGCATATTAGGAATAGTGTTTCAATTTGAGGTGGATGCTCTAGGTGGATAAGATGACCCAACAATGATAACTTTTCTACCATGTGTGGTGACTCCACAATCAACTTTGGCTCCCTTGATTCTAACAATAGTGACCCATTTGTCTAGGGATGTGACAACATGATCATACACATGATTCAAACTAGCATACTTGATATTTCCATGAATGTTCCTTTTGTTATGATCTAGCCTCAGATTGGTGTATATCTTGAGGTCTTGATTTCCAGTGGGTTGTTCCACATTTATGATTTTGTCATCAATGAGGTCTTGGATTAGATTTCTCAACCTCATGCAACTAGCCATGGTGTGGCCCTTGATTTTTTGAAAATAACAAAGATGGTTTTCAGTGTACCACAATGGTTTCACTTAGGGTTCTTGATAGTTCTCATAAGTGGGAATCTTGATGAGATTCTCATTTACTAGTTTCTTCATGACTGATTCAATTGATTTCCCAAGGGTTGTGTACTTTCACTTAGGGGGATATTTGTTTCGCGGGGGTGGTCCCCCTTGATTATTCAGGTTGTTGACTTGATTATTGGGTGGTTGTTGTGATACTATGTTGGCTTGCATGTTATTTTGATTATTTCCTTGAGGCTATTTTTATGATTGCTTGTTTTGTTTTGGAGCACTAATTATGACTTTAGCATCCACAACATCATTAGTGACGTTCCATTTTTCACTCATGTGTGAGGTTTTTCATTATAGCTGGTGGATGGGTGGTTTTCTTGATTTGTTGGATATGTGGGTATCCCCCATTGTGCAATAAGGTCGTGTTCGATATTGAGTACCTTGGGGATCAAATGGTCTTATGTGGTGATACATTGCATCTTAAGATGGAAGGCTAAGGTTTTCTCAAGATTGGAAATGATGGTGCAAACTTGTTGTTCCTCTAGCATGGCCCATTTTCTCCTGTTGTCCTTGGATCACCCTCATTGTAAGAAGATGGCAAACATTTCCACCTTGGCTTGTTTAAGAGTAGATAGTTCCTCTAGACTCACATCCATACCAATGTTGAATGCATAGTTCTTTATGAAGGTGTCTACAATCTCTTGGAACTTTTGGATACTAGGAGGAAGGTGAGAGAACCACTCCATGGCAAGACCAGACAAAATTTGAGGGAATGGATGTATCAAATATGTATCATCATATGCAACCTCCATGTAATGTACTTGGAATTCCCTAATGTGATCATTAGGATTTCCTTTCCTACGATATTTGTCGAATCTAGGGATTTCAAACCCCTTTGGAAATGGTACCATTGCAAGGATCATATCAAATGGATAGGGGCACAAGTTGCTTGGTGTCTTTGTTGTTTTCTGTAATTGGAGATCGATCACTTGTTGTGAGAGCAATTTGAATTTTACTATCACATCATCTTGCGGATCGGGAGGTGGAGTGAATGTTTTTTTAAGTGGTTGAGGTGTTTGAGTGATGGGTGGAGTGTAGGGTATGTTGGTGGGAGTTTGTTTCAAGCTCTACTATGCAATCAATGCTTGTTGATATGTCTACATTTGCAATTGTGTGAACAATTCTTGTTGTTGGTCTTGTCACTGTTGTGCCAACAATGCTTGTTGTTGGACTTGTTGTTGTTGTGCCAATAACACTTTTTGTTGGTCTAATAGTTGGATTGCTTCCTACTATGCTTGGTATAGCTCTAGGGCTTGTTGATATGCTTCATGATGAGTTGCTTGCAGTTGTGCCTAATATTGAGCTTTTTCTTGCACTTGTTGAGCTTGGTATTGGGCTTGCACTTGAGCTTGAGCTTGCTCTTGTTGGGCAGATTGTGTAGCCTAGGAAGCCTATGTAGCTTGTGTAGCTTGTGCAGTTTGAGCTACTTGAGTTTCATGCATATTCTAGGAAGCTTGGGTGGCTTCTTGTTGTTGTGATAAGGCTTGAGCTTGGGTAGTCTATTGTTCCTATTGTGCTTTGTGCTTATTGTGTTGCTTGAGTGGCTTGCACTTGTTGAGAAGCTTGTTTTACAACTTGTGTATTTTATGCTTGTTGTGCTTGGAAATATTGGAGTTCGTTTTGATAGGATTGTTGAGTTACTTTCAATGTGATGCTATATTGGTTGGCCATGTTTTGTCTTGGTGGTGGTGGTGGCAGTAGATTCAGAATGGTGTTCATTATTGTGATGAGGGGTGTTGTTGTATTGATGTTTGGGATTTGTGTGGTGGATGGTGTGATTGATATGCTTGGTCCTTGAGAGACTATTTTTATGGATGGTGTAGTGATTTCTTGGATGGTTTCCACCTGTTGTTGTGGCATCAATGGCTAGATCAGAGGATTTGGTATGATATTTTAATTGATGATTGGGGGGTTTTTTTTTATTGGTGGTGGGTAAAGGGGGGAGCCCTAAACTAAGAAGTGGTTTGGATTTTAATGGTAAAGGTGGAAGTGGTGGAAAAATTGGTGGGGTGTTCCCTTGTGGAAATGATGATGAGGGGTCAAAGATGTCCCCTGATCCAATTATCCCACCTTCTCCTTGTGAAGTCATAGGGAAAGAGGTTTGTGTGTTATGAGGATATTTCGGTGTTGCATGAAAAGATGATGGGTCATTGGGGTCATGAAAGGTGAGTGAAATGTATGGTTGTAGAAGATTTAATGGGATAGATTGATCCAAGATGTTATTTGCATCCAAATCTTGGTTGGTCACAAGGGGGTGTGTTCGTAGTGCATGAAGAAATGAGCTCCCCTTGTTGACAATTGGTTGATTTGTAGCAATGGATGATGTGATTTGTGGGATGGTTTGAGTGATGCTTTGAAATAGAGGTGTGGATGATATCGGGGGCATCATCCCAAGAGGCTTCTCCAAAACAGTGCTTACATCATAATCAAAAGGGAGTTTAGCCCCTTCTTTTTCCAATTCAAGCATGTATTGGGAGGGATTGAGCCTCATCATGGTATTGACAATTCTATGTGTTTCAGGATTTTGGACCATTTCAATAATTTCATCTTGTGTCATCCCTAAGACATTGTTGGTGATGTCTTCCACTTTCCCTTCCTCTTGAGGATCTTGTGATGATAGATGAAGATTAGGTAGGGGATTGCTTGATCCAATGTGATTGATTTCGAGAGTGGTTTGACTCAAGTCACTCGAAGTTGATGTTTATTTGTTGGTTCCCATGTTCTTGTGTTGAGATCTAGTTTAAACCATAAAATAGGGATCAATTTTCAAGAATGTAAGAGATGTGCCTCTAAATCTATGGATTAATCTAATCTCTAGGTTCAAAAACGAAAGTCTAAGATATTCAGGATCAATAGGATGGTAATGGTGATAATGAAAGATGGATGATTGGTGAATGATTGGAACTCTTCAGGAATCTTGAGGAGGATGCTAAACTTTAGGACTTTTGGATTGATGTTTGATCTGATTTTGGATTGATTTGATTTGATTTTGATCTTGATTAGATTTGGTTTGGATAATGAATTCATAAACTCTAGGAGGTTGGATGTTGTCCTAGAGTAAGCTTGTCAACAAGATGATAATTTGACTAAGTGTGCAAAGAAGGATTCATCTACACACACCTAGGAAAAAAAGATAATTTGGATTTAAGATGATGAAATTATAAACCCTGAGATGTTGGAGTTTATCAAGGGATAGACTTGTTCACAAGGATTGATAATTTGACTATATGTGTGAAGAAGGATTCATCTACACACATCTAATCAAACAAGATGATTTGGATTTTGATTTAAAAGGATTTGCACAAAATTTAGCATAAAGGATTTTTTGAAGATTTCAAAGAGTTGTTTTTGAGATGATATTGATATTGATTTTGGATGATGGATGAGAGTTTTGATTTTGATCCTTAGAGACTTAGAGACTTTGTTTACTAGAAAAAGGTGTTGAAGAACATGCTAATACTTCCTATGTGAGATACTCAAACCTTTGAAAGAGACTTGGATTTTGACAATAGTAAAATGAATATGAATTTGGATTGTTCCTTGATTCACGTTTGTAAAATTTGAAGGCCAATCTTTCTCTAAATTCATAAAGCATAGATAAACATTTCTTGTGAGATTTTTGACTAAGACCTTTGGACTTTGTTTTTCATATTTTGATCTTTCAGGAAATCATTTGGAATAGAACATGTTGTTGGAAACACAAGGGAAAACAACTAAGAGGGGGAGTGAATCAGTTGTCACAAAATTTTAAAACTTGTTAACCTTATTCTCAAATTTGATTAATAACCATGAAAGAATAAATAATCGACACATCAGAAACAAACATAACACCAATATTTTTTATGTGGAAACCATGTTAGGGGAAAAACCACAGTGGAGGTCAGTCCACACGATTATGCCCTGTTAAAAGTATAGAGAATGAAATAGGGATTTCACATTCATTTAAGAATACTACCTAGAGCTCACTACTCAATTACAACAAGGCTATCTTTCCAAAGGGAAATAGACTGTCTTACAGAAACATTCAGATTACATCTGAAGGGATTTGAATTGACAAAATAGCATCTGCTAGTGTCTGATTACAATTTTGGTTAAGCACATGAACACTTCTTTACTCTTCTTCACTCTTGGCTCCTCCAAAATATTTAGAACATTATTCGACAACATGCATAAGAAACACATCAAATGGAATAAAAAATCACTTATAATATCTGCAACAAGGAATTTCATCACTACATTTCAGCTTCAACAAAATAATAAAATGAATATAAACTATTGTCCCAAATCAACAATTATTAAAGTGAATCAACCAAGGTCAGCCACAACGTAGTGAAGACCCAAAATAACATCCTCAAAAATGAACTAGTCACCTTTAAAAATTATTCCTCAAAGATCCACATCATGCTACAATCACCCTATCAACCATGAACATGAAAAACATGAACACAAAAGAGAGAATCAGAAATCACGAGCACAACGATGAATGCAGACGTGCAACATAGATAGAAAATGATCTAGAAACATCCACAAACATCATGAATCACTAGAGAAGCATCCAAAACAACTAAAATCACATTATCTTCATTTAGGAACACCAATTGAAGCAACCAAAAACTGTCAGAATATAAATCTTCATAACTCAATCAAATATTCACATGATTCTCTGAAAACTTAACTTGGATAAACTAGATATACTCAATAACAAACCCTTTAATCCACAACCTCTAATCATCAACGTACTGAGCTAACCAACAAACTAAACTTCACTTCAACATTGACAACCTGCAATTCATTTTTATACAATTTTCTCAATACCCTCGATATATACAACTTCTAAGACATTAATTCCAATAGTGTTGACATCAATGACAACCACATATCAGCAACACAACCACAACATCAAAAAATATCCCCCTTTGGTATTGATGGAAACACTTGATGTGAAAAACACCATCAATGCAACTACCTCTTAGCACTTTCTCCCCCTTAGGTTCAGACTCTTTTCTCCTCAACGAATCTTCTCCCCACAAGGCTCTTTTCCCAAATAATTAAAAATAAATAAAATGACTCTTCTCCCCCTTTGACATCAATGACAAAGATCTATTTTCTCCAAACAAGCTTCAAACCACATATTTGAACATTTGAACATCTGACTACTCCCCCTAAGTAGCGACCACCACAACATCAATCTGAATTAAGATATGACTATGAAATGCATGGACTGATGCAAGAAAATGCATCTTAATTCTAATTAGGAGGGGTAATCACCCCTAAATTCCCTCTGAGATACTCAAAAGAATCCTTAGGCAACGACTTGGTAAAGATGTCTGCAATCTACTCCTTAGTAGGCACATACTCCAATCTAACTTCCTCTTCACTCACCTTCTCTCTCAGAAAGTGAAACTTGATAGATATATGCTTGGTCTTTGAATGCAGCACCAAATTCTTAGAAATGTTAATTACACTTGAATTATCATAGAATATAGTGATAGGTTCATCATACACAACTTTGATATCTTTCAACGTCTATTTCATCCATAGTACTTGAGTACAATTGTTAGCAGTAGCAATGTATTCTACCTCTGTAGTAGATAAAGAAATGGCATTCTTCTTTTTTCTTAACCATGAAATTAACTTCTTACCCAAGAAAAATACACCACCACTAGTACTTTTTCTTTCATTCACATCTCATGCCCAATCAGCATCAGTAAAGGCACTCAAAGTAAGATCATCATCTTTAGGATACCACAACCCAAAATCAACTGTCCCCTTCAAGTATCTGAAAATCCTCTTCACAACAGTTACATGAGATTCCTTAGGATTAGCTTGAAATCTCACAACAATACATACAACATTCATGATATCAAGCCTAGTTTGAGTTAAATACAACAATCCACCAATCATCAATTTGTATCTAGTCTAATTTTCTTTTGGAGAATCATCATCTTATGTCAACTTACATTCAGTCACCATAGGTGTACCAACTGGCTTTGAATCTTCCATACCCAACTTCCTTAGCAACTCTTTCACATACTTGGACTGAGATATAAAGATCCCTTTATCCAACTGAGTAATTTGCAATCCCAAAAATAATTTCATCTCTCCAATCATAGACATCTCAAACTCACTCTACATCTCATCAAAAAACTTCATGCACAAAATATCATCTCCTCCAAAAATGATATCATAAACAAGGACTTACACAATCAAATCTTTGTTATGATCAATCTTGAATTACAAATTACTATTAGCAGTACCTTTGTTAAATCCAAGCTTCAACAAATACTTGTCCAATCTAGCATACCATGCTCTAGGGGCTTGCTTGAGTCCATACAATTCTTTTTTCAATCAACAAACCATATCTCCCTGATTAGTCAATTGAAATCCATCAGATTGCTCAACATATACCTCTTCTTCTTGTTCACCATTTAGAAATGTTGACTTGACATCCATTTGATAAATGATGTAATTTTTGTAAGCAACATAAGCAATAAATAGTCTCACAACTTCAATTCTTGCAAAAGGGGAAAAGGTTTCTTCAAATTCAATTCCTTCCTTCTGAAAATATCTTTTACATACTAGTCTTGCTTTGTTTCTAACAACTTCTCCTTGCTCATTTAGTTTGTTTCTAAAGATCCATTTAGTTCTAATTAAATTTTTATCCTTAGGTCTAGGAACAAGAATCCATGTATCATTATTTTCAATTTGTTGTAGTTCTTCTTTCATTGCTTCAACCCAATATTTATCTTTGCATTCTTCATTGACATTAGTAGGCTCAGTCTTTGAAATCAAATAGTATTCTTATACAATTTTTATCCTAGTTTGGACACCTTTGTTCTTATCACCAATAATTTGATCTTCTGAATGATTTAATTTTACATACCTTGGAGTCTTAGGATGTTCTTGAACTTCAAGCTCTCATGATCTCTCTTCTACATTTTCACTAGTTTCTCCTTCCTCTTGATCTTTCTGATTCACTGGATTGATCTGAACTTGATTTGAAGTTTGAAATTTCTTTAATTTATTTGAACTATCATTATGATCATCTAAATCATATCTACAGGTTCTAGATGGTCTAGCTATGTCTTCATCTACCTTGACATTTTCACTTTCAACCATTTTCCTCAATATCTTATTATAGCACTAGTAGTCCTTGCTCTTAGTAGAATAACCAAGGAATATTCCTTCATCACTCCTAGCATCAAACTTTCCTATATATCTACTCCCAAAGATTTTGAAATATCTAACAGTAGGTTTGTGACCATACCATAGCTCATAAGGGGTCTTACCAGTATCACCTTTGATTTGTACTGAGTTAAGTCGTAAACAACAATACTTACAACTTCTCTCCAGTAGATATGAGGAAAATTTCCTTCCAGCATCATAGTTCTAGCAACTTCTTCAATTGTTTTGTTCTTCCTTTCCACAACTCCATTTTTTGAGGGGTCCGCAGTGCAAATAATTGTCTCTTTACTCCTTGTTGTTCAAAAAAAGAATTAAACTCACCAGAAGTGAATTCACCACCTCTATATGATCTCAAACATTTAATCTTCAAACCTATTTGTGTCTCAACCATAGCCTTAAAGATCTTGAATTTTTCCAAAGCTTCAGATTTCTCCCTTAAGAAAGTAACCCATATCATTCTAGAATAATCATCAATGAGTAACATGAAATACCTATATCCTTGTAGACTTCTGACTATAGAAGGGCCACACAAGTCAGTAAGCACAAGCTCCAATAATTCATTTGAGCAATGTTGGTTTCTCCAAAATGAAACTCTAGTTTGCTTCCCTAACTGACACTCCTTTCATATAGTATTTGTAGGTTTCATCAACTTAGGAAGATCTCTCACAGCCTTAGTAGAACTTATCTTGATAATGTTATCAAAATTAACATGCAACATTCTTTTATGCCACAACCAACTTTCATCAACTTGAGAAATCAAAAAAAAATTTACTAGCAGCATTCAAATGAAAGATATTACTTTTTGTTTTTGTACTTGATGCAATCACATTTTTAGAACACCCCAATATTTTGCACTTTCCATCCTTGAACTGAAGATTGTATCCCTTGTCAACCATTTTTCCAACACTTAAAATATTATGCTTGAGACCTTCCACATATAGGACATCATCAGTATTATGCTTACCATCAAGAGAAATTCATCCTCTATCATGGACTACACCAGCTATGTTATCACCAAATCTCACAATACTACCATCATACTTTTCCAAGCTCACAAATTTACTTTTATCACCTATCATGTGATGTGAGCATCCTCTATCAATCATCCATTCATCTTTCTCTTCAACTCGAGTAGCTAGGGCTTTCTCCACATTTGTACAACTAGTAGATTCAGTAGACATAGGATTATTTTCCTTGATAGCAATAAATACCCATTCATCCTCACTTACATTTCCTTTATCAGATTCATCATTTTTCACACCTTCATCAGCAACATAATAACACTTATTTTAAAATCTAAGCTTGTTAGGTCTTGTCTTAGGAGCTCTTTCTGGACACCTTGATGCAAAATGACCTATATTATTGCAAGAAAAGAATTTAATAGGAAACTTTCCTTTATAATTACCTTCTCCTTCAACTTCTCTTTTGACAATAAGTGCTTCAAGCTCCTCTAGCTCTCTCTCCTCTTATTCAATCTCTCTCATTTCCTCCTCATATTTGAATACCTTTCTAGAAGAACTTTCTCTCAGATTATATCTTTGTTTATCTCTTCCAGAGGTAGTAGCCTTGAATGCAGATTCTATCTTAGGAAGAGCATCACCAAATTCACTCAACTCAAAAGTAATAAGCTTACCAATCAATATCTTTGGTTATATTTGTCACAATCTAGATCTCCTAAATAGCAGTAGCTTTGGCTTTGTATGCAGTAGGAAAGGATCTAAGCACTTTAGCAATAATCTCATATTCATGCAATCATCTACCAGCACATCTAATACCACACACAAGTTCATTCACTCTTTGCATGAAAGAAGTAATGTTCTCATCATCGCCCATTTTCAACATTTCATATTTCCCTTTCAAACTTTCTAGCTTAGAAATCTTCACCTGAGCATCACCTTCATACAAAGTTTCCATATTTTTCTAGATCTCATAAGCAGTATTCAAATCCATCACATTTGTCATCTCAAAATCAATCAAGACACTAAAAAATGCTTCCTTAGCCCTGATATTGTATTCAACATCCTTAATCTTAGTAGAAGTATTAGGACTATTCTAGGGGATAACATACCTGGGTATGTGCAGGATCATGGGGGTCCAAACTAGGCCTCTAAGTAGCGATGAAAATTCAGAAAATCAGAGTTAGGCAACTCAACATAAAAAATTGAATAGGTTATTAACATAATTTGAAAAATATGTAAGAACAAGAGTTGTAGAAAATTGAATGTAGTTTCTAGGATACTAGTTCTTTTTTTGAAAAAAACTAATTTTTTTTTTTTAAATTGAAATTTCATTGCAATGGTACTAAATTTTCAGGAAAAGGGTAAGAAGTGGGTGTATGTTTGACCACCCTAAGTAAAAGAACCACATAAAAAAAAATTCTAATTTTTTAAATATAAGTAGAGGACACATGTCTGGATGTGTCGATTTTGTTTTTGTAATTTTTTTCCCCATAAATAATTAGTTATGATTTTTTTACTCAAAATTTTAAGAATTATTAAAACATTTGTGTCTAACCACCATAACTTTGTCAAAAACTTATGAAATTCATTTTTTTTAATCCTATTGTATGCAAAGCATAAAATGTGGTGCATCTTGTAGATTAAAAAAATGCTAAGTAGTTTGAAAGTTATAGAAGTTTTTCAATCAGCCTATCAATCAGGACTTTAGATGTAATGTAGGTAGAAAATCAATAATAATAATTTATTTAATTCAAAATAAGGCAAAAATTATATTGGTGGAAAGTTGACAATTTTTTCTATAAACCCTCTTCGTTTGATGAAAATTGGGTAAAAAAAAGTCGTCAGCCACAAGGGTAAACTTTGGAAAACTAAAAAAATTCTAAAAAACACGATTTTTGGGTTGACTTTCTAGCCCAAACCAAATCTTGAATGGATATCTATTAATTATAATTTTTTATATTATTTATAATGCATAATATTATATAATATGTATTATATATATGTATTATGTATTTATAATACATAAATATATAATATTATGTTATATATATTAATATATATAAATATATATATATATATATATATATATATATATTACATTATACTATATAGTATATATTTTCTATATTGTATACTATATATTTATATAGTATACATATTAATTATTATATAGAGCATATAGTATATAAATGAAATATTATATATTATATAATATATTGAATACATTGTCTCCCTTTGAAAACAAGGTGAGATTTTTCCAAGTAGAATTAGAAAAAGGTTGTCACATCAATCATATCCTATATCAAGTAACACTATTATTAGATAGATTTCTCATCACTTTCAATAATGATAGGATTTGAAATATAACTCGTATGGCCTTATAAATGCTTACATAAAACTTAAAAGCAACTAAATATTAATAATGATAGGATTTCCCATCAATTTTCCCACCAAGGAAGATGAGTTGTAAAGAAAACTTAAAAGTAGCCAAATATTAATAACACCAAGGAAAATGTACCACTGCTAACAAAATTATTGATGTGTGGCCAATTCACAATAAAGAGAGAGAGAAAGAGTGTGTGCGGGACTTGAGAAAAAGGGATAGAGAAAGATCTTAGAAGTGGGAGTGAAATACCTGAGAGGGATGGGGAGAGAGAGCTAAGAGGGAGAGAGAGAGAGAGGGGGGAGAGAGGGAGGTATAGAGGGAAGGATAGAGATAAATATAGTTTGGAGGGAGAGAGGGAGAGAGAGAGAGTGAGAGAGAAAGACTTGAGAGGGAGAGAGGGAGAGAGAGAGAGAGAGAGAGAGAGGAGAGAGAGAGAGAGAGAGACTTGAGAGGAGAGGAGAGAGTCTTAAGATGGAGATGGAGAGAGGGAGGGATAGACTAAGAGAGTCTTGAGATGGAGAGAGAGAGAAAGAGACTCTCGAGAGAGAGAAAGGGAGAGACAGTCCAAATGAGAGACTTTGAGAGACAGAGGGGGGGCTGGAGGAGGAGAGACAGACAGAGACAGAGACAGAGATATACAGAGAGAGAAAGGGAGGGAGATAGTCCAAAAGAGAGATTTGAGAGAGACAGAGGGGGGCTTGAGAGTGAGATGGAGAGAGAGAGAGAGAGAGGGGGGGAGGGAGAGAGGAAGATCTAAGAGACTTGAGAGAGAGAGAAAGGGGTGGGAGGAACCTGAGAGTGGGAGGGAGAGATAGATGAAGAGTTGAGACAAAGAAAGGGATAGAGAGATAGAGAGAGAGGGAGAGAGGGGGAGAGAGGGAGAGGGAGAGACTTGAGAGAGGGGGGGAAAGAGAGACTTGAGAGGAAGAGTGTTTTCTTGTGTTCAAATGGGCTCTAGAATAAGAATTGATACAACCATCAAACAAAACCATTACAACTCAATTCAACATTCATTCCATTAAAACCTTCAAGTTTAATAACATGTCATTAGATCACTCATGTAAAATACATCAAGATCATTCATGGTACATAAACAAGAACATTATGCAACTTTCAAACAAAATCCTTAGAAGACATCAAGATACATATTAATTAGATTGCTCATGTGAAATCTATACAATGATTATGATCAACAAATAAGTCATTATTCAACCATGATGCATGAATAAACACTATATATACACACTATATATATTAACAAACGCTAAATTAATAGATTATTTAATATGTATTACTAAATTTTTATCTCATCATTATACTATTAAATATTCATAAATTCAACACTTAAAATATCCATCCAACCAAATTCTCTATAAAATATCCATCCAACAAAATTATTTATAAAATATCCATCGAAGATCAATTTTTTTATAAATATAAGATCATTGTCTTAATAAAGTTTTGTAGCTCTTAGTTGCATCTATTCATTTTTTTGTGTTTTTCTCTTTAGAGTGGGACTATCTCCTTTCCTCTAGCCATCATTGATGCTCATCTAAGTCCACTTCCATGGACCTACATGCATCAACAACAATTTGCATTTTTGATGCAAAATGCCTCAATAATGGGTGAACACATTCTTCATTTTGAATAGTGTTAACTTGATCCTGAATGGTTCTAACATGCACATTGACTTGTTCTCAAAAGCGAGCACCATCGGGTGTAGGTGGTGGAGGTGGGGGGTTTTGAGGTGGAGTGGTTGGAGTTGGAGGGCATGGATCCATGATTTAGATATAAGTGAACTTGCATTAAATTTGTAATTGAAAAATGTAAGATACATGTTTAAAATCCCCTTAAACCATTCAATATAAATGACTTAATTGAATACAAATGAAAAAATGTGTAAAGCTCATTTATGTCTAAGGCATGTAAATGGAAAACAAATAATTGTTAAAGTGATGTGGAATCTCATTTAAAAATTCATTAAATTTTTACCTCACTATAATGTGGAAGTGTTAAGCTCCAAATTGATTCAACAAAGGTGGAAGTGTTTTGCTCTAAATTTCCAATACTAAGTGAATCTTTATACATAGTTAAACAAAAACTTGTCCCTGCAACCATAGGGAAATGGGAAAAGTTAATGGGAAATAATTGATGGGCTGTGTGGGAGGCTATCATTTGTATATGATTCAATATAATAGCCTCTTGCATAGCACATCGATTATTACCCATTCACTTCACCCATTTTTGTATGGCTGCAGGGACAAGTTTTGTTTGGTCAATACTAACAATGGATCCAGATTCACCAAGAATTGGAAATTTAGAGGACTTCCAACAAAGACCCTTTCTATTTTGAGAGTTGAAGAGATTCAGAACAATTAAAAAAAAAAATTTAAAATTGTTTAGCAAATAAATTCTAATTTAAAAATAATAAACAAAGCAAGAATTTAAGAAACATGAAAATAAGTGATAAAGAATAATGAAAAATAGACAAGAATGTAAAACAGTTTTAAAAAATGGAGAAAGGAGGTAATGAAAGTTCTATTTTATGTTTGTTTAGTATGCTAGGTTCAAATTTATGGCTTTTTTCTAGTAATAAAGGTTCCATTTTTTTGTTTGATGTTTTTTTTTTGTTTTTCACTAACTAGGGTTTGAAATTTTGTTGTAACTTTAAATAGAAATGAAAAAATTCAAAAAATCTACAAAGAATGCAAGAAAAACTTAAATTTATCACTAATTAAGAAAAAAAAATGAA
>VDFB02086081.1:221878466-221930030 GCA_007258455.2 Sequoia sempervirens
GCTATAATATAAAAAAGAAACTCGGACAGAATGACAATGGTCTTCTAGTACCTCTCATTCATGAGACACATATGAGAAATCTTGGCCTCAAATGTATCCCTCTGTGGGTAACCATACTTGGCAAAGGTATCTCAGTTAGAAAGGTCAAAAATCCCCCCCAACTATCAGCATCCACCCTTCAAATACCAATATCCATAGGTCAAGTCATAGATGTGTGTAGTGATGAGAATCCCATAACTGACTTGCCTATGGTATTTGAGGATTCCTCCCTTCTCGTGATTAGTATCCTATCTTTGGATTTAGATCATTGAACCCATGAAAAAAACTTAGTCTATCCCCAACTCATCAATTACAACCAACGAGGACCACCAATTTTGGATGCATTAAAAAATGATGAGGTGCTCTCAAAATTCATGGGATTACAGGATGCAATCCCATATGGAGATCACAAAGTTGGGTTCACCATCACACTAGAAACAAAAACTTACTAAGGGGAAGTGATTGAATCCTTCAGTCGTAAAAGCAAAAATTTGAGAATAATCTCTAGGTCCTTGAGTGAAAACCATACTTTAGAAGTCTCTGACCCAAAAATAGTAAAAATAAAGGACGCATCCATTGGTGAAAACTTCTCTAAGGTGTCGGAGGATGAAGGATTAAATCTTCCTCTTAGTGCAATTCATTAGGAAAAGTCAACAGTCCTAGTGGAGAAGTGCAATCTAGTCAACCTAGAAATAGAGGAAGTGCCATACATAACATTCTATGCAAAGTCCCTTATCACAAAAGAGCAAGATCTCTTTGCTACATTCCTAAAAGAAAGAAAGATAAAATTTGTGTGGACCTATGCCGACATACCTAGACTTGATCCGGAGATTGTGGTTCATCACATAGTTGTATATCCTAAAGCACAGCCCGTGAGACTAAAGCTAAGCAAAATGCACCCCCAGATAGCATTATTGATCAAAATGGAGTTATTGAAGCTCCTAGATGTAGGATTCATATGACCGCTAGATTATCCAGAGTGGGTCTCCAATCTTGTACCTGTTTCAAATCCCACTAGGGGGTATCCGCATCCGCATGAATTTTAGAGACTCAACAAAGCATGTCCCAAGGATGAATTTCTAGTTCAAAACATTGACATGATTGTGGAAATGACAGCAAGACATTAGATGATATCACTAATGGATGGATTCTCAAGTTACAACCAGATCATGATAGCAAAGGATGACCAACACAAAATGGCTTTCACTTGTCCATGGGGGACATGTTACTGGAACATGATGCCCTTTAGGTTGAAGAATGTAGGAGCTACCTATTAGAGGGCCATGACACTAATCTTTCATGATATGATTCATAAAATTGTGGAAGATTATGTGGATGATATATTATCCAAGTCAAAGAAATGATAGGATCATATACCAACTTTAAGCTCCATCTTTGATAGGTTGGAAAAGTATAAAGTTTGACTAAATCCAAAGAAGTGTGTCTTTGGGGTATAATCAGGTAAGCTCCTAGGGTATATTATATCCATGAGAGGAATCAAGGTAGATCCCACCAAAGTAAAAGCGATCCTCGAGATGGAGGAACCAAAAAAATTGAAACAACTAAGAGGCTTACAACGAAGACTCCAGACCATCTTTTGTTTCATAACACAACTAGCAGACAAGTCCATCCCATATTCTCATCTACTTCACAAGGGGGTAGCATAAAAATGAAATGAGAAGTGTGATTAGGCCTTGAACAAGATCAAGGATTACTTACTCACGCCACCAATCCTAATGCCACCAATTCAAGCAAAAACCTTGATCTTATACATATCAAAAACAATGAAAAAATCTTGACACTCTCCTAGCTCAACATGATGAAAGTGGAAAAGAGAGAGCTATCTATTATATCAATAGGACTATGGTGGGACATGAAATGAACTACATGTCCATTGAGAAATCTTTCTTATTAGTCATGTTCACCACTCAAAAGTTTAGACATTACATGCTAGCCCACTAGATAAAACTCATTACAAAGATAGACCCCCTTAAGTACCTACTTTCCAAAGAAATTCTTATAGGGGGAACAACAAAGTGGGTTATGAGTTTGATAGAGAATGAAATTGAGTATGTAGAACACAAGGCCATCAAAGGACAAGTCATTGCAGATCAACTAGCAGAGTCGCCAATATACTCAGAAAACCCACTTGTATATCAAAATTCCCTGATGAATCAATCTTCAACCTAAGTGTGAAAAATCACTGGAAAATGTACTTTGATGGATCCTACACACAACACGAGCAGGGATCTTCTTCATCACTCCACAAGGGGACTATATTCCAAAATCATACAAGCTATCATTCCCTTGCACAAATAACATCACATAATTTGAAGCTCTTGTCATATGGTTGAGAATTGTAGTGCAATGGTAGATAATGGCACTCAAGGTATACGAGACTCACAACTCATAATCAATCATGTAAATGATGAGTATCAAACAAAGGATGAAAAGTTGACTCCCTATAAGAAACTAGTGGAAATCTTTAAGGAGTTCTTCATTGATATCACATTTGAGTAGCTACCAAGAGAAAATAATAGAGTGACAAATGAAATGGCTACAATTGGATCACTATTGCAAATCCCATGCAACATCCCAAAGTAAGAATTCCTTGTAGACCAACTTCTTGTGCCTACATTCAAGGTACCAAAGTATGAATTTGTGTGCAAAATTGTTGGTCTCGGTGATCCCTAGTAACATGATATATACACTTACCTGAGAATAGGAATCCTCCCAACCAACATAACCTCGAACCTCAAAACAACCTTTGTAAAAAAATCATTTAGTTTTATCATCCTAGGAGATAGCCTATATCATAGAAGCATTGAAGGAACCCTTTTAAATTGCCTAAATGCTAAGGAAGATTTGACTACTTTAACTGAGGTACACAATGGTATTTGTGGTTCACATTCGAGTGGCATGACCTTGGCCAAGAAACTGTTGAGGATGGGGTACTATTGGCCTACAATAGAAAGAGAAGCACATGATTATGTCAAAAGGTGTTTGCAGTGTCAGCAACATGGGGATCTCATCAATGCACCAACTTAGGAGCTCCACCCAATTGTCACACCATGGCCCTTTTCATAGTGGGGGCTTGATCTCCTTAGTAAAATCACCTCCAACTCATCTAGTAGACATAAGTTTATCATCACTACCACAAAGTATTTCACAAAGTGGGTGGAAGCCATTCCCATGACCTATATCACAAGAAAGCAGATATCAAAGTTCATCTTGAACTATCTAATTTTCGGCTACGGTGTCCCTCAAGTCATTATCTTAGATAATGAGACACCTTTCAAAAACAAAGATGTTCATGACCTATGCCAAAAGTTCAAAATCCAACATCAATTTTCCACTTCGTACTATCCCTAATGAAATGGCCAAGTAGAAGCTACCAATAAGACCATCCTAAAAATCATCAAGAAGATAGTCAATGATGCAGGTCATGACTAGAACCTCCAATTGATTCCCACCTTATGGGCCTATCGAATGAGAATTCACACACTAATTGTTTCCACCCATTCTCCCTGGTCTATGGATCATAGACCATTCTCCCTATCGAGATCAAGCTCCTGTCCTTGAGAATATTATTGCAAAATCTTGTCACAGATGAAGAATACCATGTATCATGACTAAATGAGTTGGAACTACTAGACGAGCGGCATATGGATTCCTTAAACCATTTGTAAGTATACCAAAATTGACTCAACCATAGTTATAACAAGAAGATCGGGAGTCAAACCTTCCAAGTTGGAGAGCTAGTTCTAGAGGAGAATTAGAAAAATGTTCCAAATCTAAATAATATTGGGAAAGTTTTAACCCAATTGGTTGGGACCCTTTGTTGTCACAGCAAGCTACAAGTTAGGAGCATATTAGTTATCAACACTAGAAGGTGAGCCTTTGCAGGAGCCCATGAATAGCTCCCATCTAAAAAAAAATTATGCCTATTCTTCCAAGGTATAAAACTAGAAAATAAGAAAATATCCAAATATCCGAAAAAAAATAGAAAAAGGATTAAAAATAGTAAAGAGAAAAAAATTGCCCTATAGTGAAAACCACTTTAGTGGCGCTTTGGGTGAGTACCTTGGTGAAAATTTGGAAAACAGGCACCTTGTTTAAATAAGCACGTTCCATCCACCATATATCCTTGGCTTGTTCTACATCATCCATCATGCTTCCATCACACTTCAATATCACCTATCTGTGTCTACATTGTAGCTTGGTTTTGTGTTTGTATCATGATCCCTCATACTCCTACTTGGCCCATTCTCAAGATCAGTTTGTCCCTGCCTTTATCGGAGTAGTCTATTGCAGCATGCTGGGGACATGTTATCATCATATCAGATTCATGTATATTCTTGAAGTCTTCCCTAAATTAGAAAATCCAAAAACATCATAAAATAAAAAAATCCAAAAAAATCAGAAAATCAGAAATCCAAAAACATCAAAAAATCCAAAAATCCAAAAATAAAATAAAATCCCAAAACATTTAGAAAACTAGAAAATCCAAAAACATTTGAAACATTCAAAATCCAAAAACAGGTCAAAAATTCAGTCAAAAAGTAAAAAAAAATAGTCATTTTGTCAAACTATGAGTCTCTGAGCTCTGAACGTAGGCAAGGTTGAACCTTGATCATCCCCTGAGACACTTAAGTCAATCCTTTAGGAGTCTGTCATAATAAACTGGCAATTAATTTGTTCATATCTCATCAATAATCGAGTATGTGTCAGTCGAACTATGTGGTCTTTGCGTGTATAACATAGGCAAGGCTAATCTATTGATCAACCCTTGAGGTCCCTAGGATAGATCTTTAGGCTAGTCTCTTGGTCAAAATATTGGGAAACCCAAAAATATTAGAAAATTAAAAAATCAAAACATTTGTAAAATCTCAAAAATACCCAAAAAAGCCTCAAAACATTTCAAAAACATCCAAATATGTGAAAAAATTCATTTGTCCCATCTCGCTTTCACTTGAAATAAACTTTCACTCATAATAAATCATCGTCACCCTCAACCTTTGGTGAAACAATTAGAAACAAGTCTAGCAGTTGAAAGGGGAAAACTAAAACAACAAAGTCTCAATTCTAGGTCAGTAAGTAAACAAGTTGGTCAACTCTTGGCATTAATAGCCTATCATCCAAATCAATCCCAAAATCATCTGACAACACCATGTCCTAGGATGCATCCTTCCTACAATGGACATCAACATTAGGAATCATAGTAATTTAGTCTTGGCTAGCAGTATGAACATTAGCTTGTTTTTTTACTTTATCTTTGTCTTTATGACTTATCGTATTTGCACTCATTTCGATGACCTTTCAATGATGTCCAAAAAAAGGGATTTAGAGAGAGAGGAATTGGGAAACAATCATTATCTTTCTATCTACTGTGCTTGTTGGATATTCTTGTAATATAACCTTGGTCATGCATGCCTTTTTTTGGGTGTAGGGAGGGTATTTTAGGTGTCTTGTTGACCACATAGGAAGGCTTTCCTTTCTATGTTTTGGTCCGAGATGTTTGGAATATCTGAACTGTATTGTAAATAAGGTTTCATATGTTAGGTGTGAACAAGAGTACTCCTATCTGATTGTTGATTCAAATTCCATCACACTAGATGCAACACCATCCTGGTTCTTTATACCTTGATGCATCATGTCTATGTGTGTTATCAAACATAAGGTAAATAGCCCTTTTAAAATGCCAATTCCTGATAAGTAGATTATCATCATCATCATCATCATCATCATCTTTAATAAGTTGACTCATTGGATTCTATTATTTCTTCTTGCTTCTCTCTGCACTAACATGGTACCATGGCAGTTAATCAAAACCATCACTAATGCATCCATCCTGCATCCACAAACCATCAGCATAATGTATCCATCCTGCATACACAAACCATTAGAATAATGCATGCATCCTACATCTAAAAACCATCAACATAATGCATATGGTGGTATATCATATAGGAAACATTAATCATCTCACATGAATTACATTTCATCATTGTATAATATAGATTGCTTACTCTAAGCATCTCATAAACCATACATTTTGCATTCATCGCATAAACATAAACGTATCATCACATCATATCATAAACATTATCATATCATTTGCATCATCATATCATTAGCATCATCACATCATATCATGTGCATCATCATGTCATCCATACATATTGGAAAAAGGTACTAAAAAAGAAAAAGAAAATGCCATTGCATCTCATACATAATATCATCATCCATATAGATCTGTTAGTCTAAGAAGTTTTAACCCTTTGCATATCATAACATTTGCATCATCCACGCATCATCACATAAAGTAAATAGAATGATACCGAGAAAGAAATACACCCACAAACATCTACATAATCACTACATCACATCACCTAATATAGATTCATCACATTGCATCACATAAAATAAAGTTAGTGCATCACATCACATATAAAGCATTGCATATAGAAAGGAAAATACATACATCCATCATGCATAAATAAAAGAGGACACATCATATAGAAAATTGAACCACATCATCTTATATATCATCAAAATAAATATACAACTATCATGGTACGTGAATTAGGATCAAATGTGTATATCAAAGAATATAATACAAACACCCACAGAGCTATCAAAAATAGAGCCCGTGGAACTCAGAAAGAATGTTGTCTCTAATAAAAAAATATGAGGGTAGCCCTAATGGATGCTCCCCTCACCCAGCAGATCCTGCCTCGGCTTTGTCTACTGTGAGAAATCTGGTGCTTGGGTAGCTCAAGGCACTGCCTGATGATAATGTACTCTATAGTACTGTACCTCTATGACTGTGTCATGGTACATCCATGTCAAGACTGTTCAACCCTGTGTGCTCTCAAGCTGCTGACATCTCCTAGTCTCCTATGCCAGCTGCAACTCAATGGCCTATCTATGTTGGATGGTTTGATACCACTCAACCCTTGCCTAATCTTTCTCAACTGTCAATGTGGAAATCTATTCCTACAACAGTTGGATCAATGCATCTCTTTGGTTTGGCTAGGATGGTGGTGGTGGTAGGGGCTACTAATGATGGTCCCTTAGGGCATCTCTTTGTTGCCTATCCCCATCTCTTGGTTGCATATCTCCATCCCTCTGATTGTGCACCTGATCTCTCTATCCTTGTGGTCGGGAGGTGGTCCACCTCCTCCTCTGCCTCTATCGCCATATCCATATTTTTCCCCATCTCCTCTGCCTCCTCACCCCCACCACTGCCCTGCTAACTAGCCTTGGGGTCTCCATCAAGGTAATAATGCACCATGCATTGTCAATTTGACAGGAGAATGAAACCAATCATGATATGCCTGAGTAGTCACTGGATCTACTAGCCTTTGATCATATGGCCATGACTTGGCCAACAACTGTGAGAAACTGTCAACTGCCTCATTTAGAGGGATTGTTCGACCCCATGTGGTCTCCCTCATACTACCTGTAAATATAGCCATGTACTGGTCATCAGGTCTATCCTATGCCTCACCCAATTGTCTAGCAACCCGATATGGTAGATAACACTCTATCATGGTATGTTCTTTGCCTTGCATAAGTTGGTCCTACCTTGTGAAGAACAACTATTGTACATCATCATACCAAATGAGCATACCGAGCCAAGGCATCTAGGTAAAAACTACCATCTCGTCAATCACCCTCCTCCAATGAGGGATGTCAGTTGCTCCTATGTGAGTAAAGGTCAAGCACTACTAGATGGGTATGTGTAGGATCATGAGGGGCCAAAAAGTGGCAATATGATGGGTATGTGTAGGGTATGTGGCTGAATTTTTTTTTTTAACCCAAAATTGATGAAATGAAAAGGGTTTTTAAAGGAGATTCTCAACTTTCCACCAATATAAATTATGCTTTACTTTGAATTTAATAAATAATTATTATTCATTTTCTATTTGAATTACGACTAAAGTCCTGATTGATAGGCTGATTGAAAAAAATCTATATCTTT
The DNA here is from genome assembly GCA_007258455.2 of Sequoia sempervirens. Lineage (NCBI taxonomy): Eukaryota > Viridiplantae > Streptophyta > Pinopsida > Cupressales > Cupressaceae > Sequoia > Sequoia sempervirens. The sequence continues at coordinate 221,886,493 of VDFB02086081.1, forward strand.
CAAATGGTATCACATTTTTTGAATCCAAAACATGCGTCACATTCTATTTTTTTCATACTATAGGATTAAAAAAACTAAAACTAAATTTCATGAAGTTTCAAATAAGTTAAGGTGGTCAGACATAAGAGTTTTTATATTTTTTTAAAGTTGTAATAAAAAATTCATAATTAATTATTTACTTGGAAAAACACTTACAAAAAAATATGCATCACATCGGGACATGATTCCTCTACTTATATCTAAAATCTTATAAAAAAATATTATCATTTTATTGTGGTTGGGGTGATCAGACAGACACCCACTTCTTATTTTTTCCCTGAAATTTAAATACTACTACATTGAAATTTCACATTTTCACCAAATACATTTTTTTCTTTTTAAATAAACCTAGTAGTTTAGAAACTACATTCAATTAGCTAAATATTCTATTCTTACATATTTTTGAAATAATATAGATGACTTATTCAAATTTTTACGTCAAGTTTCCTAACTTTGATTTTTCTAAATTTTTTGCCACTTAAGGGCCTATTTTTTCAATGATGATCCTGCACATACCCAGACTGCTAGGTCATCTGGCTCCATATCAAATGGTGTAAATCATGGGAAAAGCACTACAATGTGCTCCCAAGGCCAGATGTAGAGAAGTATCACTCCTGCATCGATATCCCTACTATTGCAATATGCAAACTCATGCAAGTCATAGTAGAGGGAGGCCAACATCACTGGCCTCCATGCAAAGCACTCTCTCTATTAGAGCATCCACTCCTAGGAAAGACCCCATCCCAGATTGAAGTATCACTCGTGCTGATATGGTGCCACAAGTATTGAGATGATCACCGCAACAATCAATCAAGAAGGAAACACCGAGGTCCTATACTACTCTAGCTCGATCTGCCCCTTGGAAAAAATGATCTCATCAAGGCCCATGACCTCATAGCAAGCATCTATCCCAATGTCTACATCATAGATCACCTACTCTTCATGTATCAACAAATGAAGAATGCACCACACATCCTCCAGGGTCACTATCACCTTGCTTGTAGGGAAGTGAAATGAGGACATCTCACTATGCCATCTCTTCACCAATGTTGTCATCATCCCTAGGTGTGTCTGGATGGTTGGAGCATATGAAACATACCAAAGTCCTATCACTCCCAAGTTATCCTAGAGAAGCTCATGCAATCTTGTTAGTCTACTCAATATTGAGGATCTATTCTCATGTGAGTGTACTGGCTCCATGTCCTCCTGCACCAATAAAGTCACAATGTCACCTTTCATAAAAAATTGGGATCTCATTTGAAGTTTTCGCGACCAAAACAACAAATGCATCGTTGTTTGCAATGATGTCATTGTTTAAAATTTCCAAACTACACTGGTCACTAGAGACCTGTAAATTCCAAACTATGTTGTAGCGTCACATTTTGAATGCACACTTGTTTGACCCCAAAACCTAAATTGCAAACTAGAGTGCTGCAACACTATTTTCATATGTGGTGCACTTTGAAGCCTAAACCCTAATTGCTAAACTGTGATGCCACATTGCTAGTCTCAAAAGTGACACACTTTAAGGCCATGTGATGTTGATTTAACACTTTCAGTGGCACCAAACATCACCGCTTGACTTTGTTTGACTTTCAACCCTAATAAATGCACACACAAAAATGAAAGGACAAGTTAGGTAAGTGTCACATACCTGTGGTCCTATGCCTGGAAGTTGCTGGTACACTCACACTCACTCCAAAATGTGTCATGGAAACACACGTTGCACCATCTCGAACAGTGGTCATAGATCAAAAATGCTAAATCTCTAAAGGTTGAATGTGCAAATGAATTGGAAGTGGCCCCTCGAGGTGTATTTAAGCTTGAAAGTTAGGGTTTTTTTACCTTGTTTAGTTGTCTAACTAGGGTTTTGGACCCATGATCCCATTTTCGCCCAACCAAAGGTCATTTTGCATCATTTTTTCACATTTTTGCATGCTTTTGACATCCTAGACCCTTTATGGACCCGTTGGGAACCTTGTCCTCTTTTTTCGTGAGATCACCCAAAAATCCAAATTTTCATCCAATCTCTCAAGGGGGTAGTAAACCAACATAATTCATTTGGTGGAGCAGTAGTGGGGTATCCAAAAAACAAAAAAAAATGAATTTTGATCTTGGAAGTTTATTCTTTGAACCAATGTAGCAGGTACATTACTTCAAAGGGGGGAAAAATGTAGACATGTAAAATATATTGATTGATCCTATATGCCTGATCCTGATTTTACTAACACCGGTTCATCCTGAATCATCTCCTTTGCTAGTCATTTAATTAAATAATTTTTATTTAATTAAATTCACCACATTTCATCTATTAATTAAATAAATCAATTTTTAAGTCACCATTTCCTATTAATTAAATAAAACACTTTGTTTAATTAATCCTATAATCCCTCTTTTAATTAAATAATTTAGTTTATTTAATTAATTTATAAGTCATCTAATTTTAATTAAATAAATTAAACATTTATTTGATGAAATCTAACACCATCCTCTTTAAATAAATAAAATCAAACTTTATTTAATTAAATCTAAAGTCATTATTCTTCTCATTCTTGATTTATTTAAATCCTAAAATCTAAATCAGAGTGTCAAATCAACTAATCTTCTATCTTAATTAATCAAATCCTAATTAATCCTTATATTAATCCATCAAATCCTCTAGCTTTTGCAATATGCACAAGTAAATCATTTTATTTGATTTATTAAATCTCTATTTACTTTCAAAAAGGAATCAAAGAGGGAATATTCTTCAAATTCAGAAAATCCCTCCAAAAGGGTTTGTACATCCAACAAGGCATTTAAGTTTCTTACATGTCCTTTTCCTTGGGCCAAGTGGCATTAACTTCATTTTCTTCTCTCTCCAACTTGTCATTTTATCAATTTTGAAATTCAACCTAATTGCATTTAATTGCACAATGACCAAAATATGCTCCACCTTTGTCCACTCACATGTTGACAAGTGGCATTGCATCATTGGTTGGTGTTTGATCCCACATTCATCCATTTTTCCTCATCCTCCATCATTCTCATCTATAAGTAAGAGGCTCCCATTTGGATTTTGGATCCACAACTTCATGAAACATTATTATCTTCAATTTTTTGAGCAATTTTCATTCTTTTTCAAGATTCCATAGCTAGGTTATCGAGAAATTTTACCAAGGAGCATCAAATCTTCAACATTGATCATCAAGCTTGCAAGGAATTCAAAAAAGGCCATTTTGCACATCAAAATGGCACCAATTCCCCTATGGGATTGAGATTTTGATCATTTAAACATGATTTAATAGCTTTTCTTATTGTTTTCTTCATATTATTTTTTGTTTTCATGTTTCAAATGAATTTCATGGGGAATGATGTTTCTAACTTGCATTTGAACTAATTGTGTGTTTGTTCTTTGTGTTTGCATTGGTCTAGGATCACCATTCACAATAATATAAGGAATGGAAGAGAAAACTATTGAATGAAGAAAATGTTAGATACATAGGATAACTAAGATGGGGGTGAATCACTTGTATACATTTAAAACATTAGAAACTCTAATTAACATTCAAATGTGTAGTAGTTCTTAAACTCTTATCCACCGTTAAACCCTAAACATGAATTAGCAAAATGTAAATAGTTAAAGCATTAATGCAAATACATCAAACACATAATAACAACAAATTTTCAAGGAAAAAAAAATAAGGGAAAAATCATTGTGAGGATTAGCTTACTAATAAATGAATTACAACACTGAATACAGTAAGGCTCACTGCTAAGGGCTCACTACCTAGAAAGAAATAGAAAAGTGAGCACTATCTATAAGAAAGAAGAAAGGGTAGCTCACTACCATTTTGAACTATTTTAATGCATCTATCATATGTCAAAGGTGTAGTTCCACTAAAGCACAAACCACTCATCAACTAGACTAGAATGTAGATACCTTATGCTCACTGCATTAGGAAGTCAAAGGCACTAAGGAAAACACTCAGATCAACAACCATGATCACTTTAACATATGTCACATCACATGCACTTCAAACACAATCCATACCATAGTTATTCTTTCATTTATATCCTTTGTGACCTAAAATAGTCTCAATTAGGTCAACTTTAAGGAAACATATACACTTCAACCATGCAACATCAAATAGGTCTGCACTAAACACTTCCACCATATAAATAATTGAATCCAAACAACATCATTATTTAATTGGGATCCAAATCTACATAAACATGCTTCTCAAAACTTCCTCAACCAAAAATCATCCTTCACAAATATCACTAGCATGTCAATTCGGCCAAACCTACACTAACACTAACAAGCGACTCCAAACACACCTCTCAAAATCCAAAAATATCCCATGAAACACACAACAAAACTCCAAACTATTCATATAATATCTTAGAATGTTCCAACATCATCATAATATTCTACATGACCATTACAACCACCTAAAACTCAAGAACATGCTCATTATGTGCAACCAGACATAATGGTATAGACATCCAACACATCAAAAATCCTTGTGGAACAACTCAACACCTAAAAATTCAAGGGAGGGTAGATAAAAATATTATAAGCACGTTCCCAGATCTACAACACCAAAACCTTTGCTTTGTATAAATGTAGAGAAATCTCATTTCTACCAAACACCCTATTTTACCAAACAAGCATACTGTCAAACACATATTCCACTGTAGTATGATCCAAAACTTGAAACTCTGGATATGGCATATTTTAGCACTTGTGATCATCACATGTAAAATGCATGAGAATATCCTCAATAATGAATAAATGTGGAGAAAAAAATTAAACACCACTCTATCACACTAAATTCTCTTTTATACAAATTTTCTCAAAAGCACTTGGAAACCAAGAAAACTAACTTCATCAAGAAAATTATTAAAATATATACAACACATTTATAAAATTTACAACACTTTCCAAATGCCACAATATCCATCAATCTCTACAACTATACTGAAGTAAGACATCAATAACAACACTAACAACATTATGGACATTAATACCAACATCTATAAACTTTGAACAATAATAGCATTCCAACACTCTCTTCATAAAATGGGTTGACATTAATGAAAACACCAAATAAACTCAAAAATAAATCCACCATATCCAAACTTCCAACAATCCACCCCTTTTTCATTGAAGGAAACACCTGATGTTTGAAAAACCATCAACAACAAAAGAAAGCAATAGCAATATTGCAATAAGCAATACTCCACCTAATAGGGAAAACTCTTCTCCTGCAATACTATGAACACTTGATTTCTAGATCACTCTCCTCTGCTTCACAAACAATACGTTTCCATACTCTCCCCCCGTGGTCTTCATATTATATCAAATTATGCATTATGGTTTTTAAATGACTTAAAAAAATTTCCCCCTTTGAAATTAATGGAAAAGGTCCATAAAATCATCTAACTCTTTTTCTCTCCCCCCTTTCACAATATTCAAAGGGAAACACCTGCATATGCCACTTTCCTGTACACTTCCCCTTAGGGGCACACAATATGATCCACTAGACTTTATCATCCAACAACTATTACTACCTACTCCCCCTGAGAGGTAGCTTTCAATATCAGTTAGGGACCAAGAATGCATCTTGAAATGCTTCTTATGAAGATGCACACACTTTTTCATCTAGTTGAAAGGAGGGGCAATAACCCCTAACTTCTCCTGGAGATACCCAAAAGTATCTTTTGGAAGAGCCTTTTTGAAAATATCAACAACCTAATCCTTAGTAGGAACATACTCCAACTTCACCTCATTCTCTACAAATATCTCTATCAAGAAGTGATAGTAGATTCAGAAATGTTTTGTTTTTAAATGCATTACTAGATTCTTTGAAATATTGATTGCACTTGTATTGTCACACATGAAAGGAATAGGTTCATTATATGAGACTTTGATATCCTTCAATGTTTTCTTCATCCACAACACCTATGTGTGACATGATGCTACTATAATATATTCTTCTTATGCAGTAGATAAAGGCACCAAATCCTTGTTTTTACTTATCCATGAAACCAACCTACTTCTAAGAAATAAAGCACCACCACGTGTACTCTTTTTGTCATCTACACATCCAACCCACATTGCATTTGTATATGCACTCAAAGAGAAGTGAGTATCCTTAGGATACCACAAACCATAATTCAAAGTGCCCTTAAAATATCTAAATATCCTCTTCACTATTGCAACATGAGATTCTTTGGTATCTTCTTGGAATCTAACCACAAGAAAAATTGAATACATGATATCCAATCTAGTAGTAGTAAGATATAATAGTCCACCAATGATTGATATATATACTTTCTCTAATTTTTCTTAGGATATCCCTCATTCTTTCTCAACTTACAACCAGTAACCATAGGATTACATATCAATCTAGATTCATCCATTCCAAAATTCTTCAACAATACCTTAATATACTTAGACTGTGATATGAATATACGTTTCGCTGATTGACTAATCTACAAACCAAGGAATAAATTCATCTCCCCATACATTGAAATCTCAAATTACTTTTGCATTTCCTCTACAAAATTCTTACACATATCTTTATTTCCTCCAAATGTCATGTCATCAACTTATACCACCACAATTTATATTTATTCTCCTTCAACTTTGAAATACATATTTCTATATGTAGTACCTTTTTTGAATCCTTGCTGCAACAAGCACTTAAATCTAACCATGCATACCAAGCTTTGGGATCTTGCTTCAGTCCATACAATGCTTTCTTCAACCTATAGACCATATTTGCATCTTATAACATCTAAAACCTTCTAGTTTTTTAATGTATACTTATTCCAATTCACCATTCAAGAATGCAAACTTCACATACATCTAAAATACATTGAAATATTTATGTGTTTCAAAAGCTAAAAACATCTTGATAGCTTCCATTCTTGTAAATGAAATAAAATTTTCCTCAAAATATATACCTTCAACTTGTGAGTAACCCTTATACATAAGTCTATCCTTGTTTGTCACAAATTTTCCATCTTCATTCAAGTTGTTCCGAAATACCCACTTAGTACCAATCATATTCTTATTTGCTGGTCTTGGGACCAATTCCCAAGTTAGATTCTTCTATATCTGTTCTTACTCTTCCTTCATTACTTTGATCCAATTATTATCTTCACATTCCTTAGTCACTATTTTTTGTTGAACCTCAAAAAGTTAGTAGAGATTCACTTGTTCCTCTATCATAGAAACTTTTATTATTGTCAGTACACCTTTAATCTTATCTCCAATGATCTGTTCTTCTGAATGATTCTTCTACACATACTTAGGAGTATTAGGATTCTTTTCTAGAGCTTCTTCCTCTTCAACTTTGAACACTTTTCCTTTGTCTTCAACCATTTCTTCTTCACTGCAAGGGGATTGATTAGACTCGTATCCTTCTATCAGCATTGAACTTTGATGTGGCTTCTCATCCACTATGATACTTGCACTCTCAACAATATGAACTTCAATATTTTTTTGTAACATCAGTAGGCCTTGCTTCTTATAGAGTATCCAAGGAAGATTCATTCATCAGATCTTGCATCAAACTTTCCCAAGTTTTCCTCATCTCTTTTGATATAATATTTGCTTCCAAAAACTCTAAAATAATTTTTAGTAGGGGGTTTTCCATAGCATAACTCATAGGGAGTCTTTGAAATTTTTGCTCTTGTTTAAACTCTATTAAGAATGTAGAATATAGTATGCATTGCTTCTCTCCAATAGACATCCAAAATATTAGCTTCCTTAATCATTTTCCTAGTTACTTCCTGAATTGTTCTATTTTTTCTCTCCAAAACTCCATTCTAATGAGGAGTTCTAGGGGTTGAAAAATGCCTCTTTATTCCATGATATTAAAAAAAAATATTAAACTCATTTGAAGTAAACCCACCACCTTTATCAAACCTCAAACATTTGATTTCTCTTAGCATAGTGTCCTTCAAGAGTGTGATCTCTCTTAGCATATTACATTCCTCTTAGTGGCTTTATGTGATGCACTACATCCCCTAAGTTGAAAATCTTCTATTCTTTGATTGTTCCTCTCTTGGAGACATTAGGCACAATTTTCCCTAAGTTAAAGACCTCACATGATTTAAGCAAGACTCCTTTGAACATTCTTTGCATGTCTCATTTTTCATTTGTTGTTATATGGCCACCTTGCATAATACAACTTGCACGCCTATAGTGCCATCCTATTTGTTAATGAGCTCCAAGCATACAAAGTTTTGCTTGTCTCATGAAGCTCAAAAATCATTTTTGTGTGGAACCTTATTAAATTTATTAGGAGGTATAACTTTGGTGTGGTTTGCACGGGAAGCCTGACCTAGGCATGACTTTCCCTATAGCCACTCATTTGTGTGTGTGGGTACATACCAGTCATGAGTTTATGTATCTCACCTTTTAGGACTTCTCACCTAATGAATAGCCAAGATTTTTGTTCCCTCATAGTGAGTATGCATTTATTTTTGGAAAAACAACCTAGATCTGATCGACATTGTGTTGGACAAATGGTCAAAGCTTGATCCACCTTTTTCTACTTAATTATGTTTTTATTCTAGTTATTGACATTGCATGTTCACATATCTTGTTTTGCTGCAAATCACACACCTTGTGTGTGTCCTTTTTTGCTCATGTGGGTTTGATAAAGGATCTCAGATTCTGGGGGCTTGGATGCCTCCTTTGATCTTTTTCATCCTTTTTCATCTGCATCGCTACACTTGGACCCCTCTTGAATGTCTACTTTAGTGTGATTTTGAAGTAGGTTCATCCTCTCACTAAAGTGGGTGTTAAATGTAGTGTCAAAAAATGGTTCCTTTGACATTTTCACGCTTGTTTGGGTCCTCCTTGTGGATTTTGACTTAATGTCACCTTGATTTAGTGTTGTAATGTGGATAACACATTCACATTAGGTCTTGGGCCCTTGTGAACTAATGGATTTAAATTGTACCTTGCTAAAGTGTTGTGTAGTGTTGTGACACACTTTCACACTTTTATAGGGTTTTATCAATTAACTAAGCATAATAAATATAATTAATCATACATGTTTTAAAGCATAATGATATATATATATATACCATTCTATGTGAATCATTCTTTTTTATTTCTTATGTAAATCCTTTTGAAGGAACAAAAATGATACTTATTGTTTGAATGGTACATATCTTATTAATGTTTATTAAATTAGACTAATTGACATAAATATTTTAAGAGATGCCTTAATGATTTTATATCATTGTCTTGGAACCAAAAAAAATATTTTATCATTTTAATTATTGCATTAAACATAGAATGAACTTGAAAAAATTCTAGTTTTATTGGTTAGTGCTATATTTGGCTAATTGTATTTCGAACTCATTTTTTTCCCTCATATTGATTGGTTTAATGTAAAGGCTTTGGTTGGTTGCCTAGCTTATTAGATCAACCTAACCATTTCCTTCCATATTTGAGATAAACTTCTAAGTTTGTATAATAAACTAAACGAAAGGAATACTTAATATTTTACTATCAAGTGCAAAATGTTATACTTCTAGTTAGAATTTACCTAAATTATAAATGTGCTAAGAGAGAGACCAGATTATTTTCTTACTCAGTTATTCTATCTTTATCTTTATACTTGAATTAAACAATAGTTATAAATCAACTTGATCATAAATGAGATTTCTGAAAGAAGATAATGTTTTCTTCAAAGAATGTATACACATAAAATTATGAATAGAAGGTCATATGTACATGCATAAATTATCCAATTTTGCATACACGTGCATACATGCAATATCCTTCTTTTTATCAACTTATTTACCTTACTCGATTAATGTTTGGTTTATTTTGTTGTAAAGAATAAAGGAATAAGGTTTTGGAATGATATTGTATGTGTATTAAGATGAGTATACTTGTGATTCCACATGAATAACAATTAGAGATAAAGACAAATGGTTGACTTCATGTTGTTACGCATTGAAACTTTTGACTTAAGATTGTGCTTGTAGAATATTTTTATTCTATTAGAAAGTACAAGTTGATGTAGAATAGACTATTACACATTGTGTTATATGTTGCAAGTGAATAATTTTGTTGATAGCATTGGATGCCTGAATTGATGAAGAAATGGCCATGCAAATTCATTCTAAAAATAGAATCCTATTCTTATGAATTATTGATTATTTTTTCCTATGTAAGAAAGGTAATGCTTGTTCATAAAATCATCAAACATGTTTTCTCACGACAGGTGGATAAGAGATAATGTGGTGATGAATTCTCTTTACTTAAGAATGTATTCCCATATATATGCATATAAATACATACATGACCTATACCTTCTCTATTTAATATTGCATTTTAATTATTTCATACTAATGCTTGGATTTTCTTGCATTGGATCCGCACCAATTCCTTACATGCACTCATGAAAATATTGTTGAAAGGTTTGCATGCATGAATACATGTTATCATGTTAGTGAACTACTACTTGCATAGATTTACTTTGTTTATTTTAAGAAATGATGGACTAAGAAACATTGAAGATGAATTATTATGTAGCCTACATGATTGACTATGTATGCACACAAGCATTGAAAGCAAGATGATGTTAAGGGTGTAATCCTTGTATTGTTTAACCATGATGCGATTAGATGTTGGAATGACTTCAAAAATTTCCTATTAAAATTTTTATTGTTAGTTTTCCTCATGTTGGGTCGGGCATTCTTCTTTTAGGAAGAATTTCGGGGAAGTGATTCACTTTGTAGTAGGGTGGAAACATGCTTCAATGAGGTTCTCGCCCTCGTAGTGGTCGAAGGAGTTTCAAAGATTGAAAGGATCCTATCAAGAAGGCTCAAGTTTCAATATTTTGTATAGTCTTTATATTGATCAAGTGATCTATTCTAAGGGAAATTCTCCCATGTGCTCTACTGTGTAAATTAGAAAATGTACTCCAAAATCTATGTAATCAATATAATTCCTCATTTTTTTCTTGTACATTAGACACATGTTAGTTTATATACATTGTGATGAGTATTTTTAATATTTATTTGAGTTTAACCTATGGAGGTTATAAAATTGCATGGTTTTATTCTCTATTAAAATTTCCTCTAGTCTTGGTCGACTTTTCTTATAAAAATAATTTCCTTTGAGATATATTATATAAAGAGAGAAGTATAAAACATACTTGATAGTGAGTCAAACCCCTTTTTTATTTTACAACAATTAAAGAAATAAGATAGAAAATACAAAAAAAAAAGTATATTTTTTGTGTATACAAATATACAAATAATCTTTAATATGTTTTAAAAATATCCATCTATGTGACGATCTTATTATCCAATGATAATTAATGTGATAAATTTACTTAACTTAAAGATAATAAGCACTCCATTCAAAATATTTTATTTAGAAACCAAGATGAATGTCAAGATGGGAAACAATACAAATCCCCCTAGATACAATTTAAATAAGAGCTAGGTCATAACACAGTTCTTGCCAAATGTTGGTAAGATAGCTTTAAATAAAGGTTTTAATTTAGGAGGGAAAGCTTGGTACATAATGTGACACACAATACTCTTATGTGATTGTGTTTCGAATCACAAATTATCTAGAACAAAATATTTCCACCTTTATATTTTATTAGTGATAGAGTGCTTGATAATTTTTTTTGTAATACATTGTTCATCTTTAATGTTAGTGTTGTAGCTAAATAGTTAAAGACACACATATTATGTCGAGAAAATAATTTCTATATTTGGGAAGTTCAATTGAAATTGAAAATGCTTGTGCTATATTGAAATCAAGACATACAATCACAAGCCCATGCCAAGAGATGGGAACTCATTTTGTAGTGGTTATTACTAGACTTATTTAACAAATCATTCCCCACTTCCTCTAAGTGAATATTTGAACTCTAAACCTCATAGTAAGTATGCAGTAGCATTCAATATATGATTTCATATAATTAATTTATTACTAGATAATTCATTTGGTAGGTTATAGATTATGATCATTTTTTTTATTTCTACATGAAAAGAGTTTCAAGTATTATTTATGAATGTAAATTCCTTATACAAACATGGAAAACTCATTTTGGATAATCTCAAATTGTTATTGTAATAGATGACAAGAAAATGAACTAACCCAAGTAAGATGGTTAATACACTCAAGATAAACTATAAGGAATTTGTTATAGTTGGAATACACTATTCACATCCATCAAAGCATATAGAACATGTAATTTTATGTGAGCTAGTGTAGACATGCAAAATTAACATTATGCATTCAATCAGGTTCATTCATCAAGGTTCCACATTAGGTCCATTCATCAATTAATCAAGTTCACCTTCATTCATTTATCAGGTAATCTCATTAATTTCCATCTCCTAAGGTCATGAATTTAAAATTAGATAAACAATATCATCAACCTTTTAATCAAAATAAATTAAACATTCATTTAATTAATCATAATGCACATTTCATCCTTTTTTGATTTAAATAAATCAAATATTTAAGTCATAAAAGTCAAACTCACCTAATCATCATTAATCTAATCTAACAATGATTAAGTGCTAATCCTAACCACTTGGATTCTCTAGATTATGCCACTTGCACAAATAAATTAATTTATTGATTTATTAAAATCATCATTTTCACTCAACATGGCATTTATGGCGAATATTCCCTCAAGTTTGAAAAATATGACAAGTTGATTTGTCCCTCCAACATTGCATTTATTTCTCATTTTCTTGTCCCCCTCTCAAAATTTAGTGCACAAATTTGAATTTGAAACTCCCTCTCATGGGCACATTTCCCAAATCTTGCACAACCTTCAGCCTATCACAACTTGACAAATGGCTTCTTCTCATTGGTGGATTTGTAGTCCCACATTCACCCATTTGGCCAAATCCTCATCAAGAAACTATATAAATAAGGACCTCATTCTTCATCAAGATCATCCACAACTTTTATGCAAAGTTACTCTCTTGGTTTGAGAACTAATTTTGCTCTTCATCTCTATTGCATCTTATTATTTTAGCTCTTGAGCAAGGATTGGAAAAGGGTCATTTGCACATTTGACACCAATCCACTATGGAATATGTAATTGTTAATTGTTTTCATGATGTTTTTAGTATTCTCTTATCATTTGTTGCATTTTGAAGCATTTACAAGGTATTTCATAGGGGCATTTTGATGGATTTGTGAAATACTAACCCATACATGAAGTTTAGTGTTTGCATATTTTAATGGATTCCCACATTTGGCGCTAAAATGACAACAACAACAAGCCGCTCAAGCTGCACAAGTCACACAAACATTACAAGCAAAAAGGGCCACTCAAGCACAACTTTTATTGCAACAACAAGCAACAAAAGCACAAGCAACACAAGCGCAAACAACACAAGCACAAGCTCAAGCACAAGCTCAATATCAAGCACAACAAGCACAAGCACAAGCACAGATTCTTGCACAAGTAGTGCAATGGCAAGCATATCAACAAGCAATAAAGCAATATCAAGAGCAACAAGAAGCAACAGAATTGGTAGCTCAACAACAAGCGTTGTTGGAACAACAACAAGCACAACAACAAGCATTGTTGGAATAAAAACAAGTGCAACAACAAGCAAAAATCTTAGCGCAGCAACAACAAGATCAACAACAAGCATTGTTCATACAAAAGCAAGTAGAAGCCTACTTCGCCTGCCAGAACATACACATATGATCAAACAACGCACCAACCAATCCACCCATCCAACCAACAATTGAAAAACCCCAAAACACTTTCATCCCACCCCCTGATCCGCAAAGTGATGTGATGACACATCTCAGGTTGCTCTCGCAACAAGTGCTTGACCTTCAATTAGGGCGAACAACCAAAACACCAACCAACTTGTGTCCCTATCCATTTGATAGGAGCTTAGAGATGAAACCATTCCCCAATGGATTTGAGATCCCTAAATTTGACAAATATCAAGGGATGGGAAACCCTGAAGATCACATCAGGGGATTCTAGGTTCATTGCATGGAGGTTGCATATGACGATACTTATCTGATGCAGCTATTTCCTAGAAGCTTGGCAAGCCCCACTATAAAATGGTTCTCTCGCTTACCTTCAGACATTAGAACATTCCAAGAAATTAGGGATGCATTCATTAGGAACTATGCATGTAACATTGCAATGGATGTTAGTCTCGAAGAACTATATGCTCTAAAACAAGGAAAGAATGAATATTTTGCTTCATTCCTTCAACGATGGTGATCCAAGGCCAATCAGAGCAAGTGGACCATGAAAGAAGAAAAACAAGTTTGCACCATCATAGCCAACCTTGAAGGCCACTTGGAATTTCATCTCAAGGTTCAAGGCATCACCACATATGATCAACTGATTTCCAAGGTGCTTAGCATCAAAAGAGCTCGTGTGACCCAACCCATAGAATCAACATCATATCATGAACAACAAAACAACCATCCACCATCCAATTACAACGATAAACCTCACACATGGGAAAGAAATAAAAATGTTACTAATGATGGTGTCGTAGATGCCAAGGTGGTCATTAGTGGTCCTCTCCAAAACACACCCACACAACAAATCCAAACACAACACCAAAACACTCATCACACAACATACCAACCCAACAACAATCCAACTGTTAGCTCTGAAAAATGTAGGTAAAGATACCTCAAGAGGCTGCCAATCTCCTGATATGTTTCAGGGTAACAGACAAGGTCAAAAGAATTTAACCTTCTACTCTTTAGGTGCTGCCAGACCTAGATGGGTGTACCTACCTGAATGAAGCAGACTTTATGTATTTATGATTATGTTTCTTGTAGTGATTTGTCCACAAATGGAAAATAGAAGTGAAAAAATGAATTCAAGCTTGGTATAAATAGCAATAGCAATCTTCTAAATCTAAGTCCTAAAATACTCAATTAACAGATGTAAAGAAACTGAATGAATTCAAAATGATGAAGTGCAGAGACCAGTGCCTTATTGGGTATGCAGAGTGAAATGAAACAGAAGTGGGCAACTTATTCTAGCAGAAAATCAAATTGCTGGCATATGTTCTATTTACAACTTGTATAAACATGCACGATTATGACTACTAAGCTCTACTTTAATAATCCAGATGAATCTCCCTGATTACTGTGATCAACCAAAAAGATTTAATCTCTCCTTGAGAGAACCAGTTAATTAACCACACAGATACAACAAATGTGCACTGAAAAACTAAAAATAAGCTTGTTATATCAATTTAAATAACCAAAAAGAATCAACTTGGAGACAGCTTAACAATACTTTTCAATAAACTCAACAGACAATTGATACCAGAAATAAACTACCACACCAGCTGAATTTCATTGAAATTTCCATTTGAAAACATGCAACATAGTCTCTAGAATGAGAACTTTATTCTATTGTGTCCATTCCTAATATACTATCTCTATTCTAAGATCTAATATAAAATCTCCTCCTTCAATTACAATCGGGAGTGCATATTTATACACCAGCATCAAGAAACATATCGCTTCAAATTCATGTCAGCCAACTGTAGTATTCGGGAAAATTCATGTCGGTCTGTAACGGTATTTTATGAACTCACATGTCAGCCACAGTATTTGAATTTTATTAGTCACCAATGAAACAGTCGCCAAGACATGTCGTAGCTATGCTGAAGGCAATTCAATTGCTAGTCATCCCTACTTAGTGTTATTCGCTTTCGTCGTGACATATCAGAGTCGGGGAGATGTCATACAACCAGCATTATGTTTCATCAATATACATTTCTTTATGTGCTTTGCTAAGACACAAAGATATCTCTCACCGATGTTTTCTTTTGTTTTGTTCACAGTTGCCATAGCATTAAGATATCAGAGAGACCTCATGTAGACCACATCGTGTTTCACCAAAAGCCCCTTATTCATCTTGCATGTCGCTATAACCTTCAACTGTCAGGGAGACATCATATAGAATTCTCCTTGTTATACTGAGAGCCCTGAGCTCACACCTGTTTGCCAAGAGAACATTACCTTTATACCGACAAAGCCCATATGTATACTATCGGCGAGACATATCAATGTCGGGGAGACCTCTCGTAGAAAGCTTTGAGTCATACCGAAAGTCTTCATCCAAACTAAGTCGCTGAGACAAGTCAATTCTCATGCCGACAAAGACCCTTTAGTTTTCCATCGGCGAGACCGAAGGTCACTCACCGAGACCACATGCCGAAAACCTTAACTCATACTGATATCGCATCCCTTTATGTTGTTGGTCGGTGAGACACAACTAAGCTCTCACCAAAATCCATTTGAGAGAAACATTTTATGCTTCGTCGGTGAGACATATACACTTCACTGTGACCACTCACCGAAGACCTTTATGTTTGGTCGAAGAGAAACCCCATATGTGATGTCAGCGAGACCGAAGGTCACTCGCTGAGACCTTATATCGAGAGCAACATGTTTGGCCGAAGAAATCCTTCTATGTGTTGTTCGGTGAGACCACAAGAATTCACCATGACATTATATCGACGCCGCAACTTATGCCAATATGATCCTCATTCAAGCCGATCAACAAGACATAAAGTATTCAATGAAACATCACTCTGAAGACCAAACTCTTGCCGAAGTGAATCATCCTCTGTTGCTGAGACCGTGAAGAAGTCCTGCCAAAAACTACCAACATGTAAAATCCAATCACCATAATAGCATAAACATCTTGCCGATAGGCAACACAGACATTTGCTAGCAGAAAAAGCAACATGGATCGAGGAGACCTTGACCATCTCATGTTGATATGAACTGCAATATGGAAAATGAATGACCCGATGGATTCATGGGATAAATATATGCAAAATATGGGGGAAACATGCACATGGTAGGACCAAATCTGGAAAATTATGAGTGAAATTAGTATGTAAAATAATCATATTTTTACAGTTCTAACAGTGGCTCCATCTGGGGATGAATGATAGTGAGATCATTGCAAGGATCTAGATCTTTAGTTGAGCAGACTAGACACAGAATAAAAGACCAGAGAGCAGAGATGGAAATGGACACAAAGCAAGATAGAATGAATGCAAAATGAATGCAAGATGGAGGCAAACCAAAACCCTAAACTATTGTGAATGGAAAAGAATTTTAGAGAGGATGAGCAAGAGTTGTCCATGCACTAGCAACCCTAAATCCTCTATGTTTCAACTTCACCTATTCTAAGCTGTTATGATCTGAAACTCAAACCACACTTTCCCCTGTCAAATACCTAGTTTTATCTTGAGTTCATCAGATTCTTCTTGAAGATACTCATGCAATCTTTCCCATTACTGTTACTGAAAGTTTTTTGATAATCATCGTGCTCAGTTTGGCCCAAAATCCCTACACCATCCTGTATTTCAAATTTTTCATCATCATGGGATAGACCCCTGTTATTTTCAACATACAAAACGCAAATATATTCAATGCAAAATTCCTCATTATCTTTCTCACTATTATGTACTATGAAACATCCTCCCAGCTATATTGAAAATTCATCATCAAAGTGCTTCTCTTGAGAAACAAAATGTTATGTTATATCAATGCTATCTGAGACAAACAAATCTGAAACCTTTTGCACCACTTCAGTATCTCCAGTCAGAGACAACACTAGATCATGACTCATATCCTTAATATCATGCATATGTGAACCAATCAAAGCTAGAATTCTATCATTCTTGTTATGCAAACAAATGTCATTTTCACATGAGTTAGAAATTTCAAAATCACATACCATATCCTGAATGGACATAGACTTTTGATCAACACCAAAGGTTTCACCATCATTCCAAGAAATGCATTGGGAGTCATAAAAATATTTACACAAAGATCTTTCACTGTCAAAACAAAAGTAAGCTGGACACAAATCTTCAAGATCACCCTCATGTGCGCATCCCTGGTACTTAGGAGTTAATAAATCTGAAATTTGCTCACCGCTGAGTGAACAAGTCTCAACATTTTCATCACTACAATCATATTTTTCACTTTTGTCATCATCAAAAATAAATCCAAGATCATCAGAGAATGAGAAAACGGAAACATTATCAGCGCAGTCATTTATTCCATCATTTTGCTTGTCTGAAATTAGCTCTTCTCTTTCATAAATTGGATTTGAAAATACCTAAAGTTCATTCTTGGACATACCTTTGCAAAATATCATCTGATCCTCTTTTAACTCTTCATCATACAATGGGTTTGAAAAATTTTGGAAACCATTTTCAGATGTACAAATCTCTTCTTCATCAAATGTGTCTTCACATCTTTCAACTACAACTAGAGGTATTATATACCTACTATCAGATGGATCAATATTTCCCATTGCCTCTTCATCCTGATCTTCATAAGAGGTAGAAGAATCCCTTGAATGTAGATCAAAATCCTTAGGTTCATCATCATAATCTGAATATTCACTGGATTCCTCACAACATGCACTACTTTTCCTGTCACAATCTGTTGTGCAAGAGAGATGCCTTGCACCTTCATCTTCCTCAACATGGTGAAAAGTATTTGAAGTTAAATATACTGTGTGCTCTTCTCCACTATTTCCCATCAACATTCCCTCTTCTTGCATTCTTTGGGATACAACACAATAATCTGGGGAATGTGGCTTATCACAAAATTCACAGAAGTAATTGTTACTTACCATATAGGTTCGCCTCTTTGTCAATGGATCAGGAGCCTCCTTGCTTCCAGGCCTAGTTATAGGTTTTTCATCCTTCTAGTCTATATTAT
Organism: Sequoia sempervirens; assembly: GCA_007258455.2. NCBI lineage: Eukaryota > Viridiplantae > Streptophyta > Pinopsida > Cupressales > Cupressaceae > Sequoia > Sequoia sempervirens. Next base: position 221,905,289 of record VDFB02086081.1, read on the forward strand.
AAGGCATGTCATGAAACCCCGACCTCTCATTTATGTAAGTATTCTCCTGTCTATACTGATAATTGATGATTTGTTGAGGAACCCTAGGGTTGTCTCTTTTACTGATTATACCAGCAGCCTTTCTGTTGTTTTCCATTGTCAGTGCCATCGTCTGAGCCTCATCCAAATCTCTTGGGAATCTATTTCTCAATTCATACCCTATTTTAGGGTCAAATGAATTCAAATAAAAACTCGGTGCTATAGAGTCCGGCAACTTTGATCCAGGAGGTATTTTATTCTGCAACTTATTGAACCTCTGATTAAAGTCATAAAATATATCATTTTGATCTTTCTAAATCCGTATTAATTCATGAAGAGCAGCATCCTTTGCACCTAGATTCCCATATTGCTCAAGGAATTGATCCTGAAATCCTTGGAGAGAATTAATAGAAGCTGCTGGTAGGCTATTGAACCAATCCTTGGTGTCTTCAATAAGTGATATCATGAATAGCCTCATGCATAAATCTTCCTATGGCACATCCAAATATTGGATGAAAGCATTGAAACTTCTTAGATGCTCTTTAGCAGTGACTTCATCACTCCTTGTAAACTTTGGAACAATACTTCTCCAACTTCCATCTATTGAATAAGGGGATAACTAAATCCCTGACAAATCAAACTGTCTAATCATTATTGTGTATTGATGAGGGGGGGCACCAGGTAGGTACTGATGTTGGTACTGTGGACCATTGCATTGTGTATGATAATATGGCACATACTGCTGACTGTGAGGTTGCTGTGCTGAGTATATATTCTGTTGTGCATGATATGCATTGCCTCCATTATGAAAATTTCCAATTGTACTATCAGGCATTTGAGGGGTCCAATGCCTACTTGAATTTGTGCACTGATTTGTTCCATACACAAATTCCATTCTTCATCAAGTTTTTTAGAGTCGCCACCTACTTCTCCAAAAGTAGGAAAATAATTCTTTTTGATCTTTTCCCTAGCAGAATCACCTTTTCTGAAACTTCTCAAATTACAAATTCTTCTTCAATGACTCTATATGATGGTCTTCAACCAAATTTTTTGATGTTTGTCCCCGGTAGAGTCACCAATTTGTTAGCTCTCAAAAACGCAGGTAAAGATACCTCAAGAGGCTGCTAATCTCCTAATACGTTTTAGGGTAATAAACAAGGTCAAAAGAATTTAACCTTCTACTCTTTACGTGCTGCTAGACCTAGGTGGGTGTACCTACTTGAATGAAGTAGACTTTATGTATTTATGATTATCTTTCTTACAGTGATTTGTCCACAAGTGGAAAATAGAAGTGAACAAATGAATTCAAGCTTGGTATAAATAGCAATAGCAATCTTCTAAATCTAAGTCCTAAAATACTCAATTAACAGATGTAAAGAAACTGAATGAATTCAAAATGATGAAGTGCAGAGACTTGTGCCTTATTGGGTATGCAAAGTCAAATGAAACAGAAGTGGGCAACTTATTCTGGCAGAAAATCAAATTGGTGGCATATGTTCTATTTACAACTTGTATAAACATGCAACACTATGACTACTAAGCTCTACTTTAATAATCCAGATGAATCTCCCTGATTACTGTGATTAACCAAAAGGATTTAATCTCTCCTTGAGAGAAATAGTTAATTAACCACACAGATACAACAAATGTGCACTGAAAAACTAAAAATAAGCTTGTTATATCAATTTAAACAACTAGAAAGAATCTACTTGGAGACAGCTTAGCAATACTTTTCAATAAACTCAACAGACAATTGATACTAGAAAAAACTACCACACCAGCTGAATTTCATTGAAATCACCATTTGAAAACATGCAACATAGTCTCTGGAATGAGAACTTTATTCTATTGTGTCCATTCCTAATCTACTATCTCTATTCTAAGATCTGATATAAAATATCCTCCTTCAATTACAATTGGGAGTGCATATTTATACACCAACATCAGGAAACATATTGCTTCAAATTCATGTCGGCCAACTGTAGTATTTGGGAAAATTCATGTCGACCTGCAACAGTATTTTATGAACTCACCAGTCGGCCATAGTATTTGAATTTTATTAGTCACCAATGAAACAGTTGCCAAGACATATTGCAACTATGCAAAAGGCAATTCAATCACTAGTCATCCCTACTTGGTGTTATTCGCTTTTTCCGTGACATATCAGAGTTGGGGAGATGTCATACAGCCAACATTATGTTTCATCGATATACATTTCTTTACGTGCTTTCACTGAGACACAAAGATATCTCTCACCGACGTGTTCTTTTGTTTTGTTCATAGTCACCATAGCATTTAGATATTAGAGAGACCTCATGTAGACCACATCGTGTTTCACCGAAAGCCCCTTATTCATCTTGCGTGTTGCTAGAACCTTCAACTATTGGGGAGACAACATATAGAATTCTCCTTGTTATACCGAAAGCCTCGAGCTCACACCTGTTTGCCAAGACAACATTACCTTTATACCGATAGAGCCCATATGTATACTACTGGTGAGACATATCAATGTCGAGGAGACCTCTCGTAGAAAGCTTTGAGTCATACCAAAAGTCTTCATCCAAACTAAGTTGTTAAGACAAGTCAATTCTCATGCCGACAAAGACCCTTTAGTTTTCCATCGGCGAGACCGAAGGTCACTCACCGAGACCACATGCCAAAAACCTTAACTCATACCGATATCGCATCCCTTTATGTTTTCGGTCGGCGAGACACAACTAACCTCTCACCGAAAGCCATTTGAGAGAAACCTTTTATGCTCCGTCGGTGAGACATATACACTTCGATGTGACCACTCACCGAAGACCTTTATGTTTGGCTGAAGAGAAACTCCATATGTGATGCCGGCGAGACTGAAGGTCACTTGCCGAGACCTTATATCGAGAGCAACATGTTTGGCCGAAGAAATCCTTCTATGTGTTGTTGGGTGAGACCACAAGAATTCACCATGACATTATATCGACATCGCAACTTATGCCGATATGATTCTCATTCAAGCTAGTCGGCGAGACATAAAGTATTCAATGAAACATCACTCTGAAGACCAAACTCTTGCCAAAGTGAATCATGCTCTGTCGCCGAGACTGTGAAGAAGTCTTGCTGAAAACTGCCAACATGTAAAATCCAATCGCCATAATAGCAGAAACGTCTTGTCAATAAGCAACATAGACGTTTGCTAGCAAAAAATGCAACATGGATCGGGGAGACCTTGACCATCTCATGCCGATATGAACTACAATATGGAAAATTCATGACTTGATGGATTCATGGGATAAATATATGCAAAATATGGGGGAAACATGCACATGGTAGGACCAAATCTGGAAAATTATGAGTGAAATTAGTATGTAAAGTCATCAGATTTTTACAATTCTAACACAAACCATCAATAACCTCAATGATCAAAGAGGACCACCCCAGCGAAAAAGTTATCCAAAATGAAAGTACACCATTTTGGGGGAACCATTGGAAGACATAATGAAAAAGTTGATCGATGAAAAACTCATCAAGCCTCCTACATTTGAAAACTACCAAGAACCTGATGTCAAATGTCCTTGGTATAACGATAATCAACTTTGCAAATTTCATAAAATCAAAGGCCACACCACAAACAGTTGCATGAGACTCAAAAATATCATCCAAGATCTCATTGACAAGAAAATCATAAACGTGGTCCAACAACCTACAGGAAATCAGGATCTTAAGATATACACGAATTGACTGCCAAATCATGGTAACAAAGGAAATAAAAATGATAAAGGGAAAGGCAATGTAAATCATGTCTATGAATCCGTCGTTGTCTCACTAAATGAAGATTGCATGGTCATCACCAACAAGGGCGCCCATGCTGAAGATTGTGGAGTCACCATAAGAGGCAGTAAATTAACCATTGTAGGATCATCCCAACCAAATAGAGTCCCTTCATCTAGATCCGGTCCTAATGGCTATAATGTCCTAGACCAACTCAAGAGAATGCTAGCACACATCTCCATCATGGAGTTGTTAAAAATATCATCAGCCCATAAGAAGATCCTTGAGGAAGAATTAGCCTCATCCACTGTCCCCACAGATATCGATGCGAAGCAATTCCAAGCTATGGTCAAAAATATCATTACGCCTAATCTTCTTACATTCTCTGACCAAGATTTTCCTACCTAACCATCTCATAACCATGCACTTCACTTGGAATCCATTGTACATAAGAACAAAATCAAAAGGGTCCTGGTGGATGGAGGTGCAAGCTTGAACATATGTTCCCTAAGCCTCATCAAGCAGTTGAAAATATCAGAAGATTCCATTGACAAAGGAAAGGGCATCACGATAAGAGCATATGATGACCAAGAACGAGTGTCTTAGGGTACAATTAAACTCCCTATTCAAGTAGGGCCAACACTCATGGAAACCACTTGTCAGGTCTTGGACCTCGACTTGCCATATAATATCCTCCTAGGACATCCATGGATCCATGCGATGAAAGCTGTAGCATCAACCTTCCACCAATGTGTGAAATTTACACATAATGGACAAGAGGTTACCATCCATGGAGATCCCGAACCTTTCTCATATTGCAAAAATATTGAGGCAAAGTATTAGAAAATTACTCAAGTGCCAAAAAATGATGAGGGCCCATCCACACGATACATCGATCCCACCACCCTCGCATCCACTTATGTGATAAAGACACTCGCCACTCCCACCATTCCCACCATCTCTGACATTAATCTCATCATCCAGGATGATGGTTGTGGAAGCTACAAGCTCCCTAACAATGCTTTTGTGGTAGGAGAGTTAACACAATCTCCTAGATCATGAGGTCATCCACAAGAGAATCACGCTTCCACATCACAAACATTTCTTGAAGACTATCCTGAATTCACAAGTTGGGGAGACCTGGGCCAGGAGGTTATTGAGGAAGATCCGTCACACATGCTCTATCAAGATGAAAGACCAGTACTAGATTTACCAATGGATAACAGAAGAAAGGATCTACAAATGATGTTTGCAATGGGTTACGACAAAAACCAAAGACTTGGATAAAATGACAATGGGCTCATAATACCTATCATGCCAGAGACGCGACCGATAACAAATCTTGGCCTTAGATGTACCCCTCCAAGTATAACCATATGTGGTCGAAGTCCTCCGGTTAGAACGGTTAATATTTCTCCTCAGCCAATAGTAGTAGAAGTACACTCATCAACATCCATAGGTAGAGACATGCATAACTTTATAACCGAGGCCTATATTAGTAGCGATGACGAGGACCCCATAGCCAATCTACCTAGGTTATTCAAGGATACTGCCCTTTGCATGATTAGTACCTTATCTTTCGAATCCGATCATCAAAATCGTGAGATCCGCCTAGTCTACCCCCAACTGATCGACTATGACCAACGAGGACCACTGGTTCTTGATACATTTAAAAATGATGAGGCACTCTACGAATTCATGGGATTGAGGGATAACATTCTAGATGGAGATCACAAGGCAGGGTTTATAATGGAGTTGGACACACATGCCTATTATGGGGAAATGATTGAATCCTTTAGTCGCAAAAGTGAGAAACTAAGAATCATATCCAAGTCCTTGAGTGAAAACCACACTGTGGCACTCTCAAACAAGAAAAAAGTAAAAAGAAAGGACGTATCCAATGGTGAAAACCTCTCTAAGGTGCTCGAGGATGAAGGATTCAATCTTCCTTTAAGAGCTATTCATCAGGAAAAGTCAGCATTCTTGGCTGAAAAATGCAATCCTGTCAACCTAGGAATAGAGGAGACCCCGCATATCACATTCTATGTGGAATCACTATTATCAGAAGAGCGAGAAAGTCTCCTAGCAGCATTCCTAAGGGAAAGACAAATAAACTTTGCATGGAGTTATGCTGATATGCCAGGACTTGATCCAAAGACTGTGGTCCACCACTTAGCGGTGTATCCAGAAGCAAAACCTATCAGACAAAAGCTCTAAAAAATGCATCCTCAAATCACCTTATTGGTCAAAATGGAGCTCAAAAAGTTGTTAGATGCAGGATTCATCTGACCAATCGATTATCCAGAATGGGTGTCAAATTTAGTACCTATTTCAAAGCCTGACGAGCCATTAGAATCTATACAGACTTCAGAGATTTGAACAAAGCATGTCCAAAAGATGATTTCCCACTTCCTAACATCGACATGATAGTAGACATGACAGCAGGACATGAGATGCTATCACTAATGGACGGATTTTCAAGATACAATCAAATCATGATAGCAAAAGAGGATCAACATAAGACAACTTTCACTTGTCCATGGGGAACTTACTACTAGAACATGATGCCATTTAACCTAAAGAATGTAGGAGCAACATATCAAAGGGCCATGACATTGATATTCCATGATATGATCCATAAAATAGTCGAAGACTATGTTGACGACATGCTAGCTAAGTCAAGAAAGAGAAAAGATCATATAGCAACCCTAAGTGCTATCTTTGATAGATTAGAGGAATACAAAGTTAGACTAAACCCTAAGAAGTGTGTCTTCAATGTACAATTAGGTAAATTGTTAGGATACATAGTGTCTATGAGGGGTATCGAGGTGGATGCAGTAAAAGTAAAAGAAATCCTCGAGATGGAAGCACCGAAGAGATTAAAACAACTGAGAGGTATCCAAGGCAGACTTCAATCCATTTGATGATTCATAGCACAACTGGCAGACAAGCATAATCCATATTCTCACCTACTCCACAAGGGGGTAGCGTATAAATGGGATACAAAATGTGAAGAGGCATTCAAAAAAATCAAGGAATATCTACTAACACCGCCAGTCTTAATGCCACCCATCCCAGAGAAGCCATTGACCTTATATGTGTCAGCAATAGCAGCAGCCCTTAGAGCTCTCCTAGCTCAGCATGATGAAAACAGAATAGAGAGGGCCATCTACTATATCAGTAGGACAATGGTCAGTCATGAGCTAAATTACTCATTCATCAAGAAAGCTTGCCTCACAACAGTGTTTGCATCCCAAAAATTCAGACATTGCATGTTGGCACACAAGATAAAGCTCATTGCGAAAATTGATCCCCTCAAGTATCTCCTATCAAAGGAAATGCTCACAGGCAGAATGGAAAAATGAGTAATGATATTATCAGAGTATGGCATCGAGTATGTAGAGCAAAAAGCCATTAAGGGACAAGTTATTGTAAATCAACTAGCAGAAGCACCCATTTATTCTGAGAACCCTCTTGTCTCAGAATTCCTAGATGAATCCATCTTTAACCTCAATGTAGCTGACCACTGGAAACTATACCTCGATGGTTCATACACATAGCATGGATCAGGAGTTGGTGTCTTCTTCATCACCCCACAAGGGGATTGCATACTGAAGTCATACAAATTGGTATTTTTTTGCACCAACAATATCACAGAGTACAAGGCTTTGACTATAGGCCTCAAGATAGCAGTACAATGGAACATCATAGCTCTCAAGGTGTATGGGGACTCTTAGTTGATCATAAATCAGGTCAATAATGAATATCAGACTAAGGATGATAAGCTCACTCCATACAAGAAATTGGTGGAGTCTCTTAAAGAATCTTTCATTGACATAACATTTGAGCAGATTCCAAGAACCAACAACAGAGCAGTAGATGCCATGGCTACAATCGGGTCCCTATTAGATATCCCTCATAATGCACTAAAATATGAATTTCTGATTGAGTAGTTTCTCATTCCCACATTCAAGGTACCGGAATCAGAATATGTGTGTGCAATCGTTGGTCCTAGTGATCCTTGGTACCATGACATCTACACATGTCTTTGCATAGGAGTCATACTTGTCGACCTCCCATCAAACCTAAAATGAACCTTTATCAAAAAGGCATCCAGATTTGTCATCCTAGGTGATACCTTATATCGTAGAAGCATAGAAGGTACCTTGCTACGCTATTTAAATGCTGAGGAGGCATTAACTACTCTAACCAAGGTTCATAACAGTATCTGTGGCTCACACTTGAGTGGAATGACCATCGCCAAGAAATTGTTGAGGATGGGGTATTATTGGCCCACAATGGAAAGAGAAGTGCATGATCATGCTAAAAGGTGTTTACAATGTTAGCAGCATGGGGACCTCATCCATCCTCCAGCTCAAGCGCTTCACCCAATCGTCACACCATGGCCCTTTTTGCAGTGGGGACTTGATCTCATTGGAAAAATCACACCCACCTCATCCAATGGCCATAAGTTCATCATAACTACAACTAAGGACTTCACAAAGTGGGTGGAAGCCATACCCATGATGTATATCACTAGGAAGTAGATCTCAAAATTTATCCTAAACTATCTCATCTATTGTTATGGTGTCCCACAAGCCATTATCTCAGATAATGGGACACCATTCAAGAACCAGGAGGTTCGCGACTTGTGCAAGAAATTCAAAATCCAGCATCATTTCTCCACCCCGTACTATCCCCAAGGCAATGGCCAAGCAGAAGATACAAACAAAACCATCCTCAAAATCCTCATGAAAATAGTTAATGATGTAGGTCGTGACTTGCATTTACAGCTTTATCTCACCCTTTGGGCTTATCGAACTAGCATCCACACACCCACCGATGCCACCCCCTTCTCCTTGGTCTACGGATCAAAAGTTGTACTCCCCATTGAGATCGAGCTCCCATCCCTCAGAATATCATTGCAAAATCTCATCACTAATGAGGACTACCAGGTGTCAAGATTAAACGAGCTAGAGTTACTAGATGAGAGACAAATAGATACTTTAAATCACTTGCAAGTATTTCAGAATAGACTCAAACAAAGCTACAACAAGAAAATCAGAAGAAAAAATTTCCAAGTCAGAGAACTGGTCTTAAAAGAAAATCAGAAGAATGTCCCAAACTCTAGCAGCAAAGGCAAGTTCGAACCTAATTGGTTAGGACCTTTCGTCACCACAAAAAGTTATAAGTTGGGGGCATATCAGCTATCAACACCTGAAGGGGAACCTCTGTAGGAGCCCATAAATAGCTCCCATCTCAAAAAGTTTTATGCCTAAATCTTTCAAGGTATAGAACTAAAAAAATCCAAAAAATCAGAAAAATTCCTAAAAAAATGGTTACTTTGGTGAAAACCTAGCAAAGAGGCATCTTGGTGACAACAAAAAAATCAAAAAACCAAGCAAAAAAAAAAAATCCAAAAAAATTAGAAAAAGGATAAAAAAATCTTCCTATAGTGAAAACCACTTTAGTGGCACTTTGGGCAAGTACCTCGGTGAAAACCTAACAAACAGGCACCTTGTGTAAATAAGCACTTTCCATCCATGAGAATCTTTACAGCTTGTTCAGCATCACCCTCCATTTTGCTTCCATCATCCATCGCATTCAGGTCTCCATCCATCAGTCATCCACTCGCATCCACACCATAGCTTGGTCTTGTTTTCGTATCATGATCCCTCCTAGTACTACTCGACCCATCCTCAAGGTCAGTTTGTCCTGCCTTTATCAGAGTAGTCTATTGCATCAAAAACATATCCAAAAACATCCAAACATATCAAAATCCAAAAACAGAAAATCAAATCAGAATATATTCTTAAAGTCCTCAAATCAGAAAATCCAAAAACATCAAAACATATCAAAATCCAAAAACAGGTCAAAAAGTAAGTCAAAAATTCAAAAACAGAGTCATCTCATCAAACTATGTCGTCTCTGAGCTTGAGCGTAGGCAAGGTTGATCTTTGATAATCCCCTAAGACATTTAGGTTAGTCATATAGGAGTTTGTCATAATAAACTGGCATCTCATCATGTATATTGTCATCTGGAAATCGGTTGAGTCGTCAGTCGAACTACATGGTCTTTGCGTGTATAACGTAGGCAAGGCCAATCTGTTGATGAGCCCCCGAGGCCCCTAAGATAAGTCTTTAGGTTAGTTTCTTGGTCAAAATCTCAGAAAAATCCTAAAAACATTTGAAAAATCAAAAATCAAAACATTTGTAAAAATCTCAAAAAATACCAAAAATAGCCTCAAAACATTGCAAAACATCAAAAACATCCAAATATTTGAAAAAATCCATCCACCTCATCTCGCTTGCACCTGCAATAAACACCACTCACAATAAACTGATCGTCATCCTCAACCTTTGGTGAAGCATTTAGAAACAAGTCTAGTAGGTTAAATGTGAAAACTCAAAAGCGTCAAGTCTCAAGTCTAAGTCAGTATATAAACAAGTTGGTCAATTCTTTGTGTTGATAGTCCATCATCCAAACAGTCCCATATCAATCATCTGATAACATCATTTCCTAGGATGAATCCTTCCTACAAGGGGCATTATTTATCAAAAAGCACACTTTGGATAAACGAAATGACGTGCCGCCATCCACTAACATGTCTTAGGATGTATCCTTCCTACAATGGGCATTATCTTTTGGCAATAAGTTTCGGTTCTTATCCTTAAAAACACATTCCCTTTTGGTTAGTGGTATTGAAGAACATCAACTTATTTGTGTGCTTTATCTTTTTCTTTTGGCTTATCTTATTGCGCTCAATCCAAGGACCTCTCGATGATATCCGAATGAAGGATTTAGAGAGATAGGAATGGGCTATGATTATTCTTTTGTCTGTTGTGCTTGTTGGATGTTCTTGTAAAATAACTTGGTGAATACTTTCTTTGTTAGATATGTATAGAGGATTTTTTGGACAGCTTGTTGACTATTGCATTGATTGGTTATACCTTTTCGTGTTTTGGTTTGACATGTTTGAAACTTCTAAAGTGCATCCTAGCAAGGTTTCCGTATGTCAGGTGTGAACAGGAACATTCCTATCTATTTGTTGAGTCAAAGTCCATCACACTAAGTACAATGCCATCTTGGTCCTTTATACCTTGATGCATTGTACTTATGCATGTTATCAAACATAAGGTAAGTGACTCTTTTTTAAAATCCCAATCCTTGATAAAGAAAATCATCATTTATCATCATCATCTCTCATAATGTTGGCTTGTTGGATCCTCTTTTCATCATCTAATTTCTTCATTTTCCGCACTAACATCACAACATGAATAGCTAATCATCATCACCAACACATCCATCATGCATCCATTGTGCATTCATCTTGCATCCATAAATTATTAGTATTCTGCATATCATCTCACATGCATAATCATCATCATAATATAGATCTATTAGTCTAAGCATCTCATAAATCATCACATTTGCATAATCACAACATATCATCATCATAATATAGATCTGTTAGTCTAAGCATCTCATAAATCATCCATTGCATAATCCCAGCATATCACATCATCAATCTCATCCATCTCACATCATATCATCATTTAAGTTGTTTAAGATAATATAGATTTGTTATTCTAAGCATCTTAAAATCATCTCATTTGCATCATCATCCATAACCATCCATTTTGAACCTCTTTATCGCGAGATCGACCCTCAAATCGAATCTTTTCACTCGATCTCTCGAGGGGGCAATGTACCAGTGTACTTTCTGCTGGGGCATCCAAAAAATAATTTTTTTTTTGAATTTTGATTGCAGTAAGATTATTCTTTGAACCAACACAACAAGTACATTGCTTCAAAGAGCGAAAAAATGTATACATGCAAAATTAACATTATGCATTCAATCAGGTTCATTCATCAAGGTTCCACATTAGGTCCATTCATCAATTAATCAAGTTCACCTTCATTCATTTATCAGGTAATCTCATTAATTTCCATCTCCTAAGGTCATTAATTTAAAATTAGATAAACATTATCATCAACCTTTTAATCAAATAAATCAAACATTCATTTAATTAATCATAATGCACATTTCATCCTTTTCTGATTTAAATAAATCAAATATTTAAGTCATAAAAGTCAAACTCACCTAATCATCATTAATCTAATCTAACAATGATTAAATGCTAATCCTAACCACTTGGATTCTTTAGATTATGCCACTTGGACAAATAAATCAATTTATTGATTTATTAAAATCATCATTTTCACTCAACATGGCATTTATGGGGAATATTCCCTCAATTTTGAAAAATATGACAAGTTGATTTGTCCCTCCAACATTGCATTTATTTCTCATTTTCTTGTCCCCCTCTCAAAATTTATTGCACGAATTTGAATTTGAAACTCCCTCTCATGGGCACATTTCCCAAATCTTGCACAACCTTCAGCCTATCACAACTTGACAAATGGCCTCTTCTCATTGGTGGATTTTTAGTCCCACATTCACCCATTTGGCCAAATCCTCATCAATAAAATCTATAAATAAGGACCTCATTCTTCATCAAGATCATCCACAACTTTTATGCAAAGTTACTCTCTTGGTTTGAAAGCTAATTTTGCTCTTCATCTCCATTGCATCTTATCATTTTATCTCTTGAGCAAGGATTGGGAAAGGGTTATTTGCACATTTGACACCAATCCACTATGGAATAGGTACTTGTTAATTTTTTTCATGATGCTTTTAGTCTTCTCTTATCATTTGTTACATTTTGAAGCACTTACAAGGTATTTCATAGGGGCATTTTGATGGATTTGTGAAATACTAACCCCTACATGAAGTTTAGTGTTTGCAGATTTTAATGGATGCCTACAGCTAGTAGTAGTTCACTATCTACATGAAATATGATCAATAAAATACCTAAGCCATCTATTCATGAGATCAATCATATACTTGGATCATCTTTTAACTATCTAGATTTTAGGATCACATAGATATTTAAATTACAATTTGAATTCTTTATTACTACTAGTGCCACTATGAGTTACTCAATCTAAAATAAGCACATTTTAAAATTTAAATAACCATTATGAACATGTAAAAAGCAATGAAATGGTTGAGGATTTTGGCTATGCATTTTTTTATTCTCAATATTTTGTATATTATTGATCAATCATTTTCTTATAGATTGTCGTGACTTGCATTTACATGATAACACATGCATGAGTGAATTTTGGATTTTCTTTCAATAAAGTGGTTCACCTATATAAATAAGCATGTTATGTGATTGTGTTAATTCTTCAACTCAAATGAAACAAACATTTTCATTTAATATCTTATAGTAATTTTCAAAAATAGTGTTCAACTTTTTCTTCTTTTTTACCATATCTTAACCCCATTCCTAAACTTGATTTAGTGTGGTTAATTGTCATGGTTTTAAAAATAACATTGATAGGAAAACTACATGTAGAAGTTGTACAAAGCAAGACAATTCTATATTCTAATTGAACGGTTTTATTGTGAATATAAATAACTTAAAACATAGTCAATTAAACTATATTAAAATTCTAGACTTTGATAATACAAAGAAAAGCTTTTAAATTTTTTAATATTTGGTTATTTATCCCATAGGAAATATTTACCTTAGAGGGAAACAAGAAAGTATGTATTTGATCACATAAAAATTACAAATTTGAAAGATTTTTTGATAATAGAAAGACACAAAATTTAATTCAACAATAATTGTAAGGATCTATTATAGCAGAGGGTTCAATTTTTACAAGTGGTTAGGGTTCAAAATTTTCAAGCATTAAGCTAGTTAAGTAGTTCGATACTATAGAGAAGCTTCTTGGAGGTTGATTTACACAATTGACCTGGCTACAATCTACCATAATGCAAACATATTTAACATAGGTAGATTTTATTATTAGTTTTCATTATAAATGTTGAACCTATTTTATGCCAAACCTTGTGAAACTTAAAAAATATTAGTTGATGAATTGGTACAAGAAACATTAGACCCATGGACCATCAATTAGAATTAAGAATAAAGTAAAATATTAATCAATTGTAATGTTCAATCTCATATTCCAATCAGATATACTCTCGAATAAAGGTTCGCGGTTGGTTGGTGCCTATTTGCTACATCAACTCCATGTAGTTCCAAATTTAGAAAATACACTAATATAGTCATTTACTATAGATCAAATTACCTAAGAAGCTTTTCCTATAACAACAAAATAAGATAGACCTGCATTTCCTATGAATTAATTGCACATGACATGTTTTGAGAATATGAATAGATTATTCATAATGACGTTAGATTTATCAATTCTAGTGACATGAAAATAAATTGAACCTCTAGAGCATAGATCCCTTGGACATTATACTACCACCATTTAGATTTATCAATTCCAATGACATGGAAATAAAGTGAACCTCTAGAGCATAGATCCCCTGGACATTATGCTACAACCATTTTTTTTTTATGTTTCATCAAGATTCATGTTAGTTCAATTAGCCTTATTGTAGCTCAATATTCCTATTTTTACATCTAACAATCTGCGACAATAGAATGCAGACTCAATGATCATGCAAAACATAAGAACCGTATAGATTTTGTGGTTGAGATATTAGAATAGAAATGAACATTGTAAAGTAAAAATTCTGATTGGCAGAAGTGTGAATCATAATGACAAGCTAGTAAAAAAATGCAGTCATAAGAGTTCCATAACATTAGCTAGAAATATTATTATACTTGATTGAATTTTTGAACTTGAAACATAGAGATGTCTGACTTATATATAACATAAATCACAGAGTATTTTTAAAATAATAAACTTGCATTCAACTTATAAGAACCATATAGAAAACCATATAAAAAGAGGAATCTACACCATTGCATTCCCACTCCAGCTTGTGCCAGGAAGACTGTCAATTTAGTCTAAAGAACTTGAGGAATATTTCATCAATCTCTAAAAACAGTTCTTTAAGTCATAATAATATGATTTAAAAACTGTATCTAAACAATCTTAACCAGAAAATTTCTAAACTACAGATACAATGTTATCATACTGATTGTTTATTGTACTTGTTAATGGTGATAATAGATCCCATACATAGAACGGTAGATTGAGTCCCTTCTTTACTGGAGGCAATTCCAGCAGACCCACTCGTATGCTTAGCCCCATCTTTCCCAAGGTTATAGCAGTAAAGCAAATTAAGGCATTTGATTTTGCTCCAGCGCACGCCGTCCAAAACCCCAAGACCTTCTAGTTTCAGCCACACCCACTGCAACACACGATCACGAAGAAAAGGATGTACACCGCGCAGGCAGTTGAATCTCGCCAGCTTCACTGAAAACCTTGCGGACAAGTAGATATAAGCCAGATTAGCAGAGCAGCCGACGATGATGCTTGCCCAAAATATGAACCAAGCCAGCTTTTCATGCTTGTGCGCAAGCATGGTATACACTGCAGCAATGAAACCATACGCCGTAAAGGCAAAGGAGGCGCAAACCAACAGGTTGTTGATAACTAGGAACAGTACCTTATCTCCCGTGGTAAGAGGTGTACTCATCTGCCACATGAGCACCACAAACAGAGAGAAAAAAAAGGCCAGGCAATCAAAAATGATAAACAGCTTAAAGGACTCAATTCCAATCAGAATTGGCATGCCTAACATTTTCTCTGTCTCTCCGCTCTTTAGATCCGTCTTGAAACCGCCCGGAATGGTGAAGACCGCTGTGAATGACATTGTCGCTAACAACACTGCTACCACTAGTTCTGTGTTACGCCTTTTGTCATATGTATCATCCACCATTTTAATGGCATTCTTGTATTTTAGCAAACTCACATTTGGAGCGCTGTGCAGGAAAGGCTTACTCTTGGAAGGATAATTAGCCAGTAGTGCAATTATCTGGTAACTTTCGTAGTATTCAGTAATTTCTGTTGCAATGTCGAGGGCTGTTAAACCTGCCTCGTTAAACGCCTCCTTGTTTATGCCCGGTATATTCAGCAACGAAATCACCATCTACAATATGCACATTCCAATTTAGGAGTAAGAGGAACATTGATAGTTAAATCCTTTCCCTAAAGTAAGGAAGAGTATGTAAGAAATACTAGTTGGCGAATCCATCTAAATTGTACTAATAGATCTCTCATATTAAAAAAGCTAATGTGAATTTAGAGAGCGCACTTTAATGTAATCCATCTAAATTGTACTAATACAGTCACGTAAACAAATCAAAGTTTAACTGTTTAAATCCAATTGCTGATGAGGGAATTTAATTTGCCACTTTGTATCATCGTCAACATAATGTATTAGACTGTAAATTTGTAAGATCAAACACAATCTAGAAATTAATAAAGAACGTTACATAGTTTCTGTAAAACGTGTACTTAAACAAACAGGAGAAAGGTTGTCGAAAAATAAGTTCAGTGACACTCACAAGAAATTCTTGGGATGAAAAGAAACTTACATGATAGTTTATGTTCCTTGCTGCAATATGCAGAGGTGTGTCTCCCAATTCCAAGGGCTCTTTCTTTGGGATTTGAGGTTTTTCAGCTCCCCCTTTTGTGCATGGAAGCTTCTCAAGTCCCTGGTTCACCAACTCTGATAAAACTACCGGTACTGTTTTATTCAAGTAATCAACAATTCGCACTTGGCTAACTAGAGCAGCTAAGTGTAACACGTTCATTCCGCATCTATTATGTTCCTTAACAGCGTTCGGGCAGCATTTTAACAACTCTTTTACTGCTTCCAGATGCCCTAATTTCGCTGCCATACATATCGGAGTTTCTCCCTCTTCATTAGTACAATAACAAAGATTGGGCTGAAACTTTATTAACTGGCTTATTATATGCACATAGTTTCTCCCAACAGCTATATGCAAGGCTGTATTTCCATTTCTGTACTTTACATGGACAAGCCCTTCTGGATCTATTGAATCTAATCTATGCTTCACCTGATCTGTAAGATAGACATACAAAATCATTGTCAAGTGACATTTCTATCTATAAAACAAATACTTAGAACAAACAAATTAGTTTTAGATGGTCTTTAGGAATGATCAAGGGTTATGGAAATGGAAATTAATTAATTTATATTTCATTCTAAATGGAAAAGACAATTAACCATGTTACAAACAAAGTATACATACACTACGTCTTATAACCTCTTATAAGATTTGAACTTGTAACCTTTCTTTATAAAATATAAATTCTTCACCACTAGACCAACAATACAATTATACTCCAACCAGAAAATGCACACGGAGCCTACTATTTCCAAGGTAGAATTCTATTTGTGATCTTAGCTACATGTTTATATACATATAGAGTATCAGATATTGTTAGAAATGAATAAGCAGAAAGTATCACATTGACCTGAATCTCCTCCGTTTATTGCAACAAGTAAAGCTTTTGCAGCATCGATCCCTCCGCTGGGATGTTCACCCTTAGCTGCCATGGCTTATTCCAACTTGAAGAACATCTATCTACGTTGCCCTTAAATATCTGAGTCGCTTAAGCCAAAAAGATGGTGTGTCACAGGGTGAGCTTCCCTCTGTCTTCCTCGTACAACGTAGAACCTCCGTTGACTGAAGGAGCTCAACCAAACAATAGATTTAAAAAACTAAAAACACTCGAGCAATTAATTCAAGCGCTATGTAACTTTTCAAAGGTTTGTGTTCCCATTGCTTTGAAGTATTTATCCTTTTACGTACGCTATCTTCCTTTGACTTAGGGAAATTCCCTCCCCCAGATAAACAGCATTCGACTAGGAGTATTTAGTGTGAACAGAGGTTTAGTGGAGCAGATTGGGTAGACAGCCATCTTTATTCACGTTGCAGAATTTAAATGTCGGGGTCGATAAAACCAAAAAAGATGGCGTCACAAGGTGCGGTTCCCTGTCGATAACAATAATAAAGAAATGTTTGAAGGCTTATAAAATTCAGTACTAAAGTTTAACGTTAAAATGCCTCTCGGCGTGGAGACGTTAAGATGCCTTTTTCATGTAAATTCAGCGTTTTTCTGTTTGTGGATTTCTTAGATAGGTGAATACATAATTAGTTCAAATTAGGTGTGGTAACAAATGGGCGATCTCATCTCCATCATGAACACAAAGTATAGTTCAAATTAGGTGTGGTAACAAACGGACGATCTCATCTCCATCATAACACAAAGTATAGTTCAAATTCACAAGCATGATAGTCTAGTAGGGAATAGAGTCTGTGAGCACACCAGGCCAATGAGGGTATGAAACACAAAGTCACAAACATGATTGACTCACGAATGTGATAGCCTGGCAGGGCATAGACTTTGTGTGCACAACAACCCAACAAGGTTATGAAACACAAAGTCACAAACATGATTGACTTGGAACGTGATAGCCTAGCAGGGCATAGAGTTTGTAAGCAGACCAACCCAACAAGGGTATGAAACACAAAGTCACAAACATGATTCTCTATTTGGAACATTAAGTCTCTTGGCATGGATGCTTGCAACATCAACGCTATGGTGCAAGCATGTGAGTACATTGGATTAGTAGAGGCACAAAGTTTGTGATCACAATGACCCAATAGAGATTTCAACCTTGGTGACAACAACAACAATGCCACAATTTAACAATCACTCGATAGGATGAACCCCCTTTTTTCTACAATTTTATTAATTAATATATTATTTTATTTTTTATATGAAAGACTATTTACTTCATAATTGTAACTATAATATCATTTTATTCATAAAAACTGTAATATTTTTCTTACTTTTTTCCACATTAGTCAATATTATGGAATTCTTTGCTTTTATTTTTAATTTTGTGCATTTCATATATTTATATATATATTTATTATTAAATATTAATATTATGTTTAATATTAATTATTAATATTTTGTAGTGCAAGTGTGAAATTTAAGGTAAAATATAAGAATTTTTGTTAACATATTCGCACCATTACACTCCACCCCTTGCTAGCATTGTAGAAATCCACTTAGTTTAATAACTAAACAAAAAGTAATAAACTAGACCTTTTCAAAAAACTTCTTTTGAGGATTACAATCATGCCAAATCTTGTGGCATGGGGGTTTTATTTGATTGTATAAAATGTGGTTTGAATGAATAATATTTTGTTGAATACAAGGGGACCAAAATACCTAAGGGTTACATAAGCACATTCACATGAAGGACTTTTAATCATTCAAAATATGTTTTAATGAAGGTCGAATCCATTTAATGATTGCTCAAATAATATCATGTGTAAAACCATCCAACTATCCATAAATCAAAACTATATTTTATTTTCTCATATTTTTATGAGTGAGAAGGTTATTTTGTAATATTTTTATAAAGGACATGATTATTTGGTTCTTATTTTGTAAAAAAGAAGATGGGAAATAAAAATAGACAAAATAAGGCTAGTGTTGGCATCTGAAACAAAAAAGACGAGTTAAATGAATAAAAACCATAAAAATATTGAAAAAAATAAAGAATGAGTGTTTTGGAATTTCATTTTTAATTTAAATATCAAGTAATTTAATTAGAAAATAAATCTCAAGCAATTTAGTTCATCTATCTTTCTATTGTTTGTGCTTCATCTACTTATTTGCTTGCTACATCCAAATATCTTTCATTAGATCTACCTAATTTCCCTTTAAAATATTCACAGAAGAGTTGTTAGCCTCCATCCAAAAAAATGTAGGATTTGTACTTTCTAACAACTTGGGATTTGTGCTTTCTATCAATGTCGGATTTGTGATTTCGAATTCCCCTCACATTTAGTTTTATTTATTTTATTTTTTAAATTAGGCTAGAAGCTATATGCCAAGTTTTTTTCCTTCACCCCAAAAATGTAGGATTTTGGACAAGGATGTCTCTACCATGATTTCAGTTGCTCTGACATTTGTTATGGATGTTCCACTTGAAGTTCCTATTGCTCTACTTAATAGCTTTTCCCAAGGGGCTCCTCCCCCTTCCTGCCTAAAAGATTCAAACTTGGTTTTTGTTTCTTGTTGGATTGTTCTGCAACATAAGAAGAAATGTACACCTAAGAAGGACTCTATTTCACTTGGCAAGCCTTTGAGGGAAAAATTGTGGGGTTCAAGCTCTGGTGCTTGAGTTGTTTCTCTTTATTTTTTTTGTTTCTATTCTCTTTTTATTTAAATGGGATCAAGGCCCTTCCCTCCTTTTTAATCAAAAACATGTTTTCAATTTGTGTTTGGATTATAATAATATGGAAGAACCATATGATATTACTAAAAAATGAGTGTTGTAGTGCACAACCTTTCATGGAGGAGATCCATAAAACTAGTTCTAGAGTAACTTCATAATTGGATCCAAAGTAGCTAAATAAGATTAACTACATAGATCTTACATAAAATTGGATCTAAAATATCTTAGCTCTAGAGTAGATCTACCAAATTTGACACTAGAGTTTTAACTACAGTGTTATTATTTTAAAGTCTACATTAAATCTCACCTTGAAGTTACTAATTTTTTATCTCCTTAAAGTGACCTTATAGAATCAACTCTATACTTCTAGCTCTAAAGTCACTATTTGATATTTTGACCCCTATTATGTTTCTTTTTCAATTTGGCTCTCAAATTTTCTAAAATGTAATTCTTCATAATAGCTCAAGACCTTTGACAAGTTAATTTCTTTTACACTTTTGTGACATAAGAATGGTAGGACCCACCTTCACATAGGCATGTGATATTTTTATATTAGATATTGTAAACAAAAATATATACAAAAAGAGGTGAACAAATTTCACTAGAAACACCATCAATTCCAAGTTCCACACAACATGATCAAAATCATATCATAAGAATTATTGTCATATTTTATTCTTGAAATGTAGTGATATGGCTACATGTGTTTTATCTTTTTATTTCTCTACCTGGATGGGGTTTGTATGCACCAAAGGAGATTTATCAACAAGTACAAGTATAAGGGTATTTTATTTGCTTCTATGTAGCTAGAAAATTCTTATTTCTATCGGATTTATAAAGTCTTCTATTTGTTTCTATTGGTTTCCCCTCCTCTGATATTGCACACACATTTTTTAGAATGAATGCTATCCTATACAATTAGAAGTTACAACTTGATGATAAAATATTTATATTGAATACATAGATGCATAAAGTGACGTACTTTTAGACTTACAAACTATTTTTAAAATCATATTCCATATTCTACTTCCAATTAAATTTTGTCTTCCAAGAAAATGTGTTTGAATTAGAATATTAAATAAATAGAATAAAAAAATTGTAAATAGAAATATGATTATGAGACTTAGAAAACCAAAAACTTATGCTAAAAAATAGAAATATAAGACTATAAATACATGTTCAATATAAAAATAAAATGATATATGATTCTTTTACCATACACTCTAATTTAAAAATTCTCTAAAATATTAATCTCTATAATTTAAGCCTACATTTCTTATTTCTGCATGTGCTCTATCTTGGTAGTCAACAAATGATTTTCTTTTGTTAACTAAATGATTTAGCCTTAAAGTTTACTCAAGATCGATTAACTTGAAGAAGTCAACTATGGAGAACAGTCATAACTATTTATGATAATAATAAAAAAGGATTGAAGGCTTACAAAATTCGCTACTAAAGTTTAAGATTAAAATGTCTTGGGTATGGAGACATAAAGATGCCTTGCCCATGCAAAAGCCAGCATTATTTCTTATAACAGTTTATAAAAATCTTAAACCTAATCACATAAGATTCCAAATACGTACTAACAGAATATTCCTTAATAGTTCATAATGTAGGGTTTGCAGACGGAAACAAAATGTTTGTCAAACTTTGAAGGTTTCTAGTCAACGAATAGGTAGCAGATTCCGTACCTGAATAAGATGTAAACAATTACACGCTTGGCTAAAAAATATGGCGTGCCCTCCTTCCATGGTCAAACTACGAACAGGTTAAACGAAGTGGTTAAATTAGAGATACTCGTGTGTAGATGGAAACAAAATGTTCAAAATCATGGTAAAGAGTATGTCTTGTTTATATATTTTTAATAATTTATTTTGATTGGGTTATTCTTAATCTAATGATTAGAGTATAAGATTTTTTTTTATGTATAAAAGTTGATAATTAAATTAAATTTGAATTTGATTTTATCTTTATTTATTTTCATAGTCTTGTAAATAGTTATGAACGCCACTTTTTTTCTTATATGAAAATTTATAAGGTTTAAGAAATGGAATTTATATTTTTAATTGGAATCTATCTTTTTATGGAATAAAATAGTAAACTTTTTTATGTAGCCTCTACCTTTGGGTAATCCCAAGACCCACCTTCATATAGTTTTTATTTTTATTTTTTAAATGACAAAACTAAACTTTTCAATACCTTTTTTTAATGTCATTCATAGCCTCTTCAAACAAAAAAGAGAAACCCATCTTTTGGAATTTCAAGGATCATAGAAACTTGCATCAAAATGCTAAGAAAGGTGAGCTCATATTATCATTCAATAAGGTATCTTATTTTTCCTTAGAAAACCTCTTCATTGATAACTTTCTAGATGCATGATAAAGTTCTACTAGCTAAAACTAGCTAGCTTATTGATCTTTTTTGAAGAAAAAATAACGCAAGCAAAAGAAATTTGAATTTCAAGTAACCTATCTTTGACATCCCACTCTAAGAAATCTTCTAAAATGAAGACACAAAATAACCAATTAACCAAAGAACAATCAAGACTCATATTATCATTTAATTTGTATATGGATCCCTCTCTATCAACTTGAGCATTATACACAATTTCTCAATAAACACTTTGTCAAATGCAAAACCATCTTTTCAATTAAAGTTTCAAAAAGAATTTTTTTTAGTCTCCAGAAATAATAAAATTGAATGAGAAAGAACTAGGGATACATAAGGACTACATGAAGAAGCACAAAATTAGTATACCTAAAATAACATAGAAAGTTATTTTTATAAAAAATGTCAAGTTTAATAAATTTTCAAAGAGTTGGATATTGATGTCTTGGTTGATTTGATGATTGGACCTTTTGAAGTGACATGCTTCATTCCAACAACAATAAAAAATGTTGTTGGAATTAATTGTTAATACGTGCATATGTTATCTTCTATTATTCATTTAGTCCATATGTTATGTTAACTTAACTTAAAAAAATTACTCTGATGAGGGCCACACAGCCTGAAACCCGCACAAATCACAACAATAGATACCAACACAGAAGATGCGAGACAAAAGAATAACCCATCTTCAATTATTTTTAAAAAATTCAATTATAGATTCAAAACTCACATGCTACAGCTTCATGGGCTTAATTCATTACAACAAAATCAACTCTAAAAACAAAATATATTATTCAAATCCATAATTTGCACTAATGGAGCCACCTTCTTCAACCCCCACTTATCCCTTTTTATTTTACCCAATAACCACCCTAGAATGTTCTAGAAAGTATACTTTCCCTTTTTGTTTGGTGCCAAAAGTCTCATCGTTTGATTTCTTGCCTAGGAAGGTATTTTAATGAAATTCACTTTTTAATGGGGTAGCTTCTCAGGGCCATAACTTTTGATCCGATTGTTAGATTTTCCATTGTAATATATCATTGGAAGGCTTGTGAAGAGATCTACAACCACGCATTACCAAATCTAAAAGATTAAAGATTTTGCACCCTATTTCAGGGTTTCAAAGGGCCTCAATTTTTTTAGTTTTAAACCTCATTAGAGAAATTCCCCAAGATGAAAATTTAATATCTTACAAACAGTACAGGATTTTGAGATGATTCTTTCACCAAAAATCTTGTTTTCTAATTTCACTCCTTGGGGTCAATTTTTGTGTTCATACGACTCATATAGGTTTACTTACTAAAAATAATAGTTGACTATTTCTAGTTGTTTCAAACTTCTACCAATCCCAAAGATTGCATGAGTCCCCATGGGCCCCAAGATAAATAAGGAAACTAAAAACAAATGAAAATACAATATTTTTGGGTGATGCAAGATTGCCCTTACACCTCTAGATGCTCCTGCATCAAACATGGAGGGTAATTTGAAAAGTGACCCTTTCACTTCCTAGGTGTTAGAGGGAAACCAAGATAATTAACCTCAACTTCAGATTACCATGATGAATCTTCAATAGGCCCTCCTTTCCATTTCACCAAGTACTCTACATATTGCCTGTTTCTTGTGCTTCTACCCACACAACTATCCAAAATTTCTTCTATCTCCTTTTCTAAAGTAGGTGTTGGGATATTCCACTGTGCTTTTATTATTTCTTCATCAATTCCTCCTTCATGATACTGTATTAAATCTAAAATGTTAAACATAGGTGAAATATGAATTTCATCAGGAAACTCTACCTCATATGCATTTCCTGAGTCATGCTTCTTCAAGATCTTGCATGGTCCAAACTTCTTCAGCTTTAACATGTTGTATGTACCAACTACAAACCTTTCCTTTCACAAATGAACCATGACTTCATCTCCTACATAGAACTCCTTATACCTCATTTTTTGATATGCCTTAGCCTTATATTGTGAATTCATCTTATTGATATGTTTATTCACCTCTTCATGTAAATTCTTTAGGTGCTCAACAAAATCTTCAACCTCAACATTACTCTTCTCCCCCTTATCCATATTTCTTAGTTCATAAGTAGTTCTTGCACTACTCCCATACACAATATGGAATGTTGATTTACCAATGCTCCTATTGATAGAATTGTTGTAAGAAAATTCTACCAATGGTATAATTAAATCCCATCCCTTGGGCTTATCTCCTACTAAGCATCTTAGCAGGTTTTCCAAACTCTTGTAACTCATCACCTCCATTTGTCCATCAATCTATGGATGGTGTGCACAACTGAAATTCAAATCTTTCTTGAACTTCTTCCATAATACTCTCTAGAAATAACCAACAAATTTGGTATCTCTATCTGAAACTATACTCTTTGGTAGGCCATGTAGTCTCACCACCTGTCTGAAAAACAACTCTGCAATATGAGAAAGATCACTCATTTTATTACA
>VDFB02086081.1:221930130-222229682 GCA_007258455.2 Sequoia sempervirens
AATTTCTGTTGCAATGTCGAGGGCTGTTAAACCTGCCTCGTTAAACGCCTCCTTGTTTATGCCCGCTATATTCAGCAACGAATTCACCATCTACAATATGCACATTCGAATTTAGGAGTAAGAGGAACATTGATAGTTAAATCCTTTCCCTAAAGTAAGGAAGAGTATGTAAGAAATACTAGTTGGCGAATCCATCTAAATTGTACTAATAGATCTCTCATATTAAAAAAGCTAATGTGAATTTAGAGAGCGCACTTTAATGTAATCCATCTAAATTGTACTAATACAGTCACGTAAACAAATCAAAGTTTAGCTGTTTAAATCTAATCGCTGATGAGGGAATTTAATTTGTCACTTTGTATCATCGTCAACAGAATTTATTAGACTGTAAATTTGTAAGATCAAACACAATCTAGAAATTCATAAAGAAACGTTGCATACTTTCTATAAAACGTCTACTTAAACAAACCGGAGAAAGGTTGTAGAAAAATAAGTTCAGTGACACTCACAAGAAATGCTTGGGATGAAAAGAAACTTACATTAGAGTTTTTGTTCCTTGCTGCAATATGCAGAGGTGTGTATCCCCATTCCAAGGGCTCTATGTTTGGGATTTGAGGTTTTTCGTCTCCCTCTTTCGCGCATGGGAGCTTCTCAAGTCCCTGGTTCACCAACTCTGATAAAACTACCAGTTCTGTTTTATTCAAGTAATCAACAATTCGCACTTGGCTAACTAGAGAAGCTAAGTGTAACACGTTCATTCCACAATTATTTGGTTTCTTGACAGCCTCTAGGCTGCTCTTTATCAACGCTTTTACTGCTTCCAGATGACCTAATTTCGCTGCCATACAAATCGGAGTTTCTCCCTCGTCATTAGTACAATCACAAAGATTTCGCTGAAACTCTATTAGCTGCTTTATTATATGCACATAGTTTCTCCCAACAGCTATATGCAAGGCTGTATTTCCATTTCTGTACTTTACATGGATAAGCCCTTCTCGATCTATTGAATCTAATCTATGCTTCACCTGATCTGTAAGATAGACATACAAAAATCATTGTCAAGTGACATTTCTATCTATAAAACAAATACTTAGAACAAACAAATTAGTCTTAGATAGTCTTTAGGAATGGTCAAGGATTATGGAAATGGAAATAGAAATGGATCATTTTATAGTTCATGATATAAGGCCATCTGTTTTTGAGTCTATGGATGGTTTATAGTATATGGGACTGTTTTTGGGTCTATGGATGGTTTATAGTATATGAGACCATTCCATATTAAATGGAGGAGACATCTAACTATGCTACGCTACAATCAAAGCATACATACACTAATTCTTATAAGATTTGAACTTGTGACCTCTCCTTGAAAAATATAAATTCTTCACCACTAGTTGAAAAATATAAAATCTTCACCACTAGATCAACAGTACAATCATCCTCCTACCAAAAATGCAACCATTGTGAAGACAGCATTCTATTGGTGTTCTTCGCTACATGTTTATATATACATAGATTAACAGATATTGTTAGAAATGAATAAACAGAAAGTATCACATTGACCTGAATCTCCTCCGTTTATTGCAACAAGTAAAGGTTTTGCAGAATCGATCCCTCCGCTGGGCTGTTCACCCTTACCTGCCATGGCTTATCCCAACTTGAAGAACATCTATCTACGTTGCCCTTAAATATCTGAGTCGCTTAAGCCAAAAAGATGGTGTGTCACAGGGTGAGCTTCCCTCTGTCTTCCTCATGGAACATAGAACCTCCGTTGACTCAAGGAGCTCAACTAAACAATAGATTTAAAAAACTAAAAACAGTCAGCCAATTAATTCAAGCGCTTTGTAACTTTTCAAAGGTTTGTGTTCCGATTGCTTTGAAGAATTTATCCTTTTACGTACGCTATCTTCCTTTGACTAAGGGAAATTCCCTCCCCCGAATAAACAGCCATCGACTAGGACTATTTAGTGTGAACAGAAGTTTTATGGAGCAGATTACGTTGACAGCCATCTTTATTCACGTTGCAGAATTTAAATGTCTGGGTCGATAAAACCAAAAACGATGGCGTCACACGGTGAGGTTCACCGTCGATAACAATAATAAAGAAATGTTTGAAGGCTTGTAAAATTCAGTACTAAAGTTTAACGTTAAAATGCCTCGGGGCGTGGAGACGTAAAGATGCCTTTTCCATGTACATTCAGCTTTTTTTTTACTTTTAATATATTCAATAATTCCTTTATAAACATTGATATATTTTAATGTTTGAAATATTAAGATATCAATTTTAAATTCGCCATTTTAAAAAACTTCACAAGACTTAGTTATTTTTTATTACTCCTTTTGAAAATTACTATTAGTGTATTAATATAATTTAACTACTTACATAGTTCGGGATGTGGACGTGATGTGACAACCGGAGAGCAGCAGGTGCACGACACAGCAGAAACCGTTAGGAGGACTACAGGGGGTTTGCACAAGCACAGCCATCGAATGTTGGATGCCCATCTATGCCTGGTGCAAATTGTCACCTGCATAGCCTTTGCCCAGCGTTTTTGTGCTTTTGGATTTTTTATATAGGTGAATACATGATTAGTTTAAATTAGGTTAGGTAATAAATGGGGGACCTCATCCCCATCATGAACATAAAGTATAGTTCAAATTCACGAGTATGATAGTGTAGCAGGGAATAGAATCTGTGAGCACACCAACCCAATGAGGGTATGAAACACAAAGTCACAAACATGATTGACTTATGAACGTGATAGCCTAATAGGGCATAGAGTCTATGCGCACATGAAACCCAACAAGGGTATGAAACACAAAGTCACAAACATGATTGACTCGGAATGTGATAGCCTAGCAGGGCATAGAGTTTGTAAGCACACCAGCCCAACAAGGGTATGAAACACAAAGTCACAAACACGATTCTCTATTTGGAACATTAAGTCTCTTGGCATGAATGCTTGCAACATCAATGCTAAGGTGCAAGCATGTGAGTACATTGGATTAGCAGAGGCATAAATTTTGCGATCACAATGACCCAGTAGAGATTTGAACATTGGTGACAACAACAACAATGCCACAATTTAACAATCACTCTATAGGATGAACCCCCTTTTATCTACAATTTTATTAATTAATATATTATTTAATTTTATCTGAAAGACTATTTACTTCATAATTGTAACTATAATATCATTTTATTCATAAAAATTGAAATTTTTTTCTTACTTTTTCCACATTAGTCAATATTATGGAATTCTTTGCTTTTATTTTTAATTTTGTGCATATTATATATATATATATATTATGTTTAATATTAAATTAATATTTTTGTAGTGCAAGTGTCAAATTTAAGGTAAAATATGAGAATTTTTGTTAACATATTCACACCATTACACTCCACCCCTTGCTAGCATTGTGGAAATCCACTTAGTTTAATAACTAAAGAAAAAGTAATAAAGTATACTTTTTAAAAAACTTCTTTTGAGGATTGCAATCATGCAAAATCTTGTGTCATGGGGGTTTTATTTGATTATATAGAATGTGGTTTGAATCAATAATATTTTGTTGAATACAAGGGGACCAAAATGCCTAAGGGTTACATAAGCACATTCACATGAAGGACCTTCAATCATTCAAAATATCTTTTAATGAAGGTCAAATCCATTTAACGATTGCTCAAATAATATCATATATAAAACCATCCAACTATCCATAAATCAAAACTATATTTTGTTTTCTCATATTTTTATGAGTGAGAAGGTTATTTTGTAATATTTTTATAAAGGACATGATTATTTAGTTCTATTTATGTAAAGAAGACAAAAAATAAAAATAGACAAAATAAGACTAGTGTTGGCATCTGAAACAAAAATACAAGGAGTTAAATGAATAAAAAACCTAAAAATATTGAAAAAAAAAGAATGAGTGCTTTTCAATTTCATTTTTAATTTAAATATCAAGTAATTTAATTAGAAAATAAATCTCAAGTAATTTAGTTCATCTATCTTTCTATTGTGTGTGCTTCATCTACTTATTTGGTTGCTACATCCAAATATCTTTCTTTAGATCTACCTAATTTCCCTCTAAAATATTCATAGAAGAGTTGTTAGCCTCAACCTCAAAAATGTAGGATGTGTGCCTTCTAACAACTTAGGATTTGTGCTTTGTAGTATTTGTGCTTTCTAACAATGTCAGATTTGTGATTTCTAATTTCCCTCACATTTGGTTTTTATTTTTTTATTTTTAGGCTAGAAGCTATATGCCATTTTTTTTAAAATATTCATAGAAGAGTTGTTAGCCTTCATCCCAAAAAATGTAGGTTTTTTGACAAGGATGTATCTACCATGATTTCAGCTGCTCCGACATTGGTTATGGATGCTCCACTTGAAGTTCTTGTTGCTCCACTTGATTGCTTTTCCCAAGGAGCTTCTCCCCCTTCTTTCCTAAAAGATTCAAACTTAGTTTTTGTTTCTTCTTGGATTGTTGTGCAACATAAGAAGAAATGTACACCTAAGAAGGACTTTGTTTCACTTAGCAATCCTTTGAAGGAAAAATTGTGGGGGTTGAGCTCTGGTGCTTGAGTTGTTTCTCTCTAGATTTTTTGTTTATATTCTTTTTTTAGTAAATGGAATTAGGGCCCTTCCCTACTCTTTAATCAAAAACATTTTTTCAAGTTGTGTTTGGATTATAATAATATGGAAGAACCATATGATATTACAAAAAAATGAGTATTGTAGTGTGCAACTTTTCATGGAGGAGATCCATAAAAATAGTTCTAGAGTAACTTCCTAATTGGATCCAAAGTAGCTTGATAAGATTAACTGCATAGATCTTATATAAAATTGGATCTAAAATATCTTAGCTCTAGATTAGATCTACCAAAGTTGACATAAGAATGGTAGGACCCACCTTCACATAGGCATGTGATATTTTTATATTAGATATTGTAAACAAAAACATATCCAAAAGGAGGTGAAAATTTTTCCCTAGAAACATCATCAATTCCAAGTTCCACACAACATGATCAAAATCATATTATAAGAATTATTGTCATATTTTATTCTTGAAATGTAGTGATATGGCTACAAGTGTTTTATCTTTTTATTTCTCTACCTGGATGGGGTTTGTATGCACCAAAGGAGATTTATCAGCAACTACAAGTATAAGGGTATTTTATTTGCTTCTATGTAGCTAGAAAATTCTTATTTATATCATGTTTATAAAGTCTTCTATTTGTTTCTATTGGTTTCTCCTCCTCTGATATTGCACACATATTTATTAGAATGAATGCTATCCTATACAATTAGAAGTTACAACTTGATGATAAGATATTTATATTGAATACAAAGATACATAAAGTGACGTACTTTTAAACTTACAAACTATTTTTAAAATCCTATTCCATATTCTACTTCATATCGTATTTCATATTCTACTTCAAATCAAATTTTTTCTTCTATGAAAATGTGTTTAAATTAAAATATTAAATAAATAGAATAACAAAGTTGCAAATAGAAATATGATTATGAGACTTAAAAAACCAAACCCTTATGCTAAAAAATAGAAATATAAGACTATAAACACATGTTAAATATAAAAATAAAATGATATAAGATTATTTTATCTTACACTCTAATTTAAAAATTCTCTAAATTATTAATCTCTATAATTTAACCCTACATTTCTCATTTCTGCATGTGCTCTATCTTGATAGTCAACAAATCATTTTCTTTTGTTAAGAAAATGATTTAGCTTTAAAAGTTTACTCGAGTTGCATTAACTTGAAGAAGTCAACTATGGAGAGCAGTCATAACTATTTATGATAATAATAAAAAAGGATCGAAGGCTTACAAATTTCACTACTAAAGTTTAAGATTAAAATGTCATGGGTATGGAGACATATAGATGCCTTGCCCATGCAAAAGCCAGCATTATTTCTTATAAAACAGATTATAAAAAACCTAACCCTAATCACAAAAGATTCCAAATACGTACTAACAGAATATTCTTTAATAGTTTTAAAAATGTAGGGTATGCAGACGCAAACAAAATGTTAGTCAAACTTTGAATGGTTCTGGTCAACGAATAGGTAGCAGATTCCATACCTGAATTAACATGACGTATTACATATTTTATTGCGATGCTTGTTTTAATAAGATGGTGCTTGGTATTGACAATTACAAGGTTGGCTTAAAAATATGGCGTACCCTCCTTCCAAGGTCGAACTACGATCAGGTTAAACAAAGTGGTTAAATTAGAGATATTCGTATGTAGATGGAAAGAAAGTGTTCAAACTGATAGTAAGAGTATGTCTTGTTTATATATTTTTAATAAATTATTTTTATTGGGTTATTTTTAATGTAATGATTAGAGTATTAGATGTTTTTATGTACAAAAGCTGATAATTAATTTGAATTTAAATTTGAATTTACTCTTATTTATTTTCATAATGTAGATTTGATTTGTAAATAGTTATAAATATCATCTTTTTCTCAAAATTTGTAAGGTTTAATAAATGAGACTTAGATTTTTAATTAGAACGCACTCTTTTAGATAAGAAAATAGTTAACTTTTGTATGTAGACTCTACCTTTGGGTAATCCTAATATCCACCTTCATATAGAATTTTTTTAAATGACAAAACTAAACTTTTTGAGAAAATAAATTTAATGTCATGCATAGCCATCTTCAAAAAAAAAAAAAAAAACAAACTATCTTTTAGAATTTCAAGGATCATAGAAACTTGCATCAAAATACTAAGAAGGGTGAGCTCACATTGTGATTGAGTAAGGTATCTTATTTTTCCTTAGAACACCTCTTCATTTATAACTTTCTAGATGTGAGATAGAGTTTTATTAGCTACAACTAGCTAGCTTATTGATCTCTTTTGAAGAAAAAATAACTTGAGAATTTATTTTTTTAATGCAAAGTAAACCATCTTTGACATCCTAGTCTAAGAGATCTACTAAAAATCAAGTCCAAAAATAATAGGCATAATAATGGTAAAAAAGAGATGCTCAATAGTTATAGAATTATGTAAAATTTACAAGTTTTAAAGGAATACCCATAGAAGTCAACTCAACATTAATTGTAAGACTTTTAAGGATTAGTAACCATCTAAAATAAGCTCAACCATGCATGCAAAAATATTTTTTGATACATAGGACCAGTTAACCATAAAACAA
Source organism: Sequoia sempervirens (assembly GCA_007258455.2). Lineage (NCBI taxonomy): Eukaryota > Viridiplantae > Streptophyta > Pinopsida > Cupressales > Cupressaceae > Sequoia > Sequoia sempervirens. The sequence goes on from VDFB02086081.1 coordinate 221,937,320, forward strand.
TCAAGACCCATATTATCATTCAATTTGTACATGACTTTTCTTCTATCAACTTGAGAATTATACAAAATTTCTCAATAGAATTTTTTCTAAACACAAAACCATCTTAACAATTAAAATTTTAAAAAGAACTTTTTTAGTCTCCAAAAAGAAGCAAATTGAATGAGAAAGAACTAGGGATACACAAGGACTACATGAAGTACAAAATTTGTATACCTAAAATAACATATAAGTTATTTATATAAAAAATGTCAAGTTTAATAAACTTTCAAAGAGTTGGATACCCTAAATAAAATTGGTATGGACAAGAAGCCTATTCAACCCCATGTTGTTAATATTCATGGATTTAACAATGTTAATAGGCATCCATTAGGAATTATCACATTACCCATTGAGGTTGGAGCTATAGTTTTTCACACTCTTGTCCATATCATGTCAAGACCTCTTTCATACAACCTTCTTGTAGGAAAACCATGGGTGTATGCCAGGAAAGGAATCTTGTCTACTCTTCACCATGAGATGAAGTTTGAATATAACAAAAAGATATGCATGGTTGAAGTAGATGAACAAATTTATAATTCACAAGTTCAACATGATCATGACACTTCCAACTCTCTTAATACTTTGATTCCAACTTCAAAGGTAGAACCTATACAAGTTGATGGTAATCCTAATTGTCTTTAACCTATAATAAAATTCTTAGATAATGATTGAGGACCATTAGATTTTACACCTTTTTTCAAAGGGGATTTTCAAATCTCAACCTCAAGGTCAAAAGAGTCAAATACAAGCAATTCATCTTCAAACACATGTTTTAGGGATGGTTGAGATTCATTAGATTTTACACACTCCTTTATGGGGGAGTACAAAGTCTCACAATCTAGACCAAAATAGTCTTGTGTTTCATTTGGTCAGCTTGGTTATACATTAACAACATAAAATCATGATGGTGATGTGGGCTCTTCAACTCCCATCCTTCATGAAAGGAGGATACATAACTTTAAAAAACTTAAAAAGGATTGTATGATCGTGAAGAAGCCAATCCTTCTTGGAAGTGAAAAATCTATTTATCTAAGTTGGAAGCATGTTATGGTATTAGATAAAAAATCCCTTTTAAACATGGATATAATGAAAACATAGAAAAAAATGATAGAAATCAAGTGAAGTCTATATCGTACTTTTCCAAGCAGGGTCTAGGTTTATAACCTTTATCTTCATCTTCATCTAATGCATTATCATCTATTGTGTGTATGGAATATTGTGCTAAGAAAGAAATTTTCCCTACTATTTATCAAGAGAATATCATGTTGAGGCTTCTCAAATCCAACTTGATTACTCTTCCTCTAAGAACATGAAAGAAATTTTACAAAACAAACTCATTTATGCATATCATCGAGTGCATGTTCATTCTAATAATGAATTTAATGTTGATACACAACAGGGTGGAAGGTATCAAAAAGGTCTCAAATCAACAAACTTTGCAATTCAAGATTCTTTACACAACAATTAAATAGAGTTTGTTCACAAAATTACCACTAGTCTTGTAAGAGAAGCAAATAGGGTATTTCTGACATAATTTGCAGGAAATAACTCCAACCCATGATATAAAAATAGTTTTGGATACTCATTATCGATTTCTATAACATATCTAAAATTTATAGGTGGTTTTTTTTGGAACAACACCTTCAAAAATCTGCAGCTACGCTTGAAAAAAGGCCAAATTAGGCTTGTTTGAGACACTTCCAACTAGGTTTTCACAACCCAGACCTAAAAACTCCACAAAAAAGGCTCAAAAATGTCTCTTATGGTCTGAAAAGACATTTACCATCATTACAAACAACTCCTCAAGATATTTTTATCAAACTCTAACTCTCAGGCAACTTTTATGTCAAAAAATATGAAGTTTTCCAATTAGGGAATCACAAAATCTTCACCAACATGCCTTCGCTACTCCTAAAAACAACATGAACAAAAAAATAACATTTTTACACCCATTCCACCAATTTTGAGGCCAATTCATTGGTGGAATGGAGAGGAAATCAATTTTCTTTCCTCAAACTAACCTTAGACTAGGTTTTCAAATAGTTTTTGGGAAAATTGCTCTAACTCACTCGAATCTTGATGAAAAATGATAATTCCAAATTAAAATGTAATAATATTTAATTATCCATCAATCCCAATGCATAAATAATCACTCCCAGGCCATACCAAAATGTAAAAGTTGTTGTAGCAACAAATTAACCTTAAAAAATGCAGAAAATAAGGTTTTTATTATGTTGAATCTCCAAATCAACTCTCAGAACTTTTTATTTGACCCTTATAAGGTGTATTTAAACATTAAACATAAAATCCAACCACCTTACAACTATTTTCCAATTCCCAACTATTCAACTTCCCCAAAAACTCAAAAGAGCAACTTTTTGACATTTTTTGCAAAATTTGACAAATTTTAACAACCTCTTCCCAAGTGACTCAAAAACATAAAAAATGGTCTTAAAAGATCTTATTACAGACAAAACATGAATTAAACAAAAAAAAAACCAAAATTATTAACATTTTGCAACTTTACCACATTGAGACCTATGGTGCCCTAAGCTATACTCCTCGAGCAAAAGGAACTCAAGTCTCCTTGAGGAAAGTGATGCAAAACAAAATCCATGCTTTTACATTGCATAATTTGACCTCAAAGTGATATCTCTAGGTGGTACACCCTTCCAGTGAACTAGGTACTAAAAATTAACATTATTCTTTGCATTCTTGAACTCTTTGTCACCTAAGTTATGCTCTAACTTCAGACCTATTTGTTTGATGGATGATCCTTGACCTGCTTGTCACTTGAAAATTTTGTTGAACCTACCTCTTTACCTGCTACCAAACCTTGTCCTTCCTTGCAATGCACTTCCTTCTTGTTCACTTTCATGTTATGCTTGAAATTTCTCTTTTTCCCTTGTAGTTTAGCTTTGAGCTCTTCGCCCCTATTTTTCGCCTCTTCCATATGATACTCCACCCCTATATTTTTTATTTTATCATGTTCATCAACTTATGATTTGATAGAAACAAAATGACCACCATCCTCTTTGGGAAACAATGAATGGAACAACTCTTCTAGCTTCACATAAACATGCTCTTTAAGACAACCTTGACTCTGCAACATCAATTCATCTTTGACCTTCAAAAAATAAAATTTTGACACCAACTCAATATCATTTCCCTCCAAAATTGAATCACTCTCCAAATCTATTGTCATAACATCTCCAAGTGTAGAAGTGGCTGCATGGTTCCTATCCTCCTTTTCCTCTACCTTTACAAACACTTTTCTACCAACCATCATCATAGTAGCATGCTTAGTTTGTCCTTTATCATCTTCTTTCAAGGGTGTTAAAGTATAGGAAACGTCATATTTCTCTATCTCATAAGTATTTTGCTTACCATCACACAAAGCATTCCTAGCAAATTTCCAAGGCCTTCCTAACAACAAATGGAACATAAAATATTATCTTTGTACCCTCCTATATTGAACTCTACCCAAGCTTGCTCATTAACCAAAAAATACCGACCCTCATACAACCCTGAAACTTTATAGGGAGTATCATGTGGAATTCTAGGCATATGAAGTTTCTCAACCATTTCATTAGAAACCATGTTATCTGTGCTTCTTGAATCAATTACAACTTTACATACCTTACCCATGCACTTGCAAGTTATTTTGAAGAGTGTCCTTCTTTGTAATGGATCCTTTTCCTTTGATGCCCTGATGAGTGTTCTCCTTTCCATTAGTTATTCTCCAACTTTAGGAGTGACATGTTTTGATGGAGAGTTTACACTCTCAGTATCCTCTTCTTGTACGAATTGAGCTCTTATTTCACCCCCATGTGAACTAGAGGCTTGACCTTCATTGCACTTCCATGCTTGGTGTCCAAATTTGTTGCATTGATAGCACCTTCCTATGAATCCTTGTGAGCCTCTTCCTTTACTTCCAAATCTACCTCTAAAGCCTTATCGACCACCTCTAAATCGACCTCTCTGATCAACAACTTGTTCTTGTGCTTTTCTCGTGTCTTCTTGACTTTCATAGGAGTTCCTAGAAGTAGAAAATGAACCTCTTCCTCTAGAATTTCTACCTTGGCCCCTAGTTTGTTTTTCTTTCCTTTGAATTTTTCCTTTAGCCCTTATTTCTATTTGATAGCACTCCTCAACCATTCTTGGATTTTTCAAAGTTAAATCATCTTGAATATTGAATCTTAATCCACTCAGATATCTAGCAACCTTATCCACTTCATCCTCCATGTGACCTACCCTTATACTCAACTTATAAAATTCTTCAGCATAGGCTATGACATCCATTTCTTTTTATTTCAAACCTTGAAGTTTCTTAAACATTTTAATTGCATAATCAAATGGTAAGAACTTACCATTTAGATTTTCCACCATTCTATCCCAAGAAACAATATTTGAATTTCCTTTCTTCCTCCTTTTAGTTTGCTCATAATCCCACCATAATAAAGCATGACCTTTCAATTTTGTTTTTGCTATCTTCACCTTTTGTTCTTTAGGAACATATTCACACTCAAAATAATTGTCAAGTGATGCAATCCAATCTAAAAGTTCTTCATCATTCAAATTACCTCCATACTTAGGTACATCAATCTTCACCTTGGGTTTATCTTCCTTCACCACTCTTAGCAAATTAACCATCCTTAAGTCATCAGGATCAAATTCCTCTTTGTTTATGGTTAAAAATAATACAACATTAAAATAGAATATTGCTACCCTACTTCTCCTGAAAAAGACAAATAATCTAAAACTATCTATCTTCCAAGGTCTCAGTAGTTGGTTCTCAACTGTACTATTGTCATTTAGAGACCTATGCAACTATAATGTTAAAGGGGGGCTACTAGTAAAGAGTGAAAAATATATAATATGAATTAATCTAACATTTGGGGGTTGTAAATAAACAACAAAAGATAGAACATGGCTTAAGACAACAAAGCATAAAAGTAGATTTCTTTTAATCCAAACATATAAACTTCATAATGAGCATTTATTTTAACCAAATAATACTATAAAATCACACAATCCATAGAATAACCTATACCATTGCATTCATTCATAGTGAAAATCCAAGACATACAACCATTCATCATTACTCTTTTTTTGAAAACTTCATTGGGTATTTGCAGGATCATGATGGGCCAAAAAGTGGTGAGATGATGGGTATGTGGTTGACAACCTTTTTTTACCCAAAATTGATGAAACAAAAAGGGTTTTTAAAGGAGATTCTCAACTTTCCACCAATATAAATTATGCTTTACTTTGAATTTAATAAATAATTATTATTCATTTTCTATTTGAATTACGACTAAAGTCCTAATTGATAGGATGATTGAAAAACATCTATAGCTTTCAAATGAAAAACATCTATAGCTTTCAAACAGTTTCATATTTTTTGAATCTAAAACATGTGTCACATAATATTCTTTGCATACTATTGGATTAAAAAAAATTGAATTTCATGAAGTTTTGACCATGTTAAGGTTCCAAACATATGAGTTTTTATATTTTTTAAAAGTTGTAGTAAATAAATCATAATTAAGTATTTACTTGGAAAAAATTACAAAAAAATATCGATCACATTAGGACATGAGTCCTCTACTTATATCTAAAATCTTATAAAAAAATATTATCATTTTATTGTGGTTAGGGTGGTCAGACAAACACCTACTTATTTTTTCCTTGAAATTTAAGTGTTATTGCATTGAAATTTCAAATTTTCACAAAATAGATTTTTTTTAAAATAAACCTAGTAGTTGAGAAACTACATTCAATTTGCTACAAATTTTATTCTTATATATTTTTGAAATAATATAGATAACTTATTCAAATTTTTATGTCAACTTGCCTAACTCTGATTTTTCTAATTTTTTTGCCACTTAAGAGCCTATTTTTTCCATGATGATCTTGCACATACCCCATTTTCAAATAAGAACACATCACCAACTCATTGCTAAAATTTATAGACAATAAATATAAAGAGATCACATTCACAAATCACTTAACGAATTAGTTTTAGATACAAAATCTTCTATTGATTTTCATCAAATAAGAGACATTTATGCACAACAAAACTCATAGGAGTACAAATAACTATTTTCCATCAACATTATTATTAAACTAACAAAATTTTGAGAATAACATAAACTACATTAAAAAAAACTGTAAAAGTGTTTCTTAGTATCTTTGCATAAAAGCTATAAAACTCTTAAAAGTTGTAAATATTATCCTAAATCTCTCTTAGGAAGCCAATATTGACTTAAATTAGCCAACCTTTACAATGAGGAGATAATTCATACATATGAAAAAATTTAGCACTAATTCCTCCTATCAAAAATTAGGATCCACAATCTAAAGTTTTAGATCCACAAATGTAGGAACAATCAGATAGCTCCAGTGTTTGTCTCTGCTATAATTTCTGAAGGTGAACAAGTGTGTCAACTAATCCTTCAATCAAAATTTGGACTCCCAATCATCATTTAGATCCTTGCCAACTATTGCAAGTTACTCTTGACTTGCTAGATCTGCTGCCCATTCATTCCTTTCTTTATAATTCACCCAAAAAGATACCGCTAAGCATGTAAAGAAAAAAGATAATTAAAATAACCTTTTACTAGTCACCTTTATGTTGGGTCCCACAGTATTCATCATAGCTATCAAACAACTATTTTATTGTGTCATCATCTGGTCCATCAACCTAGTCAACCATAAATCTTGATTCTTCAAATTTATTTTCCATTGCATCAACAATTACTTTCATTTGGCCAACATCCTTGGCTGCCCAACACAAGTCACATTTGAGCTCCAACAATGTATCCAAGAGTGGTGATTCAGCAGTATCTCCTTCTTTTAGCATTTTATCTAGTTGTTCTTCCCATACATCCTTTATATCTCCCAAGGATTCAAGTCTCTAGTCTGGAGGCAAGACTTTATCAGTAAACCTTGAAATAATTTCTTCAAATATACTTGTATGTTCAAACACCTCCTCAACATTCTTGAGCATGATTATCCTATGTTCAATAAGAGTCTCTGACTTAAAAGAAGATATATGAATTTCCTTTGCAATATATCTAGAATCCTCCTCACCCAAAATTTGAGACTATACTAGCTCTTCCTTAGTCATTTTGTCAATTGCTCTGAGCTTTCCCAAGTATTATCTAAGTTTCTCTTCTTCATCCCACTATTTCTTCATAGATTCTTCTATGGTTTTGATTAAATTTAGCCCCCTATAATAATACTTAAAACATTCATCAAAGAACATAAATTCATAAATGATTTGAAGGTGTTTTAAGCCAATTGTCAACCCAAGTGGCTTTCTTTTTTGTCTTTTTCAAACCATTTACTTCTTTTCTGCTCATTAAAATGGGAACCTCCAATGGTGTAGGCTGCTCAAGAGTAGATGAAATCAACTCCTTTAAGAAATCTTTCATCTTACCAACTTGAGGCTTCAACTCATCTTTGGCCTGCTTGTATTTAATCGACCTAGACTTGGTAGTAGTAGTAATAATGTCAATTAAATGTATATGCTGATTTCTAGTGTGCTTTCCCAGATTAACAATACTTATCTGATAATCTTTAGGCTGCAATTCTCTATCGTCCTTATCAAAAATTGGATTAGCAATCTCAGCTACCAAATCCCCTTCATTAGTTAACTTGGTTGAGTGTACCACATGAGCCTTGGGTGATCCCACAATACTAGTTTTTCTAACTAAATCTTCACTTACGGGCACCTATAGCGGCTAAACCGTGAGGAGTTTGAAGATGATGCAAACCCATGATTTGTGACATTTTTTCTTTATATTCTAAATATATTCTTTAAAAAATTTTGGAATCATATTGCACTTCTTTTTCCATCTCCTTTGAAAACTATTTTTTTTTCAGTAAACACCATTTTTAAGGAGTGATGCTCATCATATAAAACATAACTTATTTTCCATGAGGGTTAAAATTCTAATTTCTTTGAATTTAGATTTGTAACTATGATATCTAGTGCTTCCAATTAGTTTCATAGTGTTTTATTGAATATTTTTTCCTTAATCAAGTTTCAAAGTCAAACCAATTACAATACAGACATAGGTAGACTATATAACACAAATTTTTTTGTATGTATCAAAATTACTTCTTTTTTGTTGGGTCAAGGACTTCAACATATGGGGTGTGCTCATATTTTTCAAATTTGTGTTTTGATAATCTTCTATTTTTCCACATATGTAGAACAAAGAGCTTGATTTTTGGTGAAAAACCTACATTCACAAGAAATAAAAAAATAAATATAATAATAAAATTAAATTTATTTAAAATTATACTTTTTGGGAAGCTTGTAATAAGGAATACATACATACAAAAAATAATTTTTAAATGAATTCATTTGATCCCCCAAAAGGTAAATCAAAAGTGGGTTTTTATCAACATTTTGATAGGTGTAAAGGAGACTCTGTTATAGGTATGGTTTAAAACTAGCGGGGTTCTATCCAAGGGGGTTTTATCTAAGGTAGTTTGATCAAACCCTCTTCAATTGGAATGCTTTAAATAGAAATTTTTAAGGATTAAATCATTATATTTTCTAAAAATATGTGATTTCAGTGAAAATCAAAATCTCCCAAAAATTGTAAACTAGCTTTATGGGATCACCCCCTTCTTCTTTTCCTTTCCTTATCAATTTCAACTCTCATATCATCCCAAGTCACTGGTTTGGCTTTTACTTATTGTATTCTCTCTAAATTCAACTTTAACCAAGTGGGTGTGGTTGGCTGAGTGGCTACCTATTGAATATTTGGAGGTGTGGAGGATGGAGGTGTAGAAGAAATCATCACAACAATCCTCTAAGAAGTGTTATGCAAATCTTCTTGTTATTTTTACAACCTTTCCTATTCAATTCTCTCATTTTCAGCTATGATTTCCTCTATCTTTCTCATTTCCTCCTCTTTCTTAGCGTCCTCTTCTTCATCTCTTAATCTTTGATGCTCTAACTCTTTAGCTTTATTATCCTCTTTTGTAGCCTTTTCTTGTGCAACTTTCCTTTCTAATTCATAGGCCTCATCTTCTTTCTTCTTAGTGCTTCAACTTCTTCCACTTCTCGAGCTAACTCCTCAACTTTCTTTTTATGTTCTTCTTCTTCTTGGGCAACTCATTCACTATCTAGCTTTTGAGCACTTTCCATCAACTCTCATTGTTCCTTTTCCATCAATACATCATTCAATTCCATTTTTTCATTATATAAATTTCCAGTCTCAAACCCAGTTGCTTCTTCTCAAGGTTCTTCTTCAACCTTTTTCAAATGCTCCTCCCTTTCAGGTCTTTCTCCCTCTTGCGATGGATTTCTCTCATAATCTAAGGAAATATTCTCAACAGTAATCTTAGGTTGTTCCTCTTCACCAATAGTTACTGCTCTTGAAGTTGATGGCATGGTAGTAGCATTTTCCTCAGTAGGTAGAGGAATAGCAGTGGGTCCTTCTTGAGAAGCCTCTTCGCCAGGGTGAACAATAACCAAATGTACAACAACAAAACCCAAATTAACCCCTATAGTAGCTGCCTCATAGGTAATCTTTTCCTTACACAAAGCTTCATCAATTTTTTGTAATGAAATCTCCTTCTCTATGGAGGTAGGCTACTTAGTGGTTGTTTCTCCCATTGTGACACCTTTCTTCTGCCTTTTATATTGCTTTTTCTCTATGGAAGATGTGGGCTCACTGCTAGAACCTCTTTTCTTAGTCATTGCAACCCTTGGTTGTTTTAACTAGAGTTCTATCCATTTCAAACTTCTATTCAAAACTCCATGTGATATTTTACCAATCTTCATTTCCTCTTTCACTACCCAATTGATGGGCTCCAAAATCTTTGTGGCCACTTATTCTATATCATACCAGGGATCACGAGTGATCCCATCATCTGTAGCGCCTTTAGGAATATTAGTCTTAACACCAAACTCCCTCATTTAGGGAACTGTTCACCTCTCATATCTCCTTTTCCTTACCTCAAACTGATCCTATAAGTTAGCCAAAAAATCTTCAAGAAGTGGAACATGCCAAGTAAAGTAAGAAGGGTAAAGGGCATGCATCTTCTTTAGATCAAAATCCTTCCTAGAAGTATGTTGGTTGAAATTTAAGGCCTAGAACTCTTTGGTTGTAGATTTATCCATAACTGATGAAGAACAAGAATAGAATCCCAATTCGAAGGGAAAATAATGTGAAATGGTCTTATGTTGCAAGGAAAAAACAAAGTTTACCTCTGCATCCTATTTGGAAAACTCCATGAGAACCCACCTATTGCCACAACATCTTGGAAATTTAAACATATGACCATTGAAACCAAACAACCTGAAATAAGTAGACTTGGGGTATTGAATGAACCTGTAGACATCCAAATTTGGACACTTAATTTATCCAAATTTACCACTTTTCATCTAAACATCCTATTATTTGCATTAATTAAGTAATATTACTATTATTTAATTAATATCCTTAATTCTGCCAAATCCCTAAGGTATTTAATTAATAATTAAATACCTTACCCTCCTTAATCCCTTTTCATCAAATGAATTAAATAAATATTACATTTATTTAATTCCTCACATGTCATTTTCATCTAATCCTAATCCATCTCCTCTCTTCATTAAGGATGTGCACATGCCTAATCCTTGATTAGGATGTGTCACATCCTCCAACTTTTGCAAGTTGGCTTCTAATCCTCATTAACCCCTAATTATGCTCTAATTACTAATTAGTCAAACCCAATTAGTACCTTGGTCAACTCTCCCCATCCCCCAAGGAATTTTTAATTCCTTTTTATTCACCCTAGGCTCCTCTCTTCCCCATGTGAATTTTTAATTCACTTTTATTCCTCCTAGAATCCCCTTTTCCCATGCATATTCTAGAACCTTTGACTTGTCACATCAAGTCACATGTGACAAATTCCCACCTTTTGGGAACCTTGTCTTATCCACTAGATTCTTCCAATCATTGTGAATTTAAAATTCACTTTTATTCTCTCAAAGCTTTCCCCTCCCCATGTGATCAGTGAAAGGTCACATCAAGGTATTTGGAAGGTACTTGTCCTTCCTCCACATCACCTACACATCATCTCACCCTTAGCCATCTCACAATCTACATGTCAAGATGTGAGGGCTAGTGAGTCCTCAACTCACCTTAGCCCTTCATCTTGGCCTTGTTGGATAAATCCCAACCATTGAATTCTCTAGAGAATTCAAGTTTTTCTATAAATACCCCATCCTCTAAGGCATTTTGAGGGACTTAGCCATTTTGCAACTAAATGCTGCCATTTTGTGCACTCATCTAGCCATCAACTTTCATCCATTTGCATCTACATTCAAGCATATAGTCAAGACTTGGATTTAGCCATATCAAGAGCCATCAAGGAGCATACAAATCAATCCAAATCAAGGGCCAACCAAGGAGTTTCAGCTGCAAAAGGGAGGTATAATAATTTGTCTTCATTTAACACTTTCCTCTTTGCATTTACAAATTTCTTAGGCTAATCTTGAGGTGTTTCCTTATGTTTTTCCATTGCATTTTAATTTCTTAGAATAGGTTAGACATTTTGGACATCACATAACCAACAACCCCATTCCTAAATAAACTCCATAGCTTTTTGGGAAAACTTGAAATCTATGTCCCTTGTGAGCTGATTTATAACCACATATAGGAAAGCATCATTTATTCTTTTGAAATGCTTCTTTGATTCCTTGATCTCCAACTAGTCATAGTGTTCCCAAACTTTCATTTGATTTGTGCCATCATCCATTGATCCTATAGTGTTTAGTACAGGAAATCTTCCAATCCTCGCTACACAATATATAACATAAGAAGACATGTAAAATGTCTTGGTTTGTGTCACCTTGAGGAGATGGTCATGAATGTTGTCTGAAATGATCTACCCCCATTCCAATTTTTTCTTTCCATCATGCATCAATTGGATGAATGGAAACATCCATAGTTCGAAGACATAAGAATTTTCCTTTCCAAATACCCTAGCCAACAATGTAATAATATCTCCAATGTTCTCATAAAAAATTGACCTCTTTGAGTTATTAAGAACTTTCTTTGCTGACTTATTTTCCTTCTTTATCCATCATTTGTTGATGACCTATTTATTTCCTTCCACATTTCTCTACCATATTGCAAGTTCTTGAGCCTCATTCATAATCTTAAGGTCAGGGTAAGGAGGAGGATCAAAAACATACCTAATCATGGTAGGATTTAAATCAATAATCACATTGCCTTTGGAACCAATGCACTATCTCTAAGTGGGATTATATGTTTTAGTAGCTATCAAAATGAACTCAGGACACTGTACTACAATAGGAAAGCTAGCTACATAAGCTAGTCCTAACTTTGGGATTCTTTGGGCTCTTGGGGCAACATCTTCTAAAAATACATCTATATGAAATTGCCCCACATCCATATGCCCCACCAATGTGTCAATTCTATTTGAGACTTCACAATAAAATTTGGATGAGGTTGGATTCCCTTAATACTTATATTTCATTGTGTAGGGTAGTTGTTCTAGTTTCAATCTCTTCTTGCTGGCCTTCTTTGATGTGCCTCTAGATGTTCCCTCAGTAGGTACTTCCTCAATAGGTATTTCTTCTTTAGAGTCAAACATTTGTTACCTATGTGACACTATGGACCATTATCAGATATAAAACGAGACATATGAACAAAATCATAACAGAGGAATTCATATTAAATCAGCTTGAAGACTCAGTTAAACAAATTAACTTGCTCATTTTTGGGAATCAGGCTCAAAACATAACCAAGAACTTAAGCTATTTCATGCATAAACTAAGTTTTGTCGGGGATCAAGATTGGGTTAAGACAAAGCACCAGACCCTACCATGTTCAAGAATTAGGATCGCGTTCAGGTCTTAGTTAGGTACCAAACCTATGCTTAAAATAGTTCAATGCATTCTCAAAGTCCAACCCCATAGTGTTCAAGAACTAGGATCAAGTTTAGCTCTGGGATAAGCACCTAGAAATATGATAGAAAATAGGTTGAGTATTAACCTGTGGTTTGATTCAATAGTGTGGTTAGAAGTTAGGTTTGGGGTGTGACCAAGTAATGGCTTCAAGCCAATGCGAAGGGGATCTTACATAATTTTGATCCTGATAGTACATCAGAATTTGGGGTCGGGGTGTCACCAATTAACCATTCCCCTTATGACAAACAAGTGTTGGGAACTTCTTGAGTTTGGATCCTGCAATGTGGTCGAGAGTAGGGTTTGGGGTGTTGGGATGAAAAAAAGCCTAAAATTTTTTATTAGAATGAGTCAACCTTAAGTCTTGACCCTGATATGAATGTTGAGAATTGAGATTGGGTCTTGAATAGGTCTGTGTCAAACAATGGATTAAAGGTTAAGTGTCAAAAAACTCTTGATCCCAATTTTAATGTGGGGGTTAGAAGCAGAACTTTGAAGAGAACTTAGTGAATTCCTTAAACCAAACTTATGGTACTAGTCCAAATCCTAATCCTGATGATGATGTGGGGATCGGACAAGCGAAGGAACCAACACTGGATAGAACAAAAGGCAACTATCGATGCAATTCTCAAACCTAATAGTGATTCAAGGATCGAGACTTGAAATGGAAATGGATAATGAAGGCTTTAAGAAATATAATAGTTTCTAGAATGTGTCTTCGGGACCAGATTATGAAGTAGACCAAAGCACTTTCTTTCAAATGGTCAAGAATTCAAAAAAATAACAATTCAAAACACCCCAAGCAAACATAGAATAAAAATCCTAGGAAGCTAGGGCATGGCAAGATGGACAATCCAATGAACAAATGAAGACACGACGACACCAAAAATCCAAGGTGAACAAAACATGCCAAATGGTGCAAAAGAAAAAAAACACACAAAAAACAAAAACATGACTAGACAAAGAAGAGAAGAATGAAAAGAAAAGAAAAAAATGAGAAAATGAAATGCAAGAACAGAAAAAAAGAAAAAAGAAATAAAAAGAAGAAAACAAAAGCAAGAAAACCTACCTTTGAATGCACCCAAGAATTTTGGTAGCATGTTGACAAATTTGTGGTGAATTCCTGAAAACCCTAGCTCTTCATTACTCTTGTTCTCATCTCCAAACTTCTTAGTCATAGAATGGATGAAAATCAAGGAGTGATGAGACTTATACACATACATGTGTGTGAGTAGTTATGGCATTAATTTGCAGTTTGTCAAGCCTTAGGATTCAAGCAGAGTCATTAAATGAAGTTGTAGGTGTTGACTGTGATTTTACTCACTACAAACAAGGAAAATAAAATTTTCACAGACAAGACCGCAAATAGCCTATCCTTCTTGAAAGATATGGAACAAAGACAACCTAAAGGGGAAATCTAATTTAACATGAAAAGATAGGATTTAGTTCAATCCCCAGTCTTTGATAACTAGGTCATTATTGCACTAGGGTCGGTCTCGGGTTTGATGTAATATTGTTGTTAATATCAAAGGGACCACTTTTTTGAATTAAATATCTTAGGAATTTAATTTTAAATTGGATCATAAAGAAAAGCATAATGAAATAAAAAAAAATTCAATAAAATTTCATGAACATCACAAATTCTTTGCTTTCACTTAAGTAGGTTTAGCATTAAGCATTCAACAATTTTTATAGAAAAAAAAAGATTTTCAATAAAATTCCATCAATTCATTCAAATTTTGTAACATTTTCAAGAATTTAAACATCTACTGTAAAATAAAGCATAAAAATATTGAAAATTAAAATTTCTCTCGGTTATTCTCCATGCATGCCCCAAAGAATTAATTAAAAAAGAGCAAACCACTTTATACTTCACTAGATTACTTCACAGCTACATATAAAATAGTCTGAGCTTTTAAAGAGAGGGATTTCATTTTTGGACACCAAGTAGGTTTTGTATGCACCCTTAAATGGCACAAGATACAATCTTGTTCAACTAAACTAACAAAACTAGCTACAAAAGATTCATGAGATAGGTAGCTATCTAATTGGATCTGATATTAATCAATGTCTTTGTGCATACAAAGTTTCATGCTAAAGTGATTTAGAAAATAGGAAAAAGGACAAATCTTGAAAAAAAATTATGCTCTTTTGACATCCAAAAATTTTAAACTTAAAAATAAAAAAGGGGATCCTCTGGCCTCTGAGAGAACCCAAGGCTTAGATAGGATAAGACAAATACATGAGATGAAATCCAAGGGACCAATCACATCGAGGCATGTGGAATGTGGTGACCAATAGGAGAATTGCAATAGAAGTCAATGAAATTCAACTCTAATTACACATTGAAACTCTTCTGGTGTTACTCTTTAATCATCAAGGTTCTTTCTCTGAACCAAAAAAATATGCTCAAACAAATTATAAGAACTTGTCATGAATTTATAGTGATCAGGTGGAATTATAGTTCCTATATCTCAGGTTCATATATGGAATTATGGAGGCTCAGGATATGGGCATACTCAGGCATCCACTTCAGGTGACCCACATGCATCTAGGATGGAGTCATATATGGATTTACCATATTCTGAGGATCATCCTACACAAGTATGTAGATCTTTTGAACTTAGGCCTGGTAAACATTTTAATTTGTTTGAAATGTGTAAAATTCATGTAAATAATAAAATAAAATTATATATATAATATAATATTAATTCAAGAAGTGTTCAGTGTAGATGCATAATCACACGATGCCTGAATCTCAATATGATCATGTCTATATTTCAAGTGTTATAGAATTGGGCTCACCTTTTGTTCAGGTACAAACCAATATATAATTTAATTTATATGGACATATTTAATTTAATTTGAATCTGTACACATGTGAAATGATATATTGTATCTAGATGTAGGGAGGTCATGTGATACCGAGTATTGAACAACCAAAAGTTTTTGTGAGCACTCTTGAGTCATCATCAGCTAAAGTGCGTGCTTTCAAAACTTTGTTAATTTTAAAATAAATACACATCATAGATCTAATTTAATTTGAATTTGTACACATGTGCATGAATGATCTATGCATTGATGGATCTATATGCAAGGATTTCATGTGATACCCATGGCGAGTGCACCTGAGACATCATTAGCTTTTATGCATGGGAAATCTCAAGTGCATGATCATGAGTTCATATCATTTGAGGTTGTAAACTTTACTAAATCCTAGATATAATTTTTAGGTACCATTTAAATGTATATATTTGAGGTTCTAACATATTGTTTACTTTATTTGAATATGCAGGAATTAGTAGATCAAGCATTTGGACCTTCTTAATTGATAGTTATACTATGCATTAAACAAAATGTTCTTGTAGATTCACATGATCATATGGTAATTTATACATACTAAAAATATTTTTTTATCTTATTTACTAGATATTTAATTAAATTTATTTTTATCAAGTTTATATTTTCAAGTTTAAATGTTAAATTAAATCAAAATTTCTAAATAACTTTAAATCTAATTTTAAGTTTCTTGTACTCTTCTATAGCATGATACGAGTAAATCTAGTCCACATGGAGCAAAGAGGAGACTTGATTTGACTAATCACCTTAATAGTTAGATGGTTTTAAATTTTATGGACTATAGATCTAGTTTTATTTAAATATATGTGTTGGACTTGCCATATACATTTTGAACATGTTATTTCATGGACCATTTCGCATACATTATATCAATTAATATGATCATGTTTGTGTTTATTTAGATCAGTTGAATTTAATATGATGATTATATATGCACTCAATTATGATCTTGTTATGTTCATTTTGATGATTATATGCACTCATGTATGTATATATATTTTATCTAATTTTCAAGTAATATGCACTATACAAATTCTTATCTAGAATCAAATTTCATACATATGTACATGCCATTGTTGAATTAAGTTTAGAAATATCTTAAAATGATTCTCTTAAATTTCAATAATTTATCACATGGTTAGGTGACAAATTAAAAAATTTCTTAATTAGTTAGATCATATTCATAATAAATTAAGGGTAGGTTATTTTAACTACTTTCCAATTCTATAAAATATTTGAATCACTAAACAAAAATCTATCTACTTGTATCTATAAAATGTGTAATCTATACAATTGAAAAACTGTATAAAATGTGGTAAATATAAGACATGATTTGTATAAGATAAAATTGGATTAAGATATTTAAAAAGTGACTAATAAGTTCATTAAAGTTCATACATCAAACAAACATATATAATGTATATTAATGTTTAATACAACTATGTAACATGATGAAACATATGTGCATGAGGATACAATTAGAGCTTATCAACTTTTAGCTCAAGACCACAAATTTATACTTACATAGTCTCTTGCTAATTTTTTTTTACAGTGACAATCACATGGTAGAAAAAATTTATGAGAGGGTGTGTGCAGGATCATTATGGAAAAAATAGGCCCTTATGTGGTGAAAAATTCAAAAAAATCAAAGTTAGGAAACTTGACATAAAAATTTGAATAAGTTATCTATATTATTTCAAAATTATGTAATAATAGAATATGTAGAAAATTGAATGTAGTTTTTAAACTACTAGGCTTATTTAAAAAGAAAAAAATTATATTTGGTGAAAATTTGAAATTTTAATGTAGTGGTACTTAAATTTAAGGGAAAAAACAAGAAGTACGTATTTGTCTGACCACCCTAAACACAGTAAAATGATAATATTTTGTTATAATATTTTAGATATAAGTAGATGACTCATGTCCTGATGTGATGCATATTTTTTTTGTAATATTTTTCAAGTAAATAATTAATTATGATTTTTTATTACAAATTTTAAAAAATATAAAAACTCGTATGTCTGACCACTTTAACTTGGTGAAAACTTCATGAAATTTAATTTTTATTTTTTTAATCCTATAATATACAAAACATAGAATGTGACACATGTTTTGGATTCAAAATATGTGATACCATTTGGAAGCAATAAATGTTTTACAATCAGCCTATCGATTAGGACTTTAGTCATAATTTAAATAGAAAATTAATAATAATCATTTATTAAATTAAAAGTAAAGCATAATTTATATTGGTAGAAAGTTGAGAATCTCCTTTAAAAACCCTTTTCATTTCATCAATTTTGGGTACAAAAAAATCACCAGCCACATACCCTATATATAGACATCATATTGCCACTTTTTGGCCCATCATAATCCTTCACATACACAAGAACTCGCAAAAATAATTAATGTAAGTAAAGTAACTATATTTTTTGTGAGTCATTTAACTAAATAATTCATGTGAGAACAAAACAATATATAGTAAAATTTAGAAAATTGGATCTTATAAATTCCTTACAAATTCAAGTGATGTTTGCCATAGGATGGATTAAGGGGGCCTAAGAGAATGTATTAAAGGGGATTTAAGAGAATTACTTAAGGGGATGCAAGAGGGTGGATTAGGGGGAGTTAATAGAATGACTTCATGGGATGCAAAAGGGTGGATTAAGGGGAGTTAAGAGAATGACTTAAAGGGATGCAAGAGGGTGGATTAAATGGATGTATCTCATCAACCCTACGATATGGCTTAATGGGTCCTAAGAGGATGGATTAATGGGAATTATGAGAGTGAATTAAGGGATGCAAAAGGGTTGATTAAGGCGATGTAAGAGGATATGAATTAAGGGTCCTTTAAGAGGATGGCTTAAGGGGATGCAAGAGGGCGCATTAAGGGGAGTTGACAGAAATATTTAAAGGGATGCAAGAGGGTGGATTAAGGGGAGGGAGGGTTGAGAGAATGAATTAAAGGGATTAAGCATCTAATAAGCTCTAGAAATCCTAAACCAAAACCATTAACCCATATAGATTTGTTATTCAAAGAATCTCATGGGCCCTAGAAACCCTAAACCCTAAACCATAGGACCTAAAGCCTATCATATGAACCCTAAACCCTTAACCCATATAGAGTGACTTAATGGAATGGAAGAGGGTGGATTAAGGGGATGTAAGAGGATATGAGTTAAGGGTCCTTGAAGAGGATGGCTTAAGGGGATGCAAGAGGGTGGATTAACTAGTGTTGCTAGAATAAATTAAAGGGATGCAAGAGGGTGGATTAAGGGGAGATGAGAGAATGACTTAAAGGAATGAGTTAAAGGGATTAAGCATCTCATTAATCCTAGAAACCCTAAACCCTAAACCATCAGACCTAAATCCTATTAGATGAACCCAAAACCATTAACCCATATAGAATTTTTATTCTAAGCATCTCATGAACCCTAGGATATGAATATCCTAGACCTTTAACCCTAAGAACTAAATCCTAGTAGATGAAGTTCCATAAACCCTTAACCCATATAGAATTTTTATTCTAAGCATCTCATGAAGTTCCCTAGGATATGAATCCTAAACCCTTAACCCTAGGACCTAAAGCCTAGGAGATGAACCCTAAACCATTAACCCACATATATTTGTTATTCTAAGAATCTTGTGAACCCTAGAAATACAAAACTCTAGACCATAGGACTCAAACCCTTAAACCATATTATATTTTTTATTCTAAGGTTCTAAGCATTTTGTGAACCCTAGGATATGAAGATCCTAAACCCTTAACCCATATATATTTCTTATTATAAGCATCTTGTGAACCCTAGAAACCCTTAACCCATATAGACTTGTTATTCTAAGAATCTCGTGAACCCTAGTGAAAGGAAGAAAATGGTGCCCTCTCTTTCCCTTCTAGGGTTTTGGACCTAAAAGGAGAGAGGAAATTTCCTTACTTTCACTCAAGAACAAACCCTTGATATTTCAATGTAAAGGAGATTGAAATCTTGCAAATGTATGTCCTAGGGGCTTAATGATGTCTAATAAGGGGTTCACCACCAAGTGTGGACTTGGAAAAGATAATGTGATGAAAATTGTAAAACAAGACCCTAATTCAATGTAATGGCCTAGAAAATGTCCTAGAAATGCAAGTAAAACAAAACATGAAAGAGAAAATGTAAATAGTGTGCACTTGTAAACCTTGAAATGATTGGACAAAACTCTAAAATTATGGAAATTTTGACTTTTTGACCAATTGGGACTCATTCACTAATCTAGGTGAATCAGTCTCAGATCAAGGTTTTTGTGTGAAAGTCTATTTCAGGAAAAAGTGTATCAAAATATGCAAATAGATCAACAAAAAACAATTGTGGGACTCATTTGCCACTCTTGGAAAATTAGTCACATTTTGGTTTCCCAGAAATTGAAAGCTCTGATCTACACTTCAACACCTACCCTTTTCTTCCAATTTGAGTTCCAGATCTGAATCTACGAAAAACACCTGCAAAACAAAATTCAACTTGATTTGGTAAAGGGGGGTTTTCCTTGGTCAAACTCCTAGTTTGATAATTAAACCTTAATAGAAATAATGAAATGTGCTTGAAAACCCTAGCCTTAAACGTTTCAAAGTCTAGGAAATCTGAAACATGATGCAATCTTATTCTAATGTGCAAGAATATGATGTAATTTGAGTGGAAATGCAAAGATGAATGAATCACTTTTGGTGATCTATAATCACCCCAAATGAGCTTTAATGAGGCATGTACCTTCCTTAGGCTAAATGTAGAATGATAATGGAAGATGGAATCACTTAGGAAAAAAGTATTTAGGCTTGGCTTGATGGCTAGTTACATCTCCCCAACCTAGAATCCATCATGATTCACCATAGGCATCCATGATCAACCCTTGACAATGCTAGATCTTGATTGAAAGTGAGCTTGAAGGCCTGAAAAAATAATTTAATGATGCTCTAATGCTTCAAATTTACTTGCTCTTGAAACTTGAATGCTCTTGTGAATGATTCCCAACACTTGACTCTTGAATTTTCTCTTGAAAATGACTCAGAGTTATGCTTGGATTATGAAAAATGACTTAGAAGCTTACTTTTATAGGAATCAACACCTAATTGACCGTTATTTAGATCTCAAAGGCCGACATCCACCAAAAACTTGAATTAAATTTATGAATTCCCACTCAAATTTGAAAAAGAGCCCAAATGGGGCTCATTTGTCACACTTGGTGAATGGGTCCCACCTAAGGGGACTCATTCGTACAAGGTGGAAAATAAGTCCTACCTTATCTTTTTGAGGTCATTTTTCAGGTTTTTTGGTGTTTTAAATGATTTTATATGATTTTTGAGTGAAATGAGCCTCAAGATCCAAAATTATGCGTCTTAGGGGCCTATAAATGGTGATTTTAAAGGATAATTAATGCAAGGGTGCCAAAATAGGTCCAAATTAAGTGTGAAATTCCCTAGGAGATTTTTTCAAGAGTGCCCAATTTTCCACACTACATTTAGCCCCTACTTTAGTTCCCATATGACTTTATGTGCATATGTAAGCTAAAGGACTCCAATAATAGCCTTTGTTTCATAAAAGGATACACATATAAGTTTAATCATGATACAAAAGAATGAAGAACCCACTATAGCTTATCTACAAAACCACAATGTTAGGAACTACATCCTGCGACATGAATCTGTTAGGTGTCCAAAAATCCTCTTATCAAACCTCTATCTAGAAAGCACATTCAAGGGAAGATATATGCCCCCAATCTAGCCACATCAAATAGGGTGAATCATATCATATGGAATTTCCAATTACCATCCCACATAATGATACATAGTTGATGATGTTGAGAGCAGAATCATGATTTCAACATAATAAATGGCATAACAAACATAGCTCACTAGCACCCATTATCTTAATTTTAATGAAATGCACTTTTTAACGCTAATATAGTAAAAACACTAGTTTTAACTTACATAAGAGAAAAAGTGAGGTAAATTCTAACTTTTTTTATCATTTACCTTTTTGTAGCTTGAAAGTGATTGAAGAAGAGTGAAAGATGCCTAGCAGACAGGATTACATACATGCAAGATTGGATGTGTTGCAGGACCAAGTGGCATGTAGCGAGTGTTATCATGAGGTGAGTTGACTCTTCTACCTTTAATTTATCCTTGTGCATTTAGTTTATGATTTTTATGCATTTCTAGGTTAATTTAGTGCCTTGGAATTTTTTTCACAAAGTGTCTGATTTTTTCACAAAGTGTCCCTTTTGTTTATAAAGTATCCCATTTTTTCCTTTCATACTGGGTTCACCAAAATGAAAGGAAGAAAATGGTGCCCTCTATTTTGCTTCAAGGGTTTTGTTATGCCTTGCATAACCACCCCATTTTGATTTGGAACAAAATGGGTCCCCCTTCTCTTTTGGTTTCTTTACCTTTGGTTTTTGCTTTGCTCTTGGGGATTCTTCTATTTCTCCATGTTTGTCTTCTAGTTTTGTCTAATTTTGGTTCTGCCTCAGTCAGAATTCGGGTTTTCACCTGAGTTCAAGATTTTTCACCCCATCCAGATTTTCCTGGATCTCGCTCGAACTCTAGCTGAGCATTGTTGTTCAGGGATTTTTGGTCTTCACAGAATTCTGCGTGGACCAGATTTTCATAGATTTTTTTCTCCTCTGTATTTTCCCAAAATCCGTTGTTCCCTGTTTGTTCTAGATTTTCCAGAATGTCTTCTCCTTCGCAGAAATCCGTCCAGTGCAGATTTCCCCAAAATCTGGTGATATGTGAAGAAGTATGGAGTAGTAAGGCTAGTTAATAAATGAGGATGCATTTTATGAATAATTGATGCTACTTTTAGATTTCACATGTTGTTCCTTGATTGATAATAATCGGATTAAGTTTCTAATGAGTGTTTTCATTTTTATTCCACTAGAATCCGCCTGACTCAGAATTCTCTGAAATTCCTCCTTGGCTTGGATTCTGCGGGTCGACTTGAAACCTGAATTGCTTGTATGATCATTTTGTTTGAAGATTTAAAGGCACCTTACTGATATAGGATTCGTTTCCATGACGATTTTTATTAATTAACTTTTGTCTGTATGATCTTTACTATGGTTTTCTTTGTTGAGTGTAGGATTAAATTGCAAACATGATGGTATTTTCCAACAGGGCTCAGTTGGAATGCTTTCCTCAGTCCAGTTGGTACAATTTTCCTTGAGGAAGAAAGTCAGCAAGATATTGCTGATATCTTGCCAACTACCAGTGCATTCTATCAATATGCATCTATGTTTCCTATCGGCAAGACCCCAAAGATGTCACAATGATCAGAAATCATATGCAGGCATCTATAGGAAAGATATCATTCATCATCCCAGAAACTAGGAGTTTCCTATCAGCATGAAAGCTTGTCTTCGAGTAAAAGTCTTGGTGAAATCTCCATGTCTTTCCGACTGGCAGCAAAAGGATCCATACATTGAGGGGAGGTTTCCTCTTCCCCAAGAAGTCTTGCCGAAGGCTTCATGTCTCACCAACCACCAAGAAAGATGTGCCTTTTAGTGAGAGGCCTTTGTGGTGGGGAGATGTCTTAGCGAAGTCTTCTGGTCACACCAACAAAGCACAAGAGGAGGTTTATCACAGTGAGGTACTGTGGTCTTGCCGACCCATAAAGTCTCACCGGCATATTGCTTCATCGGTGAGAGGATGAGATTTTCATCGTGACCAAAAGTGAGTATGTGGAGATTTTTTGGTGAGGGCATAGGGTATCACCATAGGTCTACCTGAAGGAAGGATGCCCAAAACGAAATCAAAGGTTTGACGAAGGATAAAACCTTTGGCATAATGTCCAGCCGAAGGGGTGAGGTCATAGCGATAGAAGCAACATTAGCGTAGTGATTTGGGATCACTATGAGGTCTTGGCAACTGAGCGATGTCTTCCCGAAATGGTAGGAGAAGTCTCACTGACATGAGGAGGTCACGCTGAAAAGGCCGAGCTCGGGGAAACTGAAGGAACTCGGGGAGACTCTGAATGAATGGAACGGGTTCGGTAAGATGTCTTGCTGACCTGATGATGTCTCCCTAACATAAAGAAATGGGCTAGCTAATAGAAGGACTTCGCCATGTGGCCTTGCCAAAGGAATGTTGTCCTATCGATAAGATGAGTTCATCGAAGGATATGGGACTCAATGTAATGTCTCACCAACTCCTGAAGGTCACGCTAAGGCAAAAAGAGAAGCTGATGCAAGAAGGTCAACAAGAGGAATTTGGGGAGACTCCAAACAAATGAGGGGGCTTCGCTATGAGGTCATGGCGACAAGCGAAGGTCTTGCCAATATAGGATGAGCTCGGTATGACTTCTGTAGCTTGTCGATGGGTTTAGCCGACTAGTCTGCACTATGCTGATAACTGTTAGAAGACAAAATCGCATCGGGGAGACACGATAAGTGTCTCACTGACATGCGATTCAATGGTGATCACTTTTGATTGCCCGAGAATCTGGTGTGGTGAATTTCTAACCAATCAGGAGGAGCTAAGAGGGTTGACCTACAACAGTTTGATCAATTGACTACCCCTGTGGAAGACCAACATAATGCAAACTAGATGGATTCTTTCTAAGATCAAAAGGTGATGGATTGGCTCAGGCGACGATGTTTAGATCTGCAAGGAGGCTCGATGGTGCTTCCAGGAGATAGTGAATGTGCAGAGGGTCTGGAACATGAAGGAAGCCAATGAAGAAAGGAACTATGACTCACAGGGATAGCTGTAATGACCATCGGCAGGGGCAGATTATTATTAATGATGATATTCTAAGCATTCAAGGTGGATTGCAAGAGAGTTCAAAGATGGACATGGAGAAAGAAGAGTTAATGTTGCAGTAGCCAAAGATCTATAGATCTTTCCCAAAAATCTTTCATCAGCGTGGATAGTAGGGCTTCACATTGAATGCAACATTGACTCTCCCCAAAAGATCTGAGAGCCGACTCTCATGGAGGAAGATATTTTGTAAACCCTAAAGCAGGGGGACAACGCATTCTCTTTGTTGCATTATGTATATAAGGCATTCTTTCCTCTTTGAAAAGGTTAGAACTTTTAGGAACCAAGTAGATCTTCCAAAGTTAGCACTTGTAGATTAGAACTTCTAGGTTAAAATAGGAATAGAGGGGATAGAAGCCGAGCCTAATTCTTTGTAATAGGAGCTTCTTTTATCTTCCTGAGTAGGATTTAGATTCCAAATAGACTAATGTATCTTTCAGTTTTCTTAGTGTAAATGGAAATAATTTGGAGTCATAGATTTTATGTACACTGGTGATTGTGCCAGATTTGTAAATGTTGCTTATCTATTTTATGGGCAATAGAAGCAGCCATATCTTAATCTACTTCAGATTGTGTTTTAGAATGGTGTTTGTCTTGAATTAATCATCTGATTTGTGAAGCTTTCAAGGAATGGAGTTTGGTTTTATGTTTTTTTTAAATGATAACTTGCAATCTGCTGTTGAAATCAGCATTGTGAATGAATGAAACTATGTGTTAGTCACAAGTTAATTATGTTCTACAGCCTTAGTTAGGAATTCCTTGGAAGGTGATAGGTTTGGTTAATTTGGATGAAGTATCATTCTTTTCTATTTGAAAGCCCTGATCTATCTTTTGTTGTTTCTTTAAAAACCCTAGTTAGAGTAGATTTAAATTCATGTCTACCCCCTTAATAATCCAAAAGCTCAACACCAGTAGGCCTTGAATATTACTGTTGCATTGACCACTGAGTAACATTAGCTTGATTGAGAACCAACTACAAAGACCTTGGGAGCTAAGACATCTAGGTGTTGTCTTTCTCTTTCAGGAGAAGTAGAGTAGCAGTATTATGTTTGCATGTTGTTGTGCCAAGACACACATCAACAGGAAATGGCACTAGATGGAGGGCCCTTTGAGTAATTGTGGACCATTGTGAGTTGGAGTGTGTAAGATCTTGGAAAACCTAGCTCTAGTGTGTAGCCCTTTGTATATACCAGGATTTGTCCATGAAATCCTTGGTCACCTGTATGATAGGCTTCCTTTATTTTTCCCTAACAATGGACAAGATGCTTTTGAACATGTTGGAATTTGTAGGAATATACTTACTTTTCTCCAGGTTCTGCATGAGGATGTTGTCTGTCAATTACTCATTAAATTTTTTTAAGGTTCAGCAAGGCAATGGTATGTTAATCTTCCACCAAGTTGTATTTGTTCATGGGCAGAGTTAGAAATCTTATTCTTAGATCAGTTTGGTCCTCACACACAAGACCATTGGGAGAACTCATTCCTACAAAATCCAATCACAGATATGAGTACTCCACTCGATAATGAAGTTGTAACCATATCATCTTTTTTCAGTCATCTTCCAAAGAATAGTCCATTACATCACAATGAAGTTGTGAATAAAACATTTGATGAGAAAATATATAATTTTGATGACTTGTTTGGTGAAAAGCATGAAATGGATGTAAATTTAGAGCCTAATGGTAATCCTAAGATAGAATCTAGCTTTGTTGAACATGTTAGTACTAATGATGGCTTTGAAGGAGATGAGGTATTAGTGTGGGATTGCTGTCATGAGAAATCAACAAGGCTTTCCAACGATATGAGCAACTCTCCTGATCAAGATTAGAATCAGGGTGATGAGGAATGGACAAAGGAGCATGGTTCATGTTGGCTACATATCCCACATGCACAAAATTGAATAAGGAAGAAGTTGGAAGAATTAGGAGATTTGAAATTATTAGAACTTGTTAAACCAACTAGATGTGGGATACATTGAACTAATCAACATTCCCAAATGGATTGCCATGTTTTCTTGGGTAAAATGGAGTTATATTTCATACATCAGATCAATGTTGAAGGAATACTTATGCAAGATCCTTGGAGTACATATCTCATTGATCTGGAAGATGAAACAATTAGCATACATGAAAATGATAATCAGTTCATCCAAAATGATGAGAGTGACTGTGTGAAGAGGTTCAATTCTTCCCTATCTTTTGATGACCTTGATCCTTGCAGTGAGATGGATTCAACAACTAGTGAAACTCCTCTACCTAGTGTAGACTCAATGGAAGTGGAGAATGGATTCATCGATGCATTCATAGATGCTTTCATGATGGTGAATGAGGAAGAGACACACCTTAATGGGTTAATGTAAGAGGATGACTCTGCTGATTTAAGTAGTGGATCGATTGAAACAGATGGCACGCTTTAGGATGAGATTGCCAATGAATCTTGTGGTCAAAATCAAAGACTTAAATGCCAAAATGAAATCTTAAGAGAAGAAGTCCAAGTAGATGTACAAATTAGTCAAGTGCTCCCTGAGGAAATTCATGAAGAGGTTCTTGTTGATGATGTGCAGGAATATGAATTGGGAAAGTGCTTTCCCGACTTTGAATCCATGTGTTCAAATGAGGTTGAAGGAAATCCTTGTTCACCATGTGCCAGTATCCTTGACATCAATGGTGATAAGCTGGAGGCAGGTTCCCAAACCATTGGGGGTGGCAAGTTGCAAGAGAATGTTGAAAGTGAGGATTCATCTCAAGAAATTCAGAAAATTTTTGACTTCGTGCCCGAGATGAATATAGAGATGCTAGTGAGTGAATATCCTAGCTACAAGACAAACCTTGATTCAATGGTGTTCCATGAGTTGAGACCTTGTGAGGAGGAGATCATAAACATAAGCCTGCATTGGTAACTAGAAATCTTCAGGATTAGGTGGTGTCCTTTCATTATCCTTCGTGTTTTAATAATTTTCAGTTTGATTATGGTGTTGGGGATAGTAAAACCTGTTTGTGGGTAAATCATGACAAAACTGAGAACCCACAACTAATAATATTTCAAGTTTTATGCCCTTAGAGTGAACTTATTGCCTATAAACTTGATATCTCTGAGTATAAAGATAAATTTGCTAGGTTTAGGACTGTGCCTAGTAAGTTAAGATTGTTGCACATAATGAAAAATCAGTCAAGTCAATGTACAAATTTTTACAGTCTTGTGTTTGCAAAGTTTGGCTTTGGAGTTAGTTTAGGATTAGAATTGGTTAGTGTTATTTTTTGGTTTAGTTAGTTTTCCTTTGTTTTGTTGTTTTCCTTTTTCTATTCCTTTTTTTTTTTGTAGATAGTTTGTTTCTCTGTTTGTAAATATTTTGTCTGTTTGTAAATAATTTGTGGTTTGTTTGTTTGTCCTTTTCTTTCTGTCTTTTTGCCTCCTTGGTTCTTTTGGTTTCTATTTTGTTTTGTCCTTTGGGGTTTCTCTATTTCTTTCCATCTTGAAATGGTGGCTGTTATCCCAGGTGTACTTTGGTCATTAGGTGAAAAGTGGTTTAGATATTTTCAGGTTTTCTGATTGGATGATTTTTTCCTCAATTCATTGTTTCATGCTTGTTGTCAATAAAAGTTGTGAAAAATTTTGAAAACAAGGTGCCAAGTAAGTAGCCTTCTTTAGCTCCTTTGAATCTTTCACAAATCATTAAGAACATCTCCTCTTGTATTGGTAGATTTGTCCTAGGGTGATAGTGTGTAAGATTTGAGTGAAAAATCCGATTTTCCAAGTGCTGTTATGAGGTCCATGGTAGTTTTCAACCCAGATCAGATGTTAAACATATAACATATTGAAAAGGAAAAAAGAATTAAATGAAATATCTGAAACCTCAAAAGAAAAAGAAAAGAATTATCAAAAGAGAAAAGAGATTTCAATATGAATGAGTGATTCCAGTATCTCTACCGGGGCTATGGACGCCTGACTGGGAGTAGAGCAATGCTGTGAGAAAACTAGAGGTATCTCCGTCGGGGCTATGGATGCCTAACTAGAAGCAGAGCAATGCCTAGGATATCATTGCACAAAAGGAAATCAACTCATGTAGCTTAAATCTTACACATTATTTTTCAAAAGATGAAGAAAACTTAATAGGAGAGTGATGCACAATCAAGCACACACATTGATTTAGGGGTGGCCATTGAATGAATTACATTTGAGATCCTAGCTCAACCTTGCTTCTAACACTGACCCAACTAGAGTTGTGATGTTCATGAACAAGGAGTTCTGAGTAGCTGAATCCTTCAGATTCTTGAAAATGGTTAAACCATTTTCCCAACTGAGTCGCCATTTTTCATGCCTTGCATAACCACCCCATTTTGATTTGGAACAAAATGGGTCCCCCTTCTCTTTTGGTTTCTTTATCTTTGGTTTTTGCTTTTCTCTTGGGGATTCTTCTATTCCTCCATGTTTGTCTTCTGGTTTTGTCAAATTTTGGTTCTGCCTCAGTTAAAATTCAAGTTTTCTCCTAGGTTTGGTATTTTCCACCCCATCTGGATTTTCGTGGATCTCGCTTGAACTCCAGCTGAGTGTTGTTGTTTGGGGATTTTTGGTCTTCATGGAATTATGCGTGGACTGGATTTTCATAGATTTCTTTCTCCTCTGGATTTTTCTAAAATCTGTTGTTCCCTGTTTGTTCCGGATTTTCCGGAATGTCTTCTCCTTCACGAAAATCCATCCCGCGTGGATTTCCCCAAAATTTGGTGAAATGTGAAGTATGGAGTAGTAAGGCTAGTTAATAAATGAGGATGCATTTTATGAATAATTGATGCTATTTTGAGATTTCACATGTTGTTCCTTGATTGATAATAATCGAATTAAGTTTCTAATGAGTGTTTTCATTTTTAGTCCACTGGAATCCACCTGACTCAGAATTCTCTAAAATTCCTCCTTGGCTTGGATTCTGTGGGTCGACCTGAAACCCAAACTGCTTGTATGATCATTTTGTTTGAAGATTTAATGACACCTTGCTGATATAGGATTCATTTCCATGATGATTTTGATTAATTAACTTCTGTCTATATGATCTTTACTGTGGTTTTCTTTGTTGAGTGCAAGATTAAATTGCACACATGATGGTATTTGCCACGGGGCTCAGTTGGAATGCTTTCCTTAGTCCGATTGGTACAATTTTCCTCGAGGAAGAAAGTCGGCAAGACCTTTCTCATATCTTGTTGACTACCAGTGCATTCTGTTAATATGCGTCTATGTTGCCTATTGGCAAGACCCCAAAGATGTCACAATGATCAAAAATCATATGCAGGCATCTATCAAAAAGATATCATTCATCTTCCCAGCAACTAGGAGTTTCCTATCGGCATGAAAGCTTGTCTTCAGGGAAAAGTCTTAGCAAAATCTCCATGTCTCGCTAACTAGCAGTAAAAGGATCCATATGTCAAGGGGAGGTTTCCTCTTCACCAAGAAGTCTTGCCGAAGGCTTCATGTCTCGCCAACCACTAAGAAAGATGTGCCTTTCGGTGAGAGGCCTTTGTGGTGGGGAGATGTCTCAGAAAATTCTTCCAGTCACACTAACCAAGCACAAGAGGAGGTTTATCACGGTGAGGTCCTATGGTCTTGCCGACCCATAAAGTCTCACTGACATATTGCTTAATCAGTGAGAGGATAAGATTGTCATCGTGACCAAAAGTGAGCATGTGGATATTTTTCAGCGAGGGCATAGGGTATCGCCATAGGTCTGCCTGAAAGAAGGAGGCCCCAAATGAAATCAAAGGTTTGGCAAATGATAAAACCTTCGGCATAATGTCTAGCTGAAGGGGTGAGGTCACAATGACAAAAGCAGCATCAGCATTGTGATCTAGGTTTGCTATGAGGTCTCGGTGACTGAGCGATGTCTTCCTGAAATGGTAGGAGATCGCCAAAAGATAACACTCTCGACAAGAAGTTTCACCAACATGAGGAGGTCACGCTGAAAAGGACGAGCTTAGGGAAACTGAAGGAACTCGGGGAGACTTTGAATGAATGGAATGGGTTCGGTAAGATATCTTGCCAACCCAATGATGTCTCCCCAACATAAATAAATGGGCTCACTAATAGAAGAAGGACTTCGCCATGTGGTCTTGCTAAAGGAATGTTGTCCTACTGATAAGATGAGTTCACTGAAAGATATAGGACTCGGTGTAATGTCTCACTAACTCATGAAGGTCACACCGAGGCAAAAAGAGAAGCTGACGCAAGAAGGTCAACAAGAGGAATTCGGGGAGGCTCCAAACAAATGAGGGGGCTTTGCTATGAGGTCACAATGACAAGCAAAGGTCTTGCTGATACAAGATGAGCTTGGTATGACTTCTATAGCTCACAAGGGGTTTCACCGATTGGTCCACACTATGTTGATAACTGTTAGAAGACAAAATTGCATCATGGAGACATGATAGGTGTCTCACTGAGATGTAATTCAATGGGGATCACTTTTGACTACTTGGGAATCTGGTGTGGTGAATGTCTAAACAATCAGGAGGAGCTAAGAGGGCTAACCTACGACAGTTTGATCAATTGACCGCCCCTATGGAAGACCAACAAAATGCAAACTAGATAGATTCTTTCTAAGATCAGAAGGTGATGGATCGGCTTGGGCGACGGTGTTCAGATCTACAAGGAGGTCCGATGGTGCTTCCAGGAGATGGTCAATGTGCCGAGGGTCTGGAACATGAAGGAAGCCAATGAAGAAAGGAACTATGATTCACAAGGACAGCGGTAGTGACCACCAGTAGGGGCAGATTAGTATTAATGATGATATTCTGAGCATTCAAGGTGGACTACAAGAGAGTTCAAAGATGGACATGGAGACAGAAGAGTTAATGTTGCAGTAGCCAAAGATCTACAAATCTTTCCCAGAAATCTTTCATCAGCATGGACAGCAAGGCTTCACATTTAATGCAACATTGACTCTCCCCAAAAGATCTGAGAGCTGACTCTCCTGGAGGAAGATATTTTGTAAACCCTAATGCTAGGGGACAACACATTCTTTTTGTTGCATTTTGTATATAAGGCATTCTTTCCTCTTTGAAAAGGTTAGAACTTTTAGGAACCAAGTAGATCTTCCAAAGTTAGCACTTATAGATTAGAACTTCTAGGTTAAAATAGGAATAGAGGGGATAGAAGCTAAGCCTGATTCTTTGTAATAGGAGCTTCTTTTGTCTTCCTGAGTAGGAGTTAGATTCCAAATATACTAATGTATCTTTCAATTTTCTTAGTGTAAATGGAAACAATTTGGAGTCAAATTTTTTGTACACTGGTGATTGTGCCAGCTTTGTAAATGTTGCTTATATTTTTTATGGGCAGTAGAAGTAGCCATATCTTAATCTACTTCAAATTGTGTTTCAAAATGGTGTTTATCTTGAATTAATCATCTGATTTGTGAAGCTTTCAAGGAATGGAGTTTGGTTTTATGTTTTGTTTAAATGATAACTTGTAATCTGTAGTTGAAATCAACACTATGAATGAATGAAATTGTGTGTTAGTCACAAGTTAATTATGTTCTACAGTCTTAGTTAGGAATTCCTTGGAAGGTGATAGGTCTGGTTAATTTGGATGAAGTATCATTATTTTTTGTTCCAAAGCCCTGATCTATCTTTTGTTGTTTCTTTAAAAACCCCGGTTAGAGTAGATTTAAATTCATGTCTACCCCCATAACAATCCAAAAGCTCAACACCAATAGGCCCCTTGAATATTACTATTGCATTGACCACTGAGTAACATCAACACAATTGAGAACCAACTACAAAGACCTTGGGAGCTAAGACATCCAGGCATTGTCTTTCTTTTTCAAGAGAAGCAAAGTAGCAGTATTCTGTTTGCATGTTGTTGTGCCAAGACACACGTCAACAAGTTCTAGACCTAAAAGGAGAGAAGCAATTTCATTACTCTGACTCAAGAAAAAAACCTTGAGATTTCAATGCAAGGGAGATTGAAAGCTTGCAAAGGGTTGTCTTAGGGCCTAAATGATATCTAATGAGGGTTTCACTACCAAGTTTAGACTTGGAAAATATAATGCAGTGTAAACTATAAAACAAGACCCTAATTCAATGCAATGACTTAGAAAATTCCCTATAAATGCAAGTAAAATGGAATAGGAAAGAAAAAATATAAATAGTGCACCTAGAAACCTTGAAATGATTGGAAATATCTCTAAAATTCTAGAAATTTTGACCTTTTGACCAACTGGGACTCATTCACCAATCTAGTCGAATCAGTCCCAAATCATGGTTTCTATACGAGAGTTTGTTTCGAGAAAAAAGGTATCAGAATATGCAAACAAATCTGAAAAACAACTACAGCGGGACTCATTCAACACTCTTGGTGAATCAATCTAGTTCCATTTTTTGAGAAATTGAAAGCTCTTATCTGCACTTTAACACCTGCTTGTTTCCTCAAATTTGAGTTTTGGATCTAAATCTATGAAAAAACACCTCCAAATCAAAATTCAATTTGATTTGTGTAGAACCCCAATCCTAGACCTGCACAAGAACAAGAAGTAAACACAATATTAGATCAAATGCAAGTGAGAATCAAGATTCCCCATGAAATCCATTTAAATTGCAAAGAACAAGAAATAAGATGAACATAAGCAAACATAAACAAAAGTTATCAAATCCTATTCAATCCAAATCAAACTCTTTATCCCATGGGAGAATTGGTGCCAATTTTATGAGAAAATTTTCCCTTTCCCAACTCCTATGATGCAATGTTGATGAGTGATCCACTTTGTTGAAGATTCAATTGAGCTCCATGATGAAAAATCTATATAACCTAGCTAAGATCTTGATAAAATGGATAAAAATAGATATTCTTGAGGATAAAATTGAGTATAGTAGACTTGCTCAAATTGTGGATGATCAAAATGAGGATAGAAGCCTCTTATTTATAGGAAGACAAGATGGAGGAATGAGAAAAATGGAGCAGTATGGGATCATTCAACACCCAATGGGAAAGTGCCACCTATAAGGATGTGAATGGAGGAAGCTTGAGCACATTTTGATGAATGTGCACAATAAATGAAATTAGGTAGAATTTTAAAATAGTGAAATGACATGTAAGAGTGAAAAAGAATGAATTAAATTCCACTTGGCTCAATGCACAAGGACATGTAAGAGGGAATGAATGTCTTGTTGGAAGGACAAATCCACTTGGAGGTATTTTCAAACTTGGAGGAATATTCCCCTAAAAATGCCATGTTGAAAGAAAATAGGGATTTAATAAATCCATTAAATGTATTTTCATCTGCAAGTGGAAAAATCTAAAGAAATAGAGAAATTGGATGATTAGGATTAAATTAATCAAGGATTAATTAATTTAATGAGGGATTAGATGATGTGACTATTTGATTTAGATTTATGGGTTGATTTAAATCAAAATATGAGAATGTGGTTTAGATTTAATTAAATAAAGGATTTTATTTATTTAATTAGAGAGGATGATGTTAGATTAAATTAAACAAGGTTTAATTTATTTAATTTAATAAGATGACTTTGGAGATTTAATCAAATAAAATGAATTATTTAATTAAATAGAGACTAGAGGGTTAATTAAATAACTTTGATTTATTTAATTAAGGGGCAAAGAGTGATGACAAGCTAAAGAGATGATTTAGGATGAAACAATGTTAGTAATCGGGATCAAGTGTGATTGGTACATTTTCTGTGTCTACAATTTTCTAATGGTGGATTTTCTTTAATCAAACCCCTAGTTTGATAATTAAACCTTAATAGAAATAATGAAATGTGCATGAAGACCCTAACCTTAAATGTGTCAAAGACTAAGAAATCTAAAACATGATGTAATCTTATTCTAATGTTCAAGAATATGATGCAAGGATGGAAATATAAAGATGAATGACTCACTTGTGATGATCTATAATCACCCCAAATGAGCTCTAATGAGGCATGTACCTTCCTTAGGCTGAATGTAGAATGATAATGGAAGATGGAATCATTTAGGAAACAAGTCTTTAGGCTTCGATTGATGCCTAGTTGTATCTCCCCAACCTAGAATCCATCATGATTCACCATATGCATCCATGATCAACCCTTGACAATACTAGATCTTGATTGAAAGTGAGCTTGAAGACTTGCAAAAATACTTTAATGCTACTCCAATTCTTCAAATTTACTTTCTCTTGAAATGATAATGCTCATGTGAAAGCTTGCTTGAAGACTCTTGATGCTTAATGCTTGCTCAAAGTGCTTAGAGTTATGCTTGGATTGTGAAAAATGACTCAACAGTTTGATTTTATATGCATCAACACCTAATTGACCGTTATTTAGATCTCAAAGGCCTACATCCACCAAAAACTTGAATTAAATTAATGAATTCCCTCTCAAATTTGAAAAAGACCCCAAATGGGACTCATTCACCACACTTGGAAAATGGGTCCAACCTAAGGGGACTCATTTTACCAATGTGGTAAATGAGTCCCACCATAGCTTTTTGAGTTGGGTTTTCAGGTTTTTCAATCTTTTGAGTGATTTTATATGATTTTTAAGTGAAATGAACCTCAAGATCCAAAATAATGGCTCTTAGGGGCTTATAAATGGTTATTTTAAAGGGTATTTAATGCATGGGTGTGAAAATAGGTCCAAATTAAGTGTGAAATTGCTTCATTTTTTGAGTGCATAATTTTATACACTACACATAGAAATCCTAAACCATAAACCATAAACCCTAAACCCTTAACCCATACAGATTTGTTATTTTGAGCATCCCGTGAACCCTAGAAATTATAAACCCTAAACCCTAAACCCTAAAGCCTAGGAGATGAACCCTAAAACCTTAACCCATTTATATATTTGTTACTCTAATAATATCATGAGGTTACCTAAGATATGAATCCTAAACCCTTAACCCTAAGACCTAAATCCTAGGAGATGAGCCCTTAACTCTTAACCCATATAGATTTTTTATTCTAAGCATCTCATGAAGTTCCCTAGGATATGAATCCTAAACCCATAACCCTAGGACTGAAAGCCTAGGAGATGAACCATAAACCCTTAACCCATATAGATTTGTTATTCTAAGCATCTCATGAACCCTAGAAGCCCTAAACCCTAAACCATAGGACCTAAGGCCTAAGAGATGAAACCTAAACCCTTAACCCATATAGATTTTCTATTCTAAGCATCTCATGAACTGTAGGGTATGAAAATCCTAAACCCTTAATCCATATAGCTATGTTATTCTAAGAATATCATGAACCCTAGGATATGAAGATCCTAAACCCTTAACCTATATAGATTTGTTATTCTAAGCATCTCATGAACTCTAGAAACCCTAAACCCTAAACCCTTAACCTATATAGATTTGTTATTCTAAGCATCTCGTGAACCCTAGAAACCCTAACCCATAAACCATAAACTCTAAAGCCTTAACTAATAAAGATTTGTTATTATAAGCATCTCGTAAACCCTATAAATCCTAAATGGTTAACCCTAGACCTAAACCCTTAACCCATGTGGACAATGATTTTGGATTGTCCACAGTGCTTTGGCTCCTTCTAGGGTTTTTTACCTGAAAAGAGAAAGGAATGGGGGGAAAAATGCAAATTTCTACACTCAAAGTTAATCTGAATTAGATGTATTATGTCTAATTATGTTGTACTAATGCACTAATCTTAAAATGAAATGATTTAATGATGCTAAACTTAAGAAATACAACTTATTTGAAAACATAGTGTGATATGTAGAAAGGTAAAATGGATGCAATAAATGAAAAAATAGAGATGCAAGACAAAAACTATGCACCTAAAAACTGGTGAAGAGATGACTAAGGATTGTAGAGATCCCTAAAATTTTGGAAATTTTGATTTTTGAGTCAATTGAGACACTTACACTAGGTCTGGTAACCTAGTCCTAGATTGGGGAAAGTGCCCAGAAAGTTGTTTTTTCCAAGTGGGTATCTGAAAATGTAAAAATTCCTAAAAAGAAGTGTACTAGGACTAAGTCACCACTATGGGTGACTTAGTCCACTTTGTATTTTTGAAAATTTTGAAAGTGTAAAAAAAATCCCACAACCTACACTCTACTTTTTAATGGAAATCTAGATATAAATCTTCAAAAAACCCTACAAAACAAAAGACATTTTGATTTCTAATCGGGGATTTTTTTTAGTCAAACCCCTAGTTAGTATTTAGACTTTGTGAAAGACAAAATATGCATAAAAACCTAGTCTTAATTGTGTCTAAGACTAAGAAAATTTGAAATGAGACAAGATCCTATTCTAACATACTAGAATAAGATAAATAAATGAAACTTGAATGATGCAAGACTTCACTTCAAGAAAACATACAACATTACAAATGAATGCAAATGACATGTGAATGTTATGCAAACCTTAAGTCTAAAGATATGAAGAAAATGGAAGATGGAATCACATTGAAAACAAGTCATTAGGTGTGATTTGATGGCTAGTTACATTTGCTCAACCTATATTTCCCCATTATTCACCATATCCATCCATGATCAACCCTTTGCAATGTGAGATCTTGAACAAAAAGTGAGCTTGAAGACCTGAAAAAACCCTAGTTTGCTACCCTTAAGCTTCAACTTTGTTGTAGAAATGATATTGAATCTTCATTTGGAAGATACTTTGTTCTTGACTTTTGATTTTTTCTTTGTAAAATGACTAGGAGATGTAAAAAAGACCTAAAAACATGTATTTATAAGAAATAACACCAAATTAATCATTAATTTAACTTCATAGGCTAACATGCCTCAAAAAATTGAATTAGGTCAGTGATTTTCCCACTCAAAAGTGGAAAACACCCCAAAAGGGACTAAGTCACCACCGTGGGCGACTTAGTCCCAACAAGAATTTTTTTGGTGGGTTTCATGAAATTTGAGCAGTTTGAGTGGTATTTGTCAGGATTTAAGTAAAAAGAATTGAAAATAAGTTAAAAGAGGTAAAGGAGAGGTATTTTTCACTTACTATTTCATTTTACCTTCTTGTAGTTTGAGAGTGATGAGTGAGATGAGAAGATGCCGAGTAGACAGGGGTTTACACCTGCACGTTTGGATGTTCTTTGGAAACTAGGTGGCACACAATGAGCATCAACATGAAGTGAGTTGATTTTGCAACCTTCACTTTGTGATTTTTTAATGATTTAATAAATTTTTATTCATATATAGGTTAATTTAGGATCTTTTAAAAAAGTTCACAAAGTGTCCCTTTTTTCCATGAAGTGTCCCATTTGTTTGCAAAGTGTCCCTTTTGTTCACAAAGTGTCTCATTTCTTTGCAAAGTGTCTTGTTTCTTTGCTACGTGTCCCAAAAGGGTTCTAAAGTGGCTAGGGCCTTTCGTAAAGCACACTAGATGAACTTTAGTACAATTGCATGATGAATAAAATAAAAATTAAAGATATTAAGTTATTTTTAGAGCATATTTTTGTGATTTTGATAAGTACCCACCCATTTGTGGTAGCGACTAGGGGGTAGACAATTGAGATTTTTGAGAGATTTGGCCCCATCACTTTTAGTAGAGGAGATAAAGCACCTTCAGGCCAAAGGAATCTATTAGGAATACCTCATGCCTCCCATGAGGTACCATGATGCTATGTTGATGGCTCGCTCTGAGTGTTGGGATGTGAATACATGCACATTCCACCTCCTGATAGGAGAGATGATGATCATCCTTAAGGACATACACTGTATTCTCCATGTTCTAATTCAAGGAGAGTACATATTTTTTGAGAGAGATCACACCTTCTACGAGTAGAAGGAAAATATAGAATATTGTCTGGGTGGTCTAGTACATGATTATCGAGTGAGAGGGTGGATAGACCTGGCAATGTTACTATATTCATGAGTGCTAGTGGTTAGATAGACTATGATGCATACTATAGCACTAGTTCTCATCCCTAATCGGTGGAAAACACACCTTGAGGGAGGATTAGTTCATTTGGTTTGAGGGATGGTAGAGCATCATATAATATATACCTGGGGTTGATGTATCTTGACACATTTGTATTATGATCTTGATTGATTTGTATTATGATAGGTGGAAAATATGGTGCACTAGACACTTCTACAGGTGCAGTGCCTTGAGCATATTACCTGCACTAGACTAGTCAGTTAGCCATGTGTGACAAGAATAGGGTATCCTCAAGCTTTCTGCTATCCTTTGTGACAACTATGGTAGTATGGTGATTTGCACTTTTGGGGGTATGATTTGACAAACTAGATGAGGATGAGGTCCTTTGGAGACCTCATCAACTAATATTACAATGGAAAAATCATACCAGATAGTTGACAAGGATGAAGATGGATAGGTTTTTGGTTCGATGTCATGACCACGTAGTATGACCATTCTACTCTGATCAAGTCATGCAAAAATTTGAACAAGTACATACACCACCACATGCACAATCTTCTTTTAGGATATTAGAGAAGAGTGCCTAGAGACTGTGTGATATAGTGCGACTCACTCTTGACCATGTAGCTGAGAGTGACTCTGATGACTTTAATCATGACCAACTACCAATCTCTGACATAGATGGCATTAGTACCATAGGAGAGCATGAAGGGTGGTGGGAAGTAACTCAACTAGCACCAGTATTCTCGATGGACAAGCTAGTGGTAGATGCAGGGCCATTACTAGATGATGGAGATGACCGAGAGGATAGGGCCGAGGAGACATGCTATATGTCTATCAATATATTTACTGATGTGATTGATAATGAGTATCATGAGGAGACAGATCCAAATTATCATGGCTAGGATTGAGAGGAGGATGAGGAGGAAGAGTAGTATGAGCTGGAGGAGCCACCCCTGATTGAGAGTGATGAGGCAGGAGTTGAGGACCAATATGAATGGGGAGATTCCTCTCCCATCCACATGACGAGGTCATGAGAAGCAGTGATAGTAGGCACCAATACTCACAATTGAGGGGAGGCTAGCACATCCTCCATGCCCCCTATATAGGATGACTTTAAGATTTCTCATCCAACCAGAAATATAGGTGATGATATTTGATTGTATGTATGTGTTTTAGTACTTATTCTCTTTATATATATATCATGATGATGTGTACTAATTGTGTATTGTTTCTACTTTGTAGCAATGGCGAGAGACTTGTAGGACTTCTACTGCTAGGCTGCAATAGAGGGAGTACCTACATCCATCAACGAGGAGGAGATGGACCCTAATTATGTGCCCCCACCTATTGTGGAGGAAGAGATAGAGTCACTCAAACCTTTTGCGAGGCTATAGGAAAATTATGAGAGTGTGAGTAGATGACTCCATCGAGCCCAGGCCATAGGATAGTCCTCCCAGACTCCAATAGAAATGGAGAGACTATGCACAAAGATATCACTACTACGGGAGGAGAGGAATGTGGCTCTTAGGCGAGTACATGGTTTGGAGTATGCACTCAGATTCGGTGGATCATGATCACAGTCACACATGACCATCTCACAACGTCCGAGTACCAAATAATGAGCACCAAATCCTCAGGGATCTAGTTCTCAAAGACCTTGGTGATGTATATTATGATAATATGTACATAAAATTTTGGATATATATATAAGTTTTTAATGTTTTATGAGTTTTCTGATATGATTTTTTGTTAAATAATAATGTGATTAATTAAATAACCTTTGTAAGATTACTTTTAATTAATGTTGTCACGATTTAATAGAATGTATGCGATCTAATTAAAACATATTGTAGTTTCATTTTAGATACAATATGATTATTGAGTATGTTATGCTAAATTAACTTGAATTTATCATAACACACAAGATGAATTTGAATAGTATGAAACCTAGAGTAATTAAAAATAACCACCTTAGTGTTCAAGACATACACACTAGGGGTTTATCCAGAATGAAGCAATGTGAAAGCGTATAGGACAAAACCCCATAATTCTAACAATATTGCTTTATAATTCATACTATTCAAAATGGGTTAGACATAATACCAATAAAAATGTGTGGCATTGATAGGTTCTTTAATGGGTGTTCCATTGTGTTCTATTAAGACATACACACCAAATCCAAAGTTTGTTTTGATGACATACAATATTAACCAATTGGGACTAGATTTTCCTCTTTCATTAGGGTCGGCATTGACATTACGTTGATTTGCATATAGAACTAAGTCACCATTGTTAAATGCATGATGGATGACATTGATATTCTAATAGTGTTGCTCCTGTTTACAATAAGCTTGGAGATGATCAAAAGTATTAATGCATTGCTCATCGAGCATCTCAAGTTGGTGTAATCATTCTGCCTTATAAGTGTTATTATCAAATAGATCTTGAAGAGCAATGTGTAATGTTTGGATTTCTAACTCCAAGGGAATGATTGCCTCAGTACCATAAATTAGGTTATAAGATGTGGATCCAATGGAGGAGTGAACACTTGTTCCATAAGCCCAAAGCACATAATACAGTTTTGTATGCTAGTCCTTGTTCATTAGTATTAATAGTTATCTTCAAAATTTGTTCAAGGACTTTATTAGTTGATTCAGCTTGACCACTAGATTGTGGGTAGTATGGTGTCAAAAAGAGGTGTTGAATATGGAAGGTCTCCAAGAATTTCTTCACATCATTATTCTTAAATGGCATTCCATTATTAGAGACTAATGTGGAAGGGAGCCCAAAACAAGCAATTATGTGCTCAAGAATGAATCAACATATTACCTCAACAGTCATATATTAGAGAGGAATAACCTCTACCCATTTTTTTGAAATAATCAATAGTAGTGACGATAAACGTATGTCTAGTGGAAGATGGTAGGGATATTTTTCCAATTATATCCAACCCCCATATAAAGAATGGAAAAATAGGGATTTGGGCATAGACCTCATAAGTAGGAGCATGAAATAAATTTCTCTGTTTTTGACATTTATGACATCGCTTAACATACACATAATAGTCTTTTCCGATATTTTTGTAATAGTATCCTACACAAAGGAGTTTTTTGGCTAGGGTCTTTATGCCAGAATGACCATCACAACTACCTACATGAGCCTGCTTGAGTGTCATATTGATTTCATAATCCTTAAGGTATCTAAGTAAAATTTCATCAAAGGACTATCAATATAACACATTAGCAAGAATTATGTACTTGGTGGCTAATTGTCTTAAATGAGCATGGGTGTTACTTGTTACAGATTTGGGAAGGGTACCATATTTTATGTAATTATAGATTGCATCATACCATTCACTCAAATAATCCTTGGTTGCCACTAATGTGTCGAAAGTGATATCAGTGATGGCAGGTTTCATGATGGGATGAATAGTGAATCCAATATCTTGTGAAGGATTGAAAAGGGATAGAAGAGAAGTAACACTTGCCATTGTGTCTGCATGTCAATTATCTTTTTTGGAGATGTTATGAATGGTGAAGGAGTTGAAGTTCACCAACAAGGACATTGTGAGATCTTTATATTTGGATAGTTTATCATGTTTAGCTTGATAGACACCATTTATTTATTTGATCACTAATTGTGAATCACCAAAGATCCTAATGTCTTTAATGACCATGATTAAAGAAACATGTATTCTAGCGATTAAGGCCTCATATTCAGCAGTGTTATTCATACATAGGAAATTCAATCAATAAGACAAGGGAATAGGATTTTCTTCAAGTGGAATCAATATTACTCCAGCACTAGAGCCTGTTCTACACATAGATCCATAAAAATATAATTTCCATGTAGAAACACTTTTTGCTAACACACTATCATCAAGAAAAGAATCATTACCTAGTAACACAAGAGGTGAAGGAGCATTAGCTAAATGGTCAATTAAGGCTTTTCCTTTAATCTATTTTTGTAAAAAAAACTTAAGGTCAAACTCAGTCAACAACATAACCCATTTAGCTAAATGTCCTAATAAGTCTATTTTGTGAAAAAGATGTTTGAGAGGATCAAATTTTGTCATACATGTATTTCAACATTTAGTAAATAATATTGCATTTTACTAGTAGCGAATATAAGGGATAAACATTTCTTTTTGATTGGGAAGTATCGGGTCTCATAATCAATTAGAGTTCGACAAATATAATAAACAAGATGTTCTTTTCCATTATTGTCTTTTTTAGTTAACAATGCTTCAAGAGCATGAGCAGATGTTCCAATGTAAAGGATGAATGGTTTGTTTGGCATAGAAAGCTGTAAAATAGGTGGAGTTGCAAGGTATTCATTCAAACTCTCAAAGGCCTATTTACAATCCTCATTCCAATCAAAAGGAACACCCCTCTTTAGGAGATGTGTGAAAGGTAACGTTCTATTTGCTAAAGAAATGACAAAACAATGGATGGCTTGAATTCATGCTTGTAATGTGTGTAATTGAGAAATATTCCTAGCAAGTGGCATGTTCATGATAGCATCAATATTCCTTGTGTCCACTTTGATGGGAACCTCTGTGAGATATGATAAATTCTAAGAGTTTCCCACTATCTACTCCAATGACACTTTTTTGGATTGAGTCTTATGTTGTACTTACACATTCATTCAAAGATCTGGAGAAGGACATTCACATGGTCTTGTCTTGTTAAGGACTTGGAAAGGATGTCATCAACATAGTCTTCCAATAAATTATGCATGTAATCATGAAATATCAATGTCATTGCTCTTTGATAGGTTGTACCTACATTCTTTAGTCCAAAAGGCATCATAACCCAACAAAACATTCCCCAAATAGTTGTGAATGTTGTCTTGTATTGATCTTGTGGGTTGATGATGATTTGATTATAACTTGAAAATCCATCCATGAATGACAACAAAGCAGGTCCAGTAGTTGAATCCAAAATCATGTCAATATTAGGAAGTGGAAAATCATCTTTCAAGGATGCCTTATTCAAATCATGAAAATCCATACATATCCTAATACGATTATCATGTTTAGCAAGTGTGACAATATTTGGGATCCAAGGAGAATAATCAAAAGGGTGAATGAAACCTATGTCAAGGAGTTTTTCAATTTATCCTTTAATAAGCAAGGCTATCTTAGGATTCATTTTTTTGTATCTTATGTTGAACAGGTTTAGAATTTTCAGCAAGAACAATGTTGTGTGTCATGATTTTTGGGTCAATTGTTGGTATGTTTGAATATTTCCAAGCAAATATTTCAAGAAAATCATGGAGAAAAAGTGTAGTATCTTCTTATTCTTCATCATCAAGACACTTCCCGATCTTAATGAATTTATCTTTATCATCGATGTTCATTGGTATATCAATTGTATCTCCTAGGGGGAAAGCATTCGACTTAAGAGACTCAGGATCATATGGTTCCATGGTTTTCTTCTCAGATCATCAATGTTTTGTGACTTGGAACTTCATATTGTGGGTAATGTTTCATTTTGAACAAGATGATTTATCGATGACACCTAACATTAGTTTCAAGGCTTCATCACTTCCAACATACTCCCAAGATGGTGGATAATTCATATCAAGAAATTCAGGATGTTTTAGTGTAAGCATAGCTCTCGGTTTACATATGATGGTGTTGATGTTCAATGAGGGTTGTTGAGTTGCTTTTGTTGTCTTAGAAAAGGAATATCCTAAACTAGTCTTTGTTTCTTGTGTATTAGTTTCAATAGGGACATAGATGCCTTGTTCATTCTTTCCACATCCTTTATCAGTGTAGCCTAATTGTTTCACTA
Organism: Sequoia sempervirens; assembly: GCA_007258455.2. Taxonomy (NCBI): domain Eukaryota; kingdom Viridiplantae; phylum Streptophyta; class Pinopsida; order Cupressales; family Cupressaceae; genus Sequoia; species Sequoia sempervirens. The sequence goes on from VDFB02086081.1 coordinate 221,981,589, forward strand.
ATGCATATCCTTTTCCATAAAGTCTTTCCATTTCTTTTGGGTTAGGCGGATGTTGATAATCTCTCATCAAAATTCATTTTGTAAGTTGTGTTTTCTTCCAAAGGAGATGAGATAGAGGTGGGAGAAGATTTTTTTGAATTATGAGTTGACATAACCGTTGGTTGTTCTGGTTGTTCATTGTCTTTGTGGGTGATTATGTATTCATCCATAAATGAGGATGTGAATTCTAATGTTCCCCAATCATCATCTAGCAAATTAGACATGGATTCATCTTCTTTTTTGTTCATCTTGAGATAGGTTCAATGTGAGATGTTGGAATTAAAGAATTCAAAGGACTTGTTGTTCCTTTTTCAAGTTGCACACAACTCTTAGGCTCGAGATGGAAGGATATATTTGAGCTAAACTTACAAACTTTAATACAGCCAAAAGTTATCAATCACTATCCTCTTGAAAGGGTATGCAAGTAGATGATCACCTGAGGTTGATCTATCTTTGTTAGAAGTTGTTTCAATGTCCATTTATATTTCCACTCAAAAATCTTGAATATAATCTAGCTCTCTTGATTTCTTGGGTTTGAATTGGAGCAGCAGGACCCTTTCTATCCTGAACTCACATGATAGTAAAGACAACACAAGTTTTGTGAATTGTGGACATAGAATTCCAATAAGATTGCATTGACCCATTTTACAGGCCAAATTTCTAAAATTTATACCTTTTATTTACATGTTGAGAAATCCATCATCCCTAGCATTGGATTGTAGCCACCCCCATGGTTAGTTTCTATCATCTGAAGTAGAAAAAGGAGAAGAAAAAAAAGATGGATATCAATAGTCCAAGCACATGGAAAAAATGTTATGTGACAATTAACTTGGTTAATTGTAATAAATAATCCATTACAATTGCATATTTGTTTTAATGAAGAATAAACTGGAAAATAACACAACACACCTGAATTTCTTGTGAATTGACATTAAAGATATGTTTATTTTTTCATGACACAACCTACGGTAGTCTTAATTGTTTTGGAAAATATAGTAGAAATTAACCATTTAAAATATATAGGAAAGTTGGAAAATGTTTTTACATGCATACATTGTATATCATTTCTAACAGAATTGGAAACTAACCTTAACATGAGAGTGGATGTACCAAGAAGCTTGGAAGGATTCTAGAAGTATGATGAACAATAGTTTGAGTACAGAAGATCCTGGAAGAGAAAAATGAAATAAGGTTGTGTTTATATAGTGTGTGTTGAAAGGGTTGATCTTGAAATGTATTTGATTTGAAGGAGGGGCTAGAATTCAAATGTGGTAAGTGAGGGAGAGAATGGATACTTCAAGTAAGAAGATGGAATAAGTTAAAAGTGAACATACTTGTACATATTGTTTAACTTAAAGGAAGTTGAGCATTTGAAGAGGTTGATGTGGAAATATTGGACAGTTGAAATTCCTTGTTGATCCTACGTGCAACATATGGGCTTTGTTGCATGCATGTGTATCTTTCGAAAGTCAATGTTGGGTGGATAAAAAGGCTAGAAAGCTGAGCAACTCTAGAAATTGTTGTAAATGTCATGCTTTGACAGTCAATGTTCCTGATGTCAATGGTGGCCATCTGAAGTGTAAGCCCTGTAATTTGTGGATGGTTAAGGCCCATGCCATTTTAAGAGGGATTTGGCAGTGACCACCATGGCTAATAGGGGTAAGAGGAGCATCTTTGGGATTGTTTGTATCCCAGGCACACCCAATATAATTGTTCAATCAAACAACAACAAACAAGGGGAGTTGGGGTGGATTTTTGCTCTCCTTATAAACAATCTTTTTTATTATGCAAAGAGCTCCATTAACAAGGCCAGTATTAGTCAATAGATTACAAGATAACATAACCTTATGGTTGACACAAAGCAAAATATTGGGTTGGAGTTGCTCATCATCTGGGTTTGCATTGAAAGAGCTCCCTATTTTCTCTGTAGTGGCAATGGCAACAGGATGTGCTAGAGACAATAGCATATGTGTATTATAGAGTGAAACATTTTCATTGGTTGCATAAAGATGTATGGAGGATAAGAAAGCATTTTGTTCTATAGATGATAGTGCCAAGATTGACCTTGACATTAGCAGTTGCCAATCTACAATAGTAGGTTGAGCCTTTCTTAAATTACACAAGAGATCACAAAATAGAAGTTGGGTGGGATCCTCTCCGACTTGACGAAATATTTTGTTCAGTGTAAAAACTATGTGGAAGCTTTGCCATAGTGCACCCCCATATGAATTAGAAGAGTACATTGGAATTTCTTTGACTAGTGGTAGCTGGCCAAGGTCTCCAAAGAGCAAGATTGAGTGGCCTTGAAAAGGGTTGTGCTTGTTTACTGGGAAAGCTTTACATAAGCGAAAGTCAATCTGTTCAAGAAACTTTGGACAGATGAAGCTCATTTCTTTTATTAAAATGTAGTGCACAAAGTGAATTCTCTCTTGGAAGCTTGCTAGTGTTTGGCCTTGCAATGGATCCAACTCTTTGATGGGTATGCACAATGCATAATGAATTGTCAATGCTCCAATGTTGATTGCCACAACACCTGTTGGTGCAAGAAGTAAGAGCAATGTTTGCCCGTTTGGAACATAACAATCTAGTGTAGACATGATTTGTTTAATTAGGTGTGACTTTCTAGTTCCTACAGGTCCTTGAACTATTATTTTCAGTGGTGGTTTTAAGTGCTAGAGGACATGTGGTACAACACTAAATCTAGTGTTTTATTTCATTCCAATGAAAGGGTGTGTTGGGAATTTACAAATGGTGGAAGGGGGGCCGTATATGTTGTGTGGTTGGAGCCTATGAAGTTGGATGCTTGAATAAGCTCTATTGGATTAATGGAATGAGTATTTCAGTCATGATTAAGGTCTAATTCATGGTTTCCTAGCATGTCTAATGTATCTAAGTGGAGTGGATGGCCTAGGTGAACACTTGACAAGACTTGCCATTAAGATTGGTTACAGTGAATTGGGGGTTCTGTAGTGTTTGAAGGAGAGTCAAGTTATGTATTAGAGGTCGTATTTGGTTGATTGTGATATGGTAAGTGCATGCTAGCCTCTCCCACTATGTAATAATTTGAGTTGGTGAGGAACCAAGGTCAATTGCAATGTCACAAAAGGGTTTGTAGAGAGCCAATTCACTCCAACAGAAGTCATGGAAACCTAGGTCATCCTTGGGAGGAATGCTTGTGAAGCAAGGGGAGACTCGAACAATTACAGTAGAGGAATGCTCTTTCCAGTGGTTTTTTTTACAGGATGTTTTGAAGCTCCATTTTTGAGTCACCTCAATCAATGACATTGCCTCCAGACTAATAGGACGTGTCATGTATGCATCAATATAGTTTTTTTGTGGAGAGGAACATGTGCATGATAGTGGAGCACATTGATAGTTTTTTTGGTTGACATTTAAAGAAACAAATGTCTGACTACACAAGAAGAGTGGTAGTTTTAATAAAAGGTCGCAAATTTCTTGAGCAGTAATATCACGATCAACAATTATTTTCCTAAAAGTTGGTTTTGGCTTGTCAGGATCAAAAGATGTTGAAATAAGTGAAAGAATTGCATGATATGTTTTTGATCTAGTTACTGATTTAGCTACATATTTTGTGATATATTTTAGCATTGCATCTATTGAGAGAATAGGCTAGAAATATACATTTGCGTGCCAAATAGAGAGGATAGTGGGGTTGTTAAGATTTACTTGGTCATCATTATGATCAGGGGTGTGCTTTGGCTGCCCACTATCAATAGAGAGGGTTGAATTCTCTAGCATGGTCCAAGGGGCTTTATAGTGGCACTCAAATGTACCACCTTTTCTTCGCAAGCATGTTTGCAAGGAACAATGTGTATGGAATTGAACGTAATTGAGAAGTTCAATGTAGTCATGTGAAGGGGTGGACAACATAATCAATCTTGTGTCCATTAGGCAGGGGTTGTTTAAGGTAGACCTTGGAATGGATGCAGTTGAGCTTTGGGAGGAACACAGGTTCCAAGCAGAGACATATTGGTCAATGTAATCAATTGCATTTTGTATTGATGTAATATTATTCCATTGCAGCTTCGCAATATTGGGTGTGTCTTTCAGTCAAAGGAAACTGTGGACATGTGCAGAGCCATGGTGTTTCCATTCATACCTGGACACAGTAGATGTTACAAAATAGATGATGTAAGAAAGAAGTAAATATAAATGATGTGGAGGGTAATTACAAGTAATAGTAGTCATTTGTGCAAAGAATCTTCTCTAAGACATCCTCACGAAATGCAATAAATCAATAATGCATGTAAAGTGCACCAAGGTGTGGGTTTTGCACTATATTTTGGATTCTCCACCTGGTAGTTATAGTAGGATTTGTTGGTGTGGTAGATGGCATGACATTTTGTAAGTCTGGCAATTTAGCATCTGTTGCACTAAGGGTGAAGAATAGAGTTAGATAACCAACTTGAGTAACCATGTCAGAGAGCCCCCCCTGCGAAGAGTCTAGAAGGGGCGAGTGCCACAAATTTTTGACCCGAACCACATAACTTGGTCTACAAGATGTTCATCTAGGAGGTCCTTGAGTCTTTGGCATAAGTCATGAATTATTGTTGGAAATCTACTTTCAAAGTTTTTTTGAACAAATACAAAAGTTGTGGCTTGGCTACGGTGATGCATAAGAATATTAAGAATGAAGTATCTAAACTGTGGGTGTTGGCCAAATCTATTATCATGGTATCGGAGAAGATGGAGTACATATTCATGTAGCTTGACTTCTTTCATACTTTTTTGATTGAAAGTAGCTCTGTCTTTTGGAAATAATGCCAGGAATGCCATAACAAATAATCCTTCTGTGGTGTATTCATTGAGGGGCATAAGAGAAATTGGTGGCCAATCAATAGCAAGAGTTGGGTGTCTTTCGTCTAATTGCAATGAGGCTCACAATTCTTGCACTTTTGTATGTGTAGGGGCTAGGTTTTCCACAAATGATCTTGTTCCTTGCACATACTCTTCTAATTTTTTGTCGGTTGTATTATCTGTCCCCATGAAGTTAACATCAGTGGGGTTTGAAGTTGAGTTTGTTGCATTAAGCAAGTCAGAGATGTCAGTGGAGGGAATAGGCAAGCATAAGAGAGAGGTCTCATCTAATTGGAAATATTTTTAGTAGGGGTCATTATAGATCTTGTATTGTAAAGCCTCATGAACATGTACTCTACAAACATAGAAGTTGTATTGTTGGGAATCAACATTTCTTTTATTAACAATGAGTATATCCAAGTCCTGTATGTGGTGTGGCAAGTAATTTTAAAATGATGTAATATCCTAAGGAAAACAAATAGTGTGGCCACTATATTTGAGTTGTCCCCCTCTTGCATAAGTAACTTAGATGACAAGGCTAACTCTTGATATAAGCATCTCCTCAATATGAGATAGGCGTTGAAGACAAGGATGCTCTCTAGGGTCCATGTTGTTCCACTTTGAGAAACAGTTGCCATTTTTTTTAGAAATGCATCTTGTACAAGCTCTTGTACCATTGAAAAGGCTAGTTTTTATTCCTGGATATTGTTCCATGCATATTTTGCATGTTGATATGTTTGATAGGTTGTCCAACTTTGAACAGAACGAATTCCTAGTGATGTAATAGTTTGCAAGAAATAGTGGAGGATGGAGGTTTTGGGAGGTAGAAGTGGCGTTAAATGTAGACTGTAAGTGAGGTGTTTGTGGTTGCAAGGAGCTAGGGTTATTGGAAAGATAGGGTGGGGTTGTGGAGGAGCTTGCAAGGTTACTATGAAGGTTTTCTCTTCTTCGTCTATTAATATAATCCTTATTTGCATGGTACCATAATCATTTTAGATGATTACGATGAGACTGTTGTGCTTCCATACTTTCAACTTGGTTTTCCATGGTAGAGGGTGTTGAGGAACATACCAATGCAATATTATTTTGTAGTAGTTAACGATAAAATTGAAATAACATGTGTAAGGTAGGTGTGCAAAATAAGCTAGATGAAAGCTTGAAGTAATAATCTATTGTATTGACTAATATGTGCACAAGATAATATTGTCGAATCAATAAGTCTTTCTATTCATTTCATCAGTAATTGTATGCACACATGGTTACATTTGCTGGTATTGATAGTGGCAAAAGTTCTTCAAAATAATTAAAGACTATACAATAGTGTGGAAAGTAAAAGGTACATGTAAAATCAAATTGAAAACATGTGGAGAAGATAACATTGTCGAATAAAAAGAGTATTTCTATTCATCTTAGTTCTAATTGTAGGCACACATGGTTCCATATGGTTGTATTGAAATTAGAAAAAGTTGTAAAACATAAGCAAATACTATACAATATTGTGGAATGTAAGAGGTACATGCAAAATTTAAACAAGTTTTAATGTTGTAATTACAAAGCTTTGTATTTCTTTCCTAGCAAATGAATTTAGAGTGATGGCCACTTCAAAGAAAAATTGGTGCACAATAACTTGGTCCAACACCTCTTTAGTAGCATCAGGTTTAGCTAGAAGTAGTTGAAAATCTTCAGCAGACACTCCAAACAAATTGTTTGCAGGACCTTCAAATGCAGTGACTTTAACAAGAGCACCTGTTCCATCATCCAATCCACTTTGACCATGTAGCTAAAATCACATCCAAGGAGATCAATAGAACACTTTGGGCAATGAAATCTATTGGGCCTTTTTTCTACAAACTTCTTCTTACACTTCGTATTTCCCACCATAAGAGGAAAAGAGAGGTAATAAAAGTTTTCCAAGTGAACTTTTGAAATGCTTGCTTTTATGCAAACATTGGTTTTTACAAGATAGTTTGTACTGTTGATTGATGCGATGTCAATTGGATTTGAAAAATTCTCAAAAGAAAGATGATCTATTCAGAGTGAAAAGAGGGGTGTTTCATTTCCTACAATGGCATACCATTCAAGCAACATTTTTAATTCTAATTTTTTTTAATTTATGACAATTGTAGTTGCAAATATAGTATCAAGAGCCTTTCCACGCTAGGAGGTTACACGTCCAGATTTGATTAAGATAGTTGGAGGGGTTGGTAGAAGAGGAAAAGTAGATAATTCATTTCCTTCAAATTCACAATGACAACCCCAAAGTGTAACATCAGTGGACAAGCATGACATTTCTATGATTGTTGTAGTACACTTAATTGTTTTAGTTCCATCTCTCTTATAGATAGGTAATGCAGGGGAGATAGATAAAAGTATGCCAAGAACATCAACAACATAATGAATAGGTAGTGATAGTAGGGAATCTATGCTATTGATATGCAAGCTATACATGGGGATTGTAGACTCAACAAATGGTGAAGGTGTAATTGTTGATGATTTCTATATGAAAATTTCAAATGGGTTCATCGAGCTACTATATTTTTTATTAGCAACTTGTATGCGACCATTAGAAATGATGTATACACTATTAGAGTGCACAACATTATAGAGCTCATCAACAATTTCATTGAAGCATGTGACATGTATTTTAGTGCCTTCTTTTTCAATGAGGTCAAAAGAAAAAACTTTTCCTTCTCAGTTAGCATTGTGAAACTCATGGATTAGAATCTTTGTCAATTCTCTACCCTCAATGGACCAACGTTTATAGTATGGGGTCAAATATTTGAAGGGAAGTATTTCAGAAGTGGGTATGGTTGGTTCTTGGGTAGATGTTGTAGCTTGTTGTAAACTAGATGGGCCTTGGGAGCTAGTGGATGGAAAATGAATTGTTGCTTGCAAAAGAGGAGTTGGCGTGCCAATGAGTGGTATCTTATTAGAGACCATTTCAAGATTGTTGATAATTATAGCCCTACAAATGAACAATGCAAATGTTTTAGGAAAATCATAGCAACGAATGAGAGCAAGATTCAAAAATAGAATAAGGTTGGACGTACATGTATTTGTTGAACACCTTGGATGTATATTCTGTAAGTTGGACAATAGACCCACTGACCATTGCTTCTTTAACAACAAGATTGTTGAACTAGCTAGGAAGCAAAGTTGGATGGGTATGGACACCATTAGAGAGTTCAATATGATATTTAACATCTGTTGAATGAGCCTGTTGTATAGAATTTATGGATGTGGCCTATAATGAAGGGTCAATATCAAACATTCCTGCAAGAATTTCTTCAATGACATTTGGAGTTAGAGTTTCCATTGAGAAGGTGAAAGCTAGTTGAGGTTTTGTGCCTGCAGGGAACTTGTGAGTGTTAGAATTGGCATTAAGGGAACATCAAATAAAGGTCGATTTTTTATTTCTTTATTTTTTTTCAGAAATCATTTAGTTTTCCTCTAAGATTGTTGTGTTCTAAAATTGTGATGATTCATAAACCATAGGTTATGACCCATACATAACAAGAATTTTAAAACCACCAAATAAACATAAAATTCATATCACAAGTTTTTAAAATTTGTACATGAATAAGCAAATAGGGAGCTCAAGATAGTATATTTGAAGTTTGTATATCTTTGTTCCACCATAAAAGGAAATCCATTTTTTTTACACTACCTAGTTGCATTCAAGAAAAGTGTTTACATGTTCTCCCTTCATATGTTAACATCTTTTGATAAAGAAATGACGGATTACAATATAGGACCAACATCTTAATTGTATTAATTTTGAAGTGTACAGTGATTTAGAAATAAGGGGAAAACATAGTAAACATAATCAGAAAATTTAATTTACTATAAAAATTTGATGAATAAATTAATTTGTGTCAATTGTATTTCCTGATTAGACATCATAATAGAGACGTATAAATTTTTTTAATATGTATAGTTGTTTGAAGTTCTCATGCCACTCATATAGTTGTTGTGCATATACAGTGCATCCTTAGAGTACCGGTTTGATTGAAAGGACATTTGTTCAATTACAAAATGAAAAGTAATCAATTTTACACATGAGTGTGTTTGTTACATGTGCGGTATACTTGCCAAAACTCATGGAATGATTTTTTCTGCCCAAGTTTTGGATTTCCTTAGGGTTGAGTTTTTGGCTAGCATGCCCACCATATAATTGGTAATAGATGGTTCACCATACCTAGTTGATTTTTTGTGAATGCTGCAAATAGATTTGAGGGTGGTTTGTTAAAGGTCCATTGCATAGATTGATAAGAATGGCTCATGCTTTTTCCCCAAATTTGTCATCGAGGGTAACATTGATGAAGAAGTTGCACCTAAAGTTGAGGTTGAGATTGAAATTTGAATAAGCCCAACTGAAGCCTCAAATGTTGAGAAATGTGATAGAGTTGCTGCTAATATGGAGGTTTCAAAAAATGAGCAAGCTTGTTTTCCTAGTAATTTTAGAGTTTCAAAAACTCAGAAAAATAGTCTTCTCGGTCACTTAAAGCTCTTGTCCAAGGTTCAAAATTTTAATCCTATGGCTAATGTGGTATCAATGAATGGCCCTAAATTAGATGAATTGATCAAGAAATTTGAATGTGTGGAAGGTCAATTAGTGATAGCTTTTGGTTTATAACTAATGAAAAGCCAATACTTAGACATTAAGTAGCAATTGAAATAGCAACCAAAGTTTTTATTTATGATCATCATGGTTTAAAATGTGAGCCCAATTGTGGTGATAATGTACTACTATTTGTAACATGCTCTTAATTTCATATTCTATCCTTACTGCTATCTTCGTATGCTTGATTTTGTCTTCCAATCTGGAGATTATAGGAAAAAATTACCTGAAACATATTTCAAGGATCCTACCCTTGTTTAGGAGTTTTGATCACCATTGCAAGGAGTGTGTAGCAGATTATAAAGTGTCATGAATGCATAGCACATTTATTAAAAAACAAAAAATGGGTAGATGGAAATGGAACCTACAAGTTTTTCTGACTAGGAGAAGAAAAAGCATGGTGCAGATAGGGAATTTAAGCATATTTTTCAAATTTGATACCTAGTTAACCTCCATAATTGGAGGTATGTGAATTGCATAATTTTCCCTTTTAGATTAATCCCCACATCTATCACTTTTTAAAAATTTGAGAGCATTGCTTTCCCCACAAAATAGTGATAGTACCAAACAAATGTCATATTAAAGACATGAAATTTCCATAGTCCAAGGGAATGAGTTGGAATGTTTTTGGTAAAAACTTGTGTAGAGTTTTTTGTATCATGCTATAATGAATCATGCTTCTATCCAAACTACAATGACTCTACCTAAGAAATCATGCTTGTATCCAAAATAATCCTCCACAAACTAATTTAGTGGTTTGGAACCTTCACCAATCACTTGTAATTGGTCTGTGACATCTCCATACCATGAGGAAATTAGAACATACACAGTCCATGAAACATGGCATATTCAGTAGTACCAGAACCACCATTTTGGAATTTTTTGCATCAAATATAAAAATTAAAAAAACACAGTTCTATTCTGAATACTATTCTTCTCTATCAGCTTCTATTGTTTTTCAATGTTGATAATAAATTCTTCAATGACATGAAAGATCAATTACAATCTATCATAGAAATAGAAAAAAAAGAGATTCCATTTTTTTTATAAATTAACAATAACCATATATTTTCGTTGTTTTAACATTGTGTTGTATCTGCAATATTCACATCATGGTGATTTTGGGCACCCACACACATTTCAACATGAGTAAACTAACCATATAGATAAAGTGGTCTACTTTACATGAAGAAACATGAGAATTGGAAGAAAATTGCACATAAAAAAAGGATTTACTCGGATGAAAAATTGAATTGGATATAGGTATATATTGTGGTTTGTATGTGACTAGAAATTTTGATTCATGGAACAAAATGGCATCTTAAGAAAGGGAACTAACATGACTGAGAGCATAGGGTATTGAAGAGTACATTCCTGTAGCCCTTTCTTTGTAGAACACAGTTCTCTCCACTGCAACTACAAGCTGCACAATTGAACAACTATTGAATCCTAAGAAGATTACAAATCCATATAATTCACCTGCAACAATAAAAATATTGGTGTTGTTGGTCCTGATGTTCAAAAAATGTCTAGTTAGCTAATAAGGTAATCAACAACTAGGTATTTACTAGGGCTAGAAATAGGTCATTTGATATTTTGGTAGTTTGTGTAGCTAAAATGTTTGGAAAATAGGATTTTGATATTCAGAGTGTACTTTCTTAATTGGTTTCTAGGAGCCAGGTAGAAGAATATATAAGAAGTGTATATGAAAAGAAATGTGTACATCTAAGACAATAGGAAGCCAAAGGAGACAATCAATAATGTAAATACTTGTAAATTAGTCTTATATTTAAGACACCCTACACTACAATAGAAGAATCCCTAAATTATAATCCCCAATTTACTTAGCTTAAAAATATTCTCCTCACAAGTCTCTAGTTTCAGTTCGCAATTTGATGAAAGAGTGAGATACGTTTACTGTCTTGCCATGTCTCTTGCTACTACTGAGAGGCAATTTAAAATCTATGACAAAGTATTTATAAGCGGTCTAATTACTCAAAAAAAGAAACATCAAAAAAATGGAGAATGAAAACCTTGGAACAATGTCAAAGAATGTTATGAACAATTGAAAGGAAAGATAGAAAAAGATCTTAGAGTCACAATGCTTTGGCTTCCATGTCTACGAGAGCACTTTCAACTATATTATCTGAAAGAAAACATCCCAGTTTCTATGCTAGTGAACATTATGAACAACTTGCTTTGTATTAGAGGGAAAAGCTCGGTACTAATCAATTATTAAATATTAGAACAATCTCAAACTAATTGTAATCGCCTGAGCTTAGGTTTTAATGAGAGAAGAGGTAAAAATTGGAAGAGGGAAAATGAGGTACCTGAATTTTCTACACAAATGGTGTCGAGCTGTGAACGATGCCAATGAGCAAACCCTAATATTAGAAACCCACCTCAAACACAGATTTTTCTTCAAGCCGAAGCAAGTATAATTATGTCGTGTTGTCAAAGAAACTGATATCTGTCTTAAAATAGCAATTGGGATCTAAATATGTCATGCTATCAACAATGTCGATATTTTCCAAAATAAGTGCTCCTCAAATATTTCCTAGCTTGGTGCAATAATTGCTCTATTCCCGAGAGAACTGCTCCTCAGATATTTCCCAACTTTAATAATTGCTCTGCTCTATTTCATCCGAGAAAAATGATTAACACCTAGGATGGATTTCATAGCAAGTGATTGCCTATCGAGTAATCTACAATGTTGGAGGTAAAAATTCCTTGCAAATATTAAGCATAGGATGCCTTCGGTGCAAAAATCCTAACCCTAATCGTATAAGACTCAAAATACATATCACCAGAATATTCATTGACAACTCATAATGTAGGGTTTGCAAATGGAAACAAAAGGTTGTTCAAAATTTGAATTTTTTTGGTCAACAAATAGGTAGCTATTTTTTTACCTGAATTACCATGACGTATTACAAATTTTATTGTGATGCTTCTTTTAATAAGATGTTGCTTGGTGTTGACAATTTCAAGGTTGGCTAAAAAATTTGGTGTACCCTCCTTCCAATATGGAACTATGATCAGGTTAATCAAAGTGGCTAAATTAGAGATACTCATATGTAGATGGAAACAAAGTGTTCAAAATCATGTTAAGAGTATGTCTTGTTTATATATTTTTAATAATTTATTTTGATTGTGCTATTTTTAATCTAATATTAGAGTATAATATGTTTTTACATTAAAAAGTTGATAATTAATTTAAATTTGAATTTGATTTGATTTTTACTTATTTTCATAGTGCAAATTTGATTTGTAAATAGTTATAACGTGTCTTTTTTTAATGGAAATTTATTAGGTTTATGAAATGGGACGTAGATTTTTAATTGGAAGCCACATTTTTAGATAATAAAATAGTAATTTTTTTCATATAGCCTCTATCTTGGGATAATCTTAATACCCACCTTCATATAGTTTTTAATATATATTTTTAAATTATAAAATTAAACTTTTTAATACCTTTTTTTAAAATCATGCATTGAAACTTCAAACAAAATTTTTAAAAAACCTATCTTTTAGAATTTCAAGGATCATAGAAACTTGCATCAAAATACTAAGAAGGGTGAGCTCACATTCTGATTCAATAAGGTATCTTATTTTTCCTTAGAAAATCTCTTCATTTATAACTTTCTATATGTGTGATAGAGTTTTATTAGCTAAAACGAACTAGCTTATTGATCTCTTTTGAAGAAAAAATAACATGAGAAAAAGGAATTTGAATGTGAAGTAAACCCATCTTTGACATCCCACTCTAAAAAATACACAAAAAATGAAGACCAAAAATAATAGGCATAATAAGATTCAAAGAAAATATGCTTGATAATTATAGAATTATGCAAAAATTATAAATTTTGAAGGCATACCCAGAGAGGTCAATTTAACATTAATTCTAAGAGTTTTAAGGATTGCTAACCATCTCAAATAAGCTCAACCATGCATGATTTTTTTTATGACATAGAATCAACTAACCAAAGAAAAATCAAGACTCATAATATCATTTAATTTGTATATGGAACTCTCTCTATCAACTTAAACATTATACATAATTTCTCAATAAACATTTTGTCAAACACAAAACCATCTTTTCAATTAAAATTTTAAAAAGTATTTTTTTAGTCTCTAGAAAGAAGAAAATTGAACAAGAAATAACTAGGGATACATATGGACTACATGAAGAAGCACAAAATTAGTATACCTAAAATAATATAGAAATTTATTTGTATAAAAAAGTAAAGTTTAATAATTTTTTAAAGAGTTAGATATTGAAGACTTGGTTGATTTGATGATTGAACCTTTTGAAGTGACATGTTTCATTCCAACAACAATAAAAAATGTTATTGGAATTAGTTGTTAATACACATATATTATCTTCTATTATTCATTTAGTACATATGTTATGTTAACTTAGCTTAAAAAATTTAAGCAATGGGTTAACTTGAAGAAATAAAAAAATCAAGAAAAGTCAAAGCTATTTATGATAATAATAAAAATTATGATAGTAAAAAAATAAGGGTTACAAAATTTAGTATTGAAGGTTAATGTGAAAAATCCTTGAAGGAATGGAGATGTAAAAATTCCTTGTCCATGCAAAAGTCATGATTATTGATTATAATCATTTATAAAAAGCCCAACCCTAATCATGTTGTTTTGTTGTTTCTTCATTATTTTTCCACTGCTTTGGTGTCTCCCCTTATAGATTGTATTGAAATTGAAATTTATCTATATAAATATTTTTATAGTAAAAATATTAAAAATAAAAGGGTGTCATCAAGGAAAGGTCTATGTACATTTACCCAAGTCTTTGGGTTGAATATATATATTAGTCTTTGTCACAATTTTTTTTATATGGAACAAAAAATTATCAAGAATAAAAGAAACTAATTGGTAGTTTAAAATATAATCTCTCAATGAATAAAATATTATCATACAAAGAGATGAAAGAAAAAAGTAACAAAGACTCAATATTTGAGTTGAAACACTTTATGAGATGGGACAATATTTTTATTGTCTTGAAGCTATTTCACTTGGTCTAGAATTTGTTAAAGTTGGTCCATTTCCATTACATTTTTCTTGGATAATTTTGGAAGCTATTAAAACAATGAAGCCATCTAAAAAAATTTGTTAGAGAAAATCTTGAGAGTACCAACTTTCTAAAAATAGTTACTAGAAAACATAGTAGTGTATATAACCTTCCAAATATTATTTAAATTAACTTGTGTAATTGAATAATCAATTACATTATGTGAACACCAAACCTACACAAACTAATAAGATATCAACCAACAAGTTTCAAACATGTTAGAAAGATCAATCTAGTCTTCCTTATGAAATTCTTTAGCCAAATTAGATAGAAAACATGAAAACAACAAGAAATCAACAAAATAAAGGATGTAATCTAAATAGAACTAGCTAAACCTCCATCCCATAGGGGGAGTGGTGCTCCTTTGATGTGAAAAGAATCCCTTTCCCAATCTCTTTGATAAGCTTGATAATTTTTTGATGATTCGAGTGCAAAAATTACCATAATCTAGTTAAAAATGCTTGAAGATGATGAAAATAGTGAAAGCTATGAAGTGAAATGCCTATAATGATAATGCTCCAAATTGTGGATCCATATTGTGAAAAGGATTCCTTCGTTTATAGAAGCTAAGGGTTGAAGAATGGAGGAAATTGGTGAATGTTGGATAAAATGAGAGCTAATGAGGATGTGCCAAGTGTCCCAATTTTATTGGAGGAAGTTGGAGCACATTTTGGGAAATATGTGAGTGGAGGAGGATGGAAGAGAAGTAAATGTTGGTGGTTGTGAATTTGAAAATGGTGTAAGAGGAATTGAATGATATTTTAGAGGATGTAAGAAGATTTGAAAGGTTGTAAGAGAATTTATTGAAAATGTAAGAGGATGTGATAGGTTTTTGAAAACCTTTGGAGGGAAATTGAATGAGAGATTGTTGAGAGGAATATTCCTTGGAATATACCTTGGTGAGGGTAAATAAATGAATTAAATATTTAATTGAAATTATTTTCATGTGCAACCTGGTTAGTTGACCATGGGTTGATCTAACTCTTGAGGAGTTAAAAGCTAGAGGAATTGATAATACTGATTAGAAAGCTGGTTTAGGATTAATTAATCTAGAATTAATTAATTGGAGTGAATTAGGAGATTGTGACATTTTATTTGATTGATTTTAATCAATTGGGAGGATTTAATTAAATGGTTTTATTTAATTAAGTATGATGAGAATTAGTTAGAATAAGGGTGAATTAATCCAATAAATTTAATTATTTGATTAATAGTTGAATTTGTTGAATTTAATTAAATAATATTGATTATTCAATTAATTGATGAATTTTGAAGTGATTTAAGAATAAATGGTGCTAATTAATTAGAATCAGATACATAGTTCAATCAGGAATTTTGTTGGTGTCCACATTTTGTGCCTCTTTCAAGCAAGGTACTTGTTGTGTTGGTTCAAAGAATAACACTACCATGACCAAAATTCAAAAACAAAAATGACCTTTTTGGATGGACCACTATTACCCCAGCAGAAGAAATTATGCTACTACATTGCCCCCTCAAAAGATTGGATGAAAAAATTCAATTTTGGGTCAAACTTGCGATAATAATCCAAGATCAATTTAGCTCAAAGATGATTAGAAATCTCAAATGTCTGATATAGATAGATTTGATGATGTATAGAGAGTTAGTGACCATAGGTAGCCTCACATATATTTTGATATAACACACTAATTTGATACTTGCATAGAAATTTTAGTAGAGATATAAGAATGAGAAGAATAAGATGGATGAGCCCTTGATTCTAAGAATATACATAAGTATAACAAGTCCATGAGTCATTAAGACTTTATTAGATATGGTGATGAGTGATGATGATTTGCTTATCCAAGGATTGAGATCATAAAGAGCTTACTTTCCTTATTTTTGATAACACACATGTATAGATATGATGCATCAAGGTATAAAGAACTAGGATGGTGTTGTACCTAGTGTGATGGACATTAACTCAACAATCAGATAGGAGTATATTTGTTCACACCTGACATACAAAACCTTATTAGGATGTAGTTTAGATATTTCAAACATCTCAGACCAAAACATAGAAAGGAAAAACCTTCCTATGAAATAATCAACAAGGTACTTAAAACACCCTCCCTATAAACCAAACAAAGTAAGCATGACCAAGTTATATTACAAGAATATCGAAAAAACACAAAAAAAAAAAGATAATGATCAATGCCCCATTCCTTTCTCTCTAAATTGTTTTGATTATACATCGTTGAGAGGTCAATGGAATAAGTGCAATAAGATAAATCAATAAGGAAAAGATCAACTAAACAAACAAGCTAATGTTCTTCATACCTCTAGCCAAAACTAAACTATGGTGATGTCTGATGTTGATGTCCATTGTAGGAAGGATGCATCCTATGACATGATGATCAGATGATTTTGGGACTATCTGTGTGATGGGCTATTAATACTAAGAGTTGACCAACTTGTTTACCTACTAACCTAGACTTGAGACCTTGGCGTTTGAGTTTTCACTTTCGATTTTCCAACCTTGCTTCTAATTGTTTTGCCAAAGGTTGGGAGATGATGATCATTTATTATGAGTGGATGTTTATTGTGGATGAAAGAAAAATGAAAAGAATGTATTTTTTAAAATATTTGGATGTTTTTGATGTTCTAAAATGTTTTGAGGCTATTTTTTGTATTTTCAAGATGTTTTACAAATGTTTTGATTTTCCAATTTTCCAATGTTTTTATGTTTTCTAAGATTTTGACCAAGAACCTAACCTAAGGACCTATCCTAGGGGTCTTGGGGGCTGATCAAAAATTAGCCTTTTCTATGTTATACATGCAGAGACCACATAGTTCAACTGACACAAACTCATTTATTGATGTGATAAGAACAAATGAATTGCCAATTTATTATGACAAACTCCTAAAGGACTAACCTAATTTTTCTTGGGGGCACATCGATGATGGCCTTACCTACGTTCAGAGCTCAGACACGCATAGTTTGACTCGATGACTCTATTTTTGAATTTTGTGTTTTTGACTTGTTTTTGGATTTTTAACATGTTTTGGATGTTTTTGGGTTTTTTATTTTATGAATGTTTTTGGATTTTTTTATTTTAAGGAAGACTTCAAGAATATACCAAAATCCAATCCAATGTAGGCATAAGATCATGCCCCCAACATGGTACGATAGACTACTTTGATATAGGCAAGACAAACTAACCTTAGGAATGGGTTGAGTAGTTCTAGGAGGGAACATGATACAAACAAAGGATCAAGCTATGATGTAGATGTGGATGGGTGATGGAAAAAGATACGAAAGTGTTATGGAAAGTGATATGTGAATGATGCAGAACAAGTCATAGAGATCATGGTGGATGTAAAGTGCTTATTTGTAAAAGGCACCTAATTGTTAGTCTTTCACCAAGGTACCTTCCCAAAATCCCACCAAAGTGGTTTTCACTATGATTTTTTTCTTTACTATTTTCAATCCTTTTTTCTGATTTTTTTTTTTGGATTTTTAGCCAAATTCAATAGAAAACATGAAAAGAACAAGAAACCAACAAAATATAGCATGTAATCTAAATAGAACTAGTTAAACCTCCATCACATAAGGGGAGTGGTGCTCCTTTGATGTGGAAAGAAGCCCTTTCCCAATCCCTTTGATAAGCTTGATGATTTTTTGATGATCCAAATGTGAAAATGACTATAATCTAGCTAAAAGTGCTTGAAGATGATAAAAATAGTGAAATATAAGAAGTGAAATGCCCTCCTTCTAGCACCAAAATGTGAATGCCAAACCTGCACAAACTAAGAAGAGATCAACAAACAAGTGTCAAACATATTAGAAAGATCAACCTAGTGTTGCCTATGAAATTTTTTAGCCAAATTCAATAGAAAACATGAAAACAACAAGAAATCAACCAAATATAGCATATAATCTAAATAGAACTAGCTAAACCCACATCCCATAGGGGGATTGGTGCTCATTTGATGTGGAAAGAAGCCCTTTTCTAATCCCTTTGATAAGCTTGATGATTTTATGATGATCCAAGTGTGAAAATGACCATAATCTAGCTAAAAATGCTTGAAGATGATGAAAATAGTGAAATCTATGAAGTGAAATTGCTATAATGATAATGCTCTAAGTTGTGGATCCATATTGTGAAAAGGATGCCTCCATTTATAGAATCCAAGGGTTGAAGAATGGAGGAAATTGGTGAATGTGGGATTAAATGAGAGCCAATGAGAATGTGCCAAGTGTCACAATTCTATTGGAGGAAGATGGAGCATATTTTGGGAAATGTGTGAGTGGAGGAGGATGGAAGAGAAGTAAATTTTGATGGTTGAGAATTTGAAAATGGTGTAAGAGGAATTGAATGATATTTGAGAGGCTGTAAGAAGATTTGAAAGGTTGTAAGAGAATTTATTGCAAATGTAAGAGGATGTGATGGGTTTTTGAAAACCTTTGGAAGGATATTGAATGAGAGGTTGTTGAGAGGAATATTCCTTGGAATATACCTTGGTGAGGGAAAATAGATGAATTAAATAATTAATTAAAATTATTTTCATGTGCAACCTAGTTAGTTGACCATCGGTTGATCTAACTCTTAAGGAGTTAAAAGCTGGAGGAATTGATAATGATGATTAAAAAGATAATTTAGGATTAATTAATTGGAGCAAATTAGGAGATTGTGACATTTGATTTTATTGATTTTAATCAAATGATTTGATTTAATTAAATATGATGAGAATTAGTTATAAGAAGGGTGAATTAATCCAATAAATTTAATTATTTTATTAATAGCTAAATTTGTTTAATTTAATTAAATAATGTTGATTATTCAATTAATTTATGAATTTTGAAGTGATTTAGGAAGAAATGGTGTTAGTTAATCAAAATCAGATACATAGTATTAATAAAGACTTTTTTGATGTCTACACATTATTATGTAGATTAAAATAAAAAGGGCTCTTTTCCAATTCAACTCATGGTGAAAACTAGCAAGAATATTTCTAAAAATAGTAATCCATTATTTTATAAGAAAAGGTAAATCCCAAGAGATATTTTTCATATTTTGATCACCTAAGAAGAAACAAAAAATAATTGGATGAACCATAATGCATTTTAGTATATTTTCAAAAGGTAGTTTGTAAAGTTTTCCAAACCAGCACTTGTGTCTCCACATAAAAAAATATTTTCATATTTATGTACTCATTTTGGTGCACATTTTACAACTAAATCTACACTTCCACTTTTGATTGAGGAAAGGAATGACATTATAGGTAATTGAAATAACCAGAAGATAAATATCTTCAATCTTTAAAAAAGTTGCATTCCTTAGGACCATAAATTTTCATAAATAGTTAAATAGGAACTAATGATTGTAAAAATATGAAAAACTATTTATACTTGAAGTTCAACCCATAATATTCATTGATTTTCTACCATGAAGCCCATTCAAAATAAATTAAAACCTAGAATATCTTTAAACTACCAAACATCTTTTTATACAAGTGATGTGCATGCTTAGGAAAGCAAATAACTAGTGCTTGATCATGATACTTAATAAGTTTACTTTACCAAATTGATGAAAAAGAAAAGGAAAATTCATGTTTCAGAGAGGAATCATTTGACTTCAAAAATTCACAAATTCGTTGGTAAGCTTTCCAAATGAATTATAAAGGGAAGGAAGCCTTGTTCTTAAAGAAGGGAGACATGATAATTTTATCTAACCAATTAAATTATTTTCTATTCTTATTTACTGTAGATTGGATGATTTAATAATTAACCAATATTTTTCTATGGTTCATCCATTTTAGTAGCTCTAATTATCCACTTTATAGAAAGGAACAATCCTTGGGGTTTTGGTTCTATGACTCTCAAGTTCCACCCTTATAGTTCAATACAATGAAATGAGACAAAGAAGAATTAATGAAACCATTGTTACCATCCCATTTAGACTAGAGAAATTTTCTAATTATTTTTTTAATTATTCATAGCCCTTCTTAGATGGTATCCAACAATATGATCAATACATGTGGCTAGCAATGAAAAATTTATTGGCTACTTAAATTTTTATATCCAAAGGTAAGAACTTGTTGCCCCACTTAAATGGCTTTTATTAATTTTGCTTAATGACTAGTCCCACATTTAAAAAAGAGAGGCATCCACACCAAAATGAGTGTGAAGATATCAATTAATCTATCCATATTTAATATACTTCCATTCTTTGGGGATCCACTTTGGAATAGTGCCATATTAAGATATCTAAAATTTAGTCTTTAATGAGCTAATTGTAATCTAAAAGTAGATAAATACAAATTAAGGATGTCCTAGGTGTTCCATAATTCTTTAAAAAAAATAAAATATACAAGCTTTCATCAACAAAGTGTGAGTTGATAACCACCTCATTTTTTGGAATAGATATACTTGTTATAAGATTCATATAATTAGGTTTTTGAAGAATATATTCCAAAGGATTAGTTGTAAGAGTGCATACAAGAAGGGGGATAAACAAAATTCTTTCCTTATGGATCATTGTAATTCAAGTGACTCCAACAATAAATTATTGATAACAATATGAGCATTTGCATCCTAGAACAACATTTGAATATGCTTCTAAAATTTAAGCCCAAACGCCACCCAATGTAGGATTTTGAGAATAAAATTCCAACAAATTATATGATAGAATTTATCGAAATATAACTTAACCAACAAATAATTTTGGTCTAAATGTTGGGGCCATTAAATATTTTCCCAAGCCAATATTAGATTATCAAGAATATATCTTCCTTTAATAAACCCAATTTGTTCAACTTTAACAATACCATACACAACGGGTTTAATTCTAATAGCTAACACTTTTGTAATAATAAATTATAAGAAGTGTTTAATAAGGTAATTAACCTCTAACCAACATTGGTATTTCCATTTATCTATTTATTGATTATTTTGATTAAGAATTTGATAATATTAGGTCCTAAAAAGATAAATTTTGAAGAACCTCCAAATAGAGCATGTAGAAATAATTTTTCATTTGATTCCACAGGTAGGATTTAACTAGGAGACCATTAAGACCTAGAATTTTATTATATTTCATAAGGAAAAGAGCATGTTATATACCTTCTAGGGAAATAACACAATCCAAAAAATCATTGTAAAATAGATTAATTTTGTTAGGGATATAATCTTTGACATTTTTTTCTAAAGTATGTTGAACATCCCTCCAATTATTTTCTTCTTTAAATATTTTTCATAAAAAAAATTGAACACCATAGTAGTTTTGGTAGGACTTATTTGTAATATATGATATCCAATCTAACAAAAAATCTCTTTTTTTAGTGTTTGTAATTGAGATAATTAAAGAAGAATTTAGAACCTCTATTCCCCTCGTTAATCAAATGTCTAGTATAGCTCTTATTTTAGCACCTCTCCCTATGTGGTTTTATAAGCTTTGTAGTTGAGTTTCAATGGTAAAAATGAATGTTTAAATTTTCTCATTATTATCATCAATATTTACTTGTTTCCTAGCATGTTTGAGATTCCCTTGAAGGGATTTATCTCTATATTTTTATCTCCAAGACTTTCTATTACCAAAGGATTGAAGGAAATTAATGGACTTGTTCAAAGAAAATACCACCACTAAATCTAAGACCCCCCTCTTGAGGTTTAGGAATATAATTCCAAATTCTTGCTAAAGTAACAATACACTAAGGATTTTTCAAATTTATAGGGAGTTAAGAAGAAGGGATTGACTTTTAAGAAAAATAAATAGATCAAAAGATAGGAAAATGAGTAGATAGAGTAGTAGAATAGTCTACTAGAACACAAGTGATGTGCAAGGTTGTTGATGTAACTTCTTGCATCATTTAATTTATCAATTATCAAATTGGGTGTGTCTTAGAGTTGTATGCAATTAGGGTGTTTCCATGAGTTGGGGGGTTTTGCATTGTAAAGAGTGACTTTTGGTTGCGGTTTAGCTCTGTCAAGAGCTACCAGGAGCTTTCAAGAGCTCTCAAGAGCCAATCTTAATAGGTTCCTAAGTAATTCTAAATTCTTAATCTTAATTTATCTCTTAATTAATGATTGTTCATACTCCAATAACTTAGTTCAGACTTCACTTGAATTAATTGCAATTTCTTCAGGGAAGAATTAAGCTAAGAGAAATTGAATTTACTTTTTCAAATGTACATGGAAAGGAAATATATTTATGTTTGCAGAATATGATCTAATTATGATTGTAGAAAATAAATATTAAGCTAGAAAGCAATAATACTAAATTCCATGAACAAATTCCAAACAAGCTTTAGTTTCATCATTCCATAAGTCTGTTGGTTCTCAGTTGTGTTCTGATTGGTTTGTCCTTGATGACAAAATTCACCTTTGGGTATGTATGGGTATGACATTCAAGTGGTCTTGGCGACAGAGGAAATGTCTATCGACATGAGTATTTTTCACCAGGGAGAGGTCTTTCTGAATGAGTTAGGTCTCACCGACTAATACATAAGGAGGTTCATCGATGTAAGAAAGCCCTATTGGCATGTTGTTTCATCGAGTGCTTTGTGTCTTGGCGACCGGCACAAGTAAGAACATATCGGCAAGAGTTGCGGCATTGATATAATGTCTTAGCGAACTCATCACTGTCTCACTGACCAAAGGAAAAGGAACATATCGACAGGAGTGTTGTTTTCGGTATGTGGTCTCACCGAAGACATATTGTCTCACCGACCATGCACCGAAAGGTCTTATCAGCAAAGGTTGTGGCTTCGATGAAATGTCATAGCGATTTTGTGGTGTCTTACCGACTTATGCAAAAAGATTTTTGGTATGACATAGTGTGCTCTCTGAGAGGTCTCCCCGACATTGATATGTCTCAACAATGCATAAAACAAAAAGAACATTTCGGTATGAATCATGTGCATCAAAGAAAGGTCTTGGTGAGTTTGATTTCTTATACTGACCAACAACATAAAGGCATACATCTCGGTAAGAGTTGGGGTTTTCGGTGTGAGGTCTCGGTGAGTGACCTCTAGTCTCACCAATGGAACACAAAAGGACTTTGTCGGCATAGGATCAATCTTTTGTCAATGACACACAAGATGGTTAGTGACTTTCAGTATGACTCAAGCATTCTACGAGAGGTCTCCTTGATGATGGTATGCTATAGAGACACTCATAATATAGAAGGATGCATCACTGAGAGAACCATTATGTTACAGTGACTCATAATGGATAAAGCCTTTCGGTGAAACATAATGAAATCTAAATAACGTCTCCCTAACAGCAGATTGTCATATTGACAAATAGAGGGATGACTAACAGTGATAAAGTTCCCTTCAGCATAGGTATTGAATTGTCATGGTGACATGTTTGTTCATGGGGGCTCTTGGAAAAAAAAAGACTTGTCTACATGATGTCTCTCTGATATCAAAAGGTTACAACGATAGTGAATGAAACAAAAAGGGGATCTCGGTGAGAAACTTGCTTATGTCTCAGCAATTGGAAAGAACATAACATATGAGCTCTCGGCATGACATAATGTATTTGTTATGTCTTCTCCCTGACTCTGATGGGTCATGGCGAATGCGATAACTAAGAGGAATGTCTGGCGATTTAATTGCTTTCAGCAGAACTATCTGGATGTCTCATCGAATGATTATCGAAGACTCAAACATTGTAGCTGACATGTGATTTTCTAAATATAGTTGTAGGCCAACATCATTGGTTGGCATCAAATCTCAGAATGGTTACATGGCAGATTATTCTTTGAGAATTGGGAGGTTATGGTTCTCAGCTGGTGGGAATTCATGGTTTTGATAAAAATCTATCAGTTACAATTTGAAATCTCTTGATTCAGCATAGTAATTAAAGCTCTCTAGACAGGCGTTACTCTTGATTTTTACCATCATCTATAGATTATCATTATTCAGCTTCAAATTCTAAAATTGGCAAGTGAGTTTCAGATTCTTGTGAAAAATGCATTCTTTGAAGAATTTCATTATGATAGACATACTTGAAATGTATATAAAAACTTGTGTTGAAAAGAGTGTAAGGTCTCTGGTTGTAATCCTTAGGGCATTCTGTAGATGAGAAAATAGAGAAATATGTGCTTAACTGAAAAATAGAGAAATCCTCTGAGTTATTATTATTGTTCAAAACATAATTTGAGGGGTTCGTACTCCTTGAGATGGGTGTCTCAAAAATGAGGGGTTGGTTCTCCTTGAGTGGGTGCTCAAAAATCAGCCTATAAGGAATTGTGAATAGTTGTTTTTGAAGATTAAGCCTGCAAGTCATTTTGGGAGTGGTTTTTATACCCCAGGAGGGTTTTCCACTCAGAAAAATCTTGTGTCTCTTTGTTCTTCTGTTTGCTCACTGCTTTACTTTGTTGTTGATTGTTTCAGTTCACTATTGATATTATTAATTTTCTCAATTCTATTTATGAATGATTACATTCAACTCATGAATGCATTAATCAGAGTATTATTGAGATCAAATTTGAGCTATGGTTTTTGAATTTTTGAAATTTGTTCAAATCTATTAAGACACTGATTCACCCCCCTCTCAGTGTCATTTTAACTCCAACAATTGGTATCAGAGCGTAGGGTCCTCTGATAGGTTTTAATCACCTTGGATTGATCTTGGTCTTGGAGTTTGTTTTAATGGCACATTCTCATGATGGTGCCTCTATAACTAGAGCTTCGTTATTTGATGGAATAGATTATATGTTCTAGAGAATCTGAATGGAAGCTTTTCTTATTTCTTTTGATGTTGATGTTTGGAGCATTGCTATAAATTCTTACAATGTACCAGCCTCTATTCCCACTGATCCTGCTGAAAAAAAGAGGTATGAAACAAATACCAGAGCTAAGCATGCCATCTTGTGTGGGTTAACTAAAGATGTGTTCATTAAAGTCATGCATTGCAAATCTGCTCATGATATCTAGGAAAAACTTGAAACTATATATCAAGGGAATGAGAAAGTCAAACTGTCAAAAATCATTACACTCAAACATCAGTTTGAGGAGTTGAAAATGAAAGATGATAAAAAAGTGGTTGAATATTTCCTAAGAGTTGATGAAGTTGTCAATGCAATGAAAGGTCTAGGTCAAGAGGTTAATGAATTTGATGTGGTCACAAAGGTTGTTAGAACCTTACCATCCAAATTTTAATCTAAGGTTTCAGCCCTAGAAGAAAAGAAACACTTTGATCAGCTTACCTTAGACAACTTACAAGGAATACTTACTGCCTATGAAATGAGAACTAGCAAAAAAAATTCAACAGGAAAAGAAACTACCTTTAACACTGAAAATAAATAAAAAGTTGAAGTCAGTGAATCAGAGTTGTCTAATTATAAAGAATCCCATTTTGTTAGAAGACTTAAAAAGGGATCAGGAAAATATAAGGGAAAACTTCCCTTTAAATGTTTTAACTGTGGAAAAATAGGTCACTTTGCTGCAAAGTGTCCCTATGATGATCAAATCTGTGACAACAAGACAACTGAAAAATAGCCTAAGAAGGCCTTCAAACCTAAATGAAACTTCAATTTCAAAAAGAAGAAAAGTCTGTTTAGTAAGGATGAATCTGATATTGAGTCTGAAGATTCATTGGTTGAAGAAGATGAAACTTTGTTCATGGCTGAAATTACTTAGCAAAATGATTCAAACACTGTTGATGTTGAAGAAGGTGAAGTAGATCTTGAAAGTGAGCTGAAATGTGATTTACAAGAGGTCAAAAAAATCAAAAAACAAGTTCTTGCTCAAGAACATAAACCAAATCAAGAAATGATCTCTTTGAAAACTCAGCTTGAAGAAGTTAAAAGAGTTGCAGACTATCTTCGAGAGACTGTAAGCTGCAAAGATCAAGAAATTCAAAAACTAGAACAAGAAGTAGTCTATCTTAGGAAGGAAATTGTAAAATATGAAAGCACTCTAAAACTGAATGAGATGCTCAGAAAGCAGAAGATGTATAAAGATAAAGCTAGTATTGGTTTTGAAAAGTGTGAATGCTCAATTGACAATGCAAAATAAAACCCCTCTTCTGAAGTCAAAGGTTTAGGTTCAAATCACTCAAAATTTGGTAAGGATCATGTTCAGTCTTTAAGAGGTAATAGATCTTCATACATAGTCAATCCTTTCTTCTATGGTTATTGTTTTTTCTACAACAAATTTGGCCATAAGGTGAGCACTTGCAGGCTTATGAATCCTAGAATACCCAGGTTTGGTCTTAGGCAACACTATGGTTTTTTTAAATAGATCAGATGTTTTAAATGCAATACCTTGGGACATTCTGTCAAAAAGTGAAGAACTGATCTGCAATCTAAACAATAGAAAATTAAAAAGGTTTGGAAACCTAAGAATGTCAACAACATTGAGCAAACTATGTTGGTTCAAACTGCTTTTCATTCCAAGAAAAAGGACTTAGGGGTCTTGGACAGTGGATGTTCTAACCATATGACTGGTGACAAGGATAAGTTTATAAATCTTGAAGATTATGTAGGTGGTTATGTTAAGTCTGGTGATAACTCTAGTATTCAAATTAAAGGTAGAGGTTCACTTCTTTTGAATGAAGACACTCCTATCTATAATGTGTACTATGTGGAAGGTCTCAAGCACAATATTCTCAGTGTTAGTCAAATCTGTGATAGTGGTTATCATGTTCTTTTCACTTCGTAGGGATGTGAGATTAAGAACAAGCTTGGAAAGGCCATTGCAGCTAGAAGGAGGACAAAAGGAAATGTGTACAATCTTCTCGACACATCAAGCAATGACAATAATCAAGGTATGTGTCTAATGGGCCAAATTGAAAAGAATTGGTTATGGCATAAAATATTAGGATACATAAACTTTGAAAATATGGTTAGAATCAGTAAAAATCAGAATGTTAGAGGTCTACCAGTTCTTAGCAAGCTAGAAAACTCTGTGTGCAAAGAATGCTTAAGTAGTAAACAGACTAAAATCAACTTCAAAACAAAAGAACATTCTTCATCAAAACCTTTATAGCTTGTGCATACTGATTTATGTGGACCAAATAGAACAAGGTCTATTAATGGTGAAAGGTACTTTATGTTGTTTGTGGATGATTATACTAAAATGATATGGGTCACTTTTCTTAAGCACAAATCAGAAGCCTTTGGAAGATTCAAAATCTTTCGTAAATTGGTTGAGAAGGAATTTGATTTAAAACTTAAATGTCTGCGATCTGAAAAAGGAGGTGAGTTCACTTCTCAAGAGTTTATTGATTATGTGAACAACATGACATTAAAAGATAATATGCTGCAACAAAAACACCTCAACAAAACTGGGTAGTTGAACGTAAGAATAGAACTGTAAAAGAAATGGCTAGAACCATGCTAGATGAAGCTAAGTTGTCTAATTTGTATTGGAAAGAAGCTGTTCATACAGCTGTATACATTTTGAATAGAGTGCATCTTAGGGTGAAATCTAAACACACTCCTTATGAACTTTGGTATGGAAAAACTGCTTCTATCAAACACTTTAAAAATTTTGGAAGTGTTTTATCAAGAAAGATGATGATAACCTTTGGAGCTTTCAATCAAAGAGTGATGTGGGTATCTTTTTGGGATACTCAACTCATAACAAAGCTTATAAATTCCTTAACAAAAGGCTCAATAAGATTGTTGAAGTTGTTAATGTAAAATTTGATGAAATACCACATTTGTATGCTAAATCTTTGCAGGATAATGAGGAAGGAGAACTTGAACTAGAAATAATTTTAGAAGGAGCTGAAACAACAAAGCCTAATACTGATTCAACAAGCCCTAAAAATGAAACAGCAAGTCCTGAAAAAGTTTGCATCAAAAGCTCTAGCTAAATATCACCCCAAAGATCAGATTATTGGGGATAAAAATGTAGGAGTTCAAACTAGAAGAAAGGTTACAGAATCTTATGAAAAGGAAAAAATTACTTTTTGTTTAGTTACTTAGTTTCAGCCTAAAAATTTTAATGAAGCTCTCACAGATTCATGTTGGATTAATTCTATCTAGGAATAAATTGATCAGATTGAGAAAAATTAGACTTGGGAGTTAGTCCCAAGACCAGATGACAAGAATGTCATTGGAGGCAAATGGATATATGGAAACAAGGTTGATTAAAATGGTAATGTTATTAGCAACAAAGCAAGATTTGTCTGCAAAGGCTATGCTCAACAAGAAGGTATTGATTTTGGTGAAACCTTTGCATCCGTTGCTAGATTAGAATCTATCAGAATATTCTTGGCTTATTCTATTTATTAAGACTTTACTGTTTATCAAATGGATGTCAAAACTGCTTTTTAAAATGGCTATTTAGATGAAGAGGTCTATGTTGAACAACCTAAAGGATTCATGTGCAAAGATAAGCCTAATCATTTTTACAGATTGAAAAGGGCCCTCTATGGCTTAAAACAAGCACCTAGAGCTTGGTACTCTAGGCTTGACAATCATTTGCTTTCAAATGGTTTTGTTAGAGGAGGTGTAGATAGTAATCTTTATGTTAAAACTAAAGGTTCTGATATTCTGGTTGTTGAAATTTATGTTGATGACACTATCTTTGGCTGCAACAATGTTACATTGAGTAAAAAATTCTCTTAGCTAATGGAATCTAAATTTGAAATGTCATTATTAGGAGAATTAAATTTCTTCTTGGGTCTTCAAATATCTCAATGCGAAAATGGAATATTTCTTTCTCAAACCAAGTATGTTAGAGAGATGCTTAAGAAATTTTAGATGGATGAATGCCATCCAGTTAGCACTCCAATGGTTACTAGATGCAAACTTACTAAGGTTCATGATTCTCCTGATACAAATCAAACTGAATAAAGATCAATGATTGGTAGCCTGTTATATTTAACTGCTTCTAGACCTGACATCATGCATGTAGTTTGCACTGTTGCATAGTTTTAGGCATCACCTAAAGAATCACATGTCACTGTTGTTAAAAGGATTTTTAAATACATTCAGGGCACTCTTGATTATGGTCTTTGGTATCCTAGAAGCAATGATTTCTCTTTGATTGCTTATACTGATGCTGATTGGGCTAGTTGTTTGGATGATAGGAAAAGCACTAGTGGTGCTGCATTCTTTCTTGGTGATCGTTTAGTGGCATGGCACAACAAGAAAAAAGTATCTATTTCTCTTTCTACTGCTGAAGCAGAATACATTGCTGCCACTTCAAGTTATACTCAAGTTCTTTAGATGAGTCAAACTCTATTTGATATGGGTATTGAAGTTCCTAAACCTGTTTCAATTCTCTATGATAACACAAGTGTGATAAATATCTCCAAAAATCCTATTATGCACTCTCAAACTAAACATATTGCTATCAAGTTTCATTTTCTGCGAGAAAAGGTACTGGCTGATGAAGTATGTTTACATTTTGTTGGATCACAAGATCAAGTGGTAGATATTTTTACTAAGCCCTTAGCAAAAGAGTCATTTGAAAGATTGAGACTTCGATTGGGAGTTATCTCTCAATCTTTACTTGTCTAATTTTACAAGCATTGGCTTAGGGGGAGCATGCTATATATTTTGATTCACTTACAAATCTCCTACAATCTTTGTTCCTGCACTGTTGCTTTTTTTTTGGTAGCTATTTCTCATGATATTTTGGTTGGCTTCTAAGTTGTGATTCATGGCAATGCATGTTCTTGTCTTCTATCTTTTTCATTGAGGCAAAAAGGGGAAGAGTCATTTGTGTTTTGCCATTGAGAACAAAGGGGGAGTTTGTTGTTTCTCAGTTGTGTTCTGATTGGTTTGTCCTTGATGAAAAAATTCACCTTTGGGTATCTATCGGCATGACATTCAAGTGGTCTTGGCGATAGAGGAAAGGTCTATCGGTATGAGTATTTTTCACTGGGGAAAGGTCTTTTTGAATGAGTCAGGTCTCACCAACTAATACATAACGAGGTTCATCAGCATAAGAAATCCCTATTGGCATGTTGTTTCATCGAGCGCTTTGTGTCTTGGCGACTAACACAAGTAAGAAAATATTGGCAAGAGTTGCGGCATCGATATAATGTCTTAGCGAACTCATCATTGTCTCACCGACTGAAGGAAAAGGAACATATCGAAAGGAGTGTTGTTTTTGGTATGTGGTCTCACCGAAGACATATTGTCTCACTGACCATGCACCGAAAGGTCTTATTAGCAAAGATTGTGGCTTCAATGAAATGTCATAGCAATTTCGTGGTCTCTTACCGACTTGTGCAAAAAGATTTTTGGTATGACATAGTGTACTCTCCGAGAGGTCTCCCCGACATTGATATGTCTCAGCGATGCATAAAACAAAAAGAAAATTTTGGTATGACTCATGTGCATCGAAGAAAGGTCTTGGCGAGTTTGATTTCTTATACCGACCGACAACATAAAGGTATACATCTCTGTAAGAGTTGGGGTTTTCGATGTGAGGTCTCGGTGAGTGACCTTTGGTCTTGCCGATGGAACACAAAAGGACTTTGTCGGCATACGATTAGTATTTTCTTAGCGACACAAGATGGTTGGTTACTTTCGGTATGACACAAGCATTCTACGAGAGGTCTCCCCGATGATGGTATGCTATAGCGACACTCATAAGATAGAAGGATGCATTGGCGAGAGAACCATTATGTTACAGTGGCTCATAATGGATAAAGCCTTTCGGTGAAACATAATGAAATCTACATAATGTCTCCCCGACAGCAGATTGTCACAGCGACAAATAGAGGGATGACTGACGGTGATAAAGTTGCCTTTGACATAGGTATTGAATTGTCACGGTGACATGTTTGTTCATGGGGGCTCTCAAAAAAACAAAGACTTGTCTACAAGATGTCTCTCTGATATCAAAGGGTTACAACAACAGTGAATGAAATGAAAAGGGGATCTTAGTGAGAAACTTGCTTATGTCTCAGCGATTGGAAAGAACATAACATATGAGCTCTTGGTGTGACATAATGTATTCATTGTGTCTTCTCCCCGACTCTGATGGGTCATGGAGAATGCGATAACTAAGAGGAATGTTTGGCGATTTAATTTCTTTCAGAAGAACTATTTGGATGTCTCACCGAATGATTATCAAAGACTCAAACACTGTAGCCAACATGTGATTTAGTAAATATAGTTGCAGGCCGACATCATTGGTTGGCATCGAATCTCAAAACAGTTACATGGAAGATTATTCTCTGAGAATTGGGAGGTTATGGTTCTCAGCTAGTGGGCAGTCGTGGTTTTGATAAAATTCTATCAGCTATAGTTTGAAATCTCTTGATTCAGCGTAGAAATTAAAGCTCTTTGGATAGGCGTTACTCTTGATTTTTACCATCATCTACATATTATCATTATTCAGCTTCAGATTCTAAAATTAGCAAGTGAGTTTCAGATTCTTGTGAAAAATGCATTCTTTGAAGACTTTTATTATGACAGACATACTTGAAATGTATATAAAAACCTATGTTGAAAAGAGTGTAAGGTCTCTGGTTGTAATCCTTAGGGCATTCTATAGACGAGAAAATAGAGAAATATGTGATTAACTGAAAATAGAGAAATCCTCTGAGTTATCAGTATTGTTCAAAACATAATTTGAGGGGTTCGTACTCCTTGAGATGGGTGTCTCAAAAATGAGGGGTTGGTGCTCCTTGAGTGGGTGCTCAAAAATCAGCCTATAAGGCATTGGGAACAGTTGTTTTTGAAGATTAAGCCTGCAAGGCATTTCGAGAGTGGCTTTTATACCCCAGGAGGGTTTTCCACTCAGCAAAATCTTGTGTCTCTTTGTTCTTCTGTGTGCCCACTACTTTACTGTGTTGTTGATTGTTTCAGTTCACTGTTGGGATTATTACTTTTCTCAATTTTGTTTATGAATGATTACATTCAACTCATGAATGCATTAATTAGAGTATTATTGAGATCAAATCTGAGCTATGGTTTTTAAATTTTTGAAATTTGTTCAAATCTATTAAGACACTGATTCACCCCCCCTCTCAGTGTCATTTTAACTCCAACAAATTCATCATTGTCTCTTCCATTAAAAATACCTGCATTCTAAAATAACCAATGATTCTAATTCTATGAAGAATAATTAAATCTACAACAAAGAAGTGAATTTTCATATAAATCTACAATAAATCATAATGGATTATTCTGAGGACACAATGAATTTAATCTTAGAATATAAGCAATCACATTTACTAACAATGATTAAAAAAGATCAATTTTCCTATTTTTCAAATGAGATGAAGAATGCAAAAATCAACTGAATCAAAGACCATAACACAAGTCACCTCCCTTGGTTGAGTAGGACCTGCTCTTCCTTCGGTGGGAATTACACACTAAGATTCAAGTCAACTCCTTATTTTCATCCCAATTGGAAAAAATAGGTGAGTAGTACAAAAGTGCAAATAATCAACATTTCAATGATAAAGTGAAAGTTTAACTAACTCCCAAATAGAAACTAAGGATGGATATTTATAAGAATATCCACTTATTTGAATACAAAAACTAGTGTAGCCCACCAAAATACAAAGCAAAAAAAACTAAACCTAAATAGAACTGAAAGTTCCATAAAGAAATCTGCCACATGATAATAGTTGAACTTGAAGTTCTCAAATTGACTGAAGAAGTCAATTTAGAAATAGTCATCAGGAGCTAGATGGAGTGATCAAGATCAAGACAGATTTCAAGTTTGTTAAATAGGGATTTTAACACGTCCACCTCATGA
The DNA here is from genome assembly GCA_007258455.2 of Sequoia sempervirens. Classification (NCBI taxonomy): domain Eukaryota; kingdom Viridiplantae; phylum Streptophyta; class Pinopsida; order Cupressales; family Cupressaceae; genus Sequoia; species Sequoia sempervirens. Next base: position 222,014,810 of record VDFB02086081.1, read on the forward strand.
AATCAACACTTAATGAACTAAACATAATCCTCAAATATAGGATGCAATCAAGACAACAAAAAATCTCAACTTGTATAACCATTTCATCATTAATCATCATTCAAAAGCAATAGATTTAATGCAAAATATCATTTCTTATATATACTCCAATTAGTTAAATATAAGGAAAAATCAAGCAAATATTCAAGCATATAGTCTACCACCAACATAGTTAATTAATATATAATAAATTCTTTGAAAACATAAAAAGGATTAATTAAAGTGTCATTTTATGCACTCATCATTTCTCCCCCTCCTTTTGTCAACCATGTACTCATGGTTTGAAATCTAAAAAATCCTTGTTTCTTCCTTCCAACCAGATAACTAGATCACCACAATAAGTCATATACTGTAGGAATATTCTCCAATGATCATATCCATTTTGTTCTTCAATTCTCCTCAACCAATCTCTCAAATTTTCCCCAATAAACTATGATGGAGCATTCAATGCAAGTGTAAGTGCTATGAGCAATGGTGGTCTAAACCTCGTTCTAACCTAATTTTTATTTTGCTCCTCAATGACTTGTATCAATGATCTCATTCTTGTGAGACTCCAAGTGATATTTCTTGGAGAGATTGGTTCTCTCCTTCTTAGTGATGTTGGAATGCTAATGTATCTTTCTCTTGTTGTAGTCAAGGCTCTGTGTGGGGGATATTCTTGAACACTTTTTAAAACTCTAATGTTTTCAGTCAAATTCCTCCTATAGACCAGTGCCACATTATCTCTCAGTGCAAAGTATCTAAATGGGGCTCTAAAAGAAATAGACCAAGGAGTTTCATTCCTCATTTGAATGCCCAATTTCATTTGTACTTCTTTGTATTGGTCTGTCTTGTTATCCCACTCAACTTGGTTATGTAATAAAGACACAAAAGACCTAATTTGTAACTCCCCAATGTAAAAATTAAAAAAAGAAGAAGGAAAATTACTAAGAATAAAGCCATGTTGAAAGTATTCACACATCTAGTTTTGAATGGTAGGATGGCTGTTGTAGAAATCCACAAGAAATTCTTGATCATCATCATAATATTTCTTTCTTTCTAAAACAAACTAATTATTGTAAAAACCTTTCCCCCAAGAATAATGGATATAACTCCAAAGGTTTCCTCATTGATAACATTGTTGAGGACAACTCTACCACTTGTTGTAATCTTTCATTTGCCTCATCTTTGTCTTTTTCTAGTTGTTGATTTTGGATTTTCAATTGATTATTCTCATGCTTAAGCTTGAGTGTTGTAAGGGAGAGGTATCTCCTTGGAGTTGATGAAGTAGAAGCTTCAAGCTAATGCAATCTACTTGACTATTGTTTTAACTCTTCCTCTTTCTATTGCAATTCAACTTTCAATATCTTTATTTCTACAACATTAAGTCTTGTTGTTTCCTCTCTTTGGGCTAATGCTTGTGCATTAGTCTATTGTAAGTCCCTTTCTATTTGATTCAATTATGTTTGAAAAAAAATTTCTTTCTCTAACATCTCCTTTTCTATTTTCTCAGTCTTGGATATAGATTTTTGCAAATCTTCTTCTTTTATTTTTAATTTCTCTTCTAGAAATTGTATTCTTTCATGGCTTTAGCCATCTCTTCCTCCTCTTCTTCTTCTACCTCCTACTCTTCTTGCATTTGAGGGGATTTTTTTGTTTAGTTATTGGTTCTTTACCTTTTCTTCTTTTAAAAACCAAAACAGGTGGTGAAGAAGATTCATCAGACCCTCCTATAGGGTTATCTTCTTTTGACATATCAGGAGATTACTTTTTAGATGGAGAGTCATGAGACACTAGAATTGAGGACTTTTGTAGAGATGGAATTAGGGTTTTAGGAGTACTTTCGGGCTATTCAAGAGAACAAATGGGCTCTTGGATTTCTTCACTAGTTATTTTTCAAGGTGTCTTGAGGGGCATCAAGGGTTTCAACTAGTTTTTCAAGAGAAATTGGAACATTGACATCAACAACACTAGGGTTTTCTTGTTTTGACACATGCCTTTTTCTTTTTACTATACAACGGGTTTCTCTTTCAATCACCTGTACCTTTCTTTTTCCCATTTTTTGTTGTTTTTTGGAAGCTTCTCTTTTTCAATTTTCAACTTTTTCACTGTGGGTCCCTTTTTAGATTTATTTCCAGTTTTGGCAATGGGGGGCTTGACAAAAATTCAAACCACCCCTCTTTCCTAGATTCCTTCTTCATGAAATGATGTTTGATAACTAAATGAATTAAGCTATGGTATCTCATGGATGACATACCTCTAGATTTTACCGTAGCTACCATAGAAGATATTTGTGTGAACAGAAAGGAAAAATGGTCAATTCTTGTAGAAGTTCTAGTGTTTCCATACCTCAAATGTGTGAGAATTTTCATTCCAAACCCTAAATTGTACTATACTGCCACTTGTGGGCGAAAATTTTCATTAACCATGTTACGGTTGTCTTCCATGGTTCTCCCAGACTTCTACAAGAAACTCCTTTTTTGCTACCTTTATGCCACTAAATTTATGGCCTTCTTCTTAGTTCTTCATGGAATTTAGACACCAATTCCTCAAAACCCACATGTCCTTTGTTTACTGGCTCACCTTCAGCTGGAACACTAGAGAGTTCACTAATAACAACAAGGATAACTTCAATTACTTCCTCTCTTCCCTTGGTAGAATTCACGTGAAATTTCATAACAAATTTTTTAACCAAATAAAGTTTGAATCCTTCATACATTTGCATGAACTCAAGCCACCTTGCCTCTCTCAACAATCTTTCCATTTTAGGATCCAAAATCAAGTTCTCTAGCTCTGAATACCTTTTTTTGCGCCATTTTTCCTTACTTCTACAATTTACTATAGAAAATGGTGAATGCAACTATTGAGTGAAATGAAAAATGAATGTTTATTTTCACAGATGCAACACTTTTAAAAAAAATGCACCTCATTCCTTGTGAACCTTTTGCGCATATCAACCAATACTTTTGAATTATGACATAGATGGTTTGCAGCAATGCTAACATAAGCATAATTATTTTGAACTGATATGAAATATCTCTTATCACTTATATTTATTGCAATAGTCATCTCCATGTCAAATCCTTATATCTCCACCAGATTTTGAAATGACTAAGATTTATTTATTATAACATTAATAAATAAAATTGAAGGTTTTCTCTTAAAACTAGACATTTCAAAAGCTTATGATCGAGTGGACTAGGACTTTTTACTGAAAATCATGAGGAAATTTGGCTTCAGTAATAGAGTCCTTCAAATGGTTAGTCAGCTCATCTCTACTGCATCCATTTCTATCATGGTTAATGGGCCTCCCTTGCGATTCTTTAAGAACTTGAGAGGTTTAAGACAAGGTGATCCTATTTCCCCTATATTATTCACTATTTTGGTGGAATGCCTTGGGAGAAACTTGAAAATATTGGTTGATCAGGGAACTTTAGCTAGTCTTAGGCCCTCTTCCATCAATCTGATTTGTTCCCACCAACGGTTTGTTGATGATACCATGCTAATGGGGAGATCTACTGTGACTGAACAAGGAATCTAAAAAAAAAAAATGAATGAGTATGAGAGGGCTTTTGGTCAAATGATTAACATACAAAAAGATCTATCTTCTTCTTTAATACTCCTGAACCTAGACAAAATAAGATTGGGGTATGTGCAGGATCATGAAGGGCCAAAAAGTGGCAATATGATGGGCATGTGGCTGACAACTTTTTTTTTACCCAAAATTAATGAAATGAAAAGGATTTTTAAAAGAGATTTTCAGCTTTTCACCAATATAAATTATGCTTTACTTTGAATTTAATAAATTATTATTATTCATTTTCTATTTGAATTACAACTAATGTCCTGATTGATAGGCTAATTGAAAAACATTTATAACATTCAAACGGTATCAAAGTTTTTGAATCCAAAAAATGCATCACACTCTATGCTTCACATCCTATAGGATTAAAAAAAAATTAATTTCATGAAGTTTTGACCAAGTGAAGGTGGTCAGACATACGAGTGTTCTATATTTTTGAAAATTTGTAATATAAAATTCATAAAATTAATTATTTACTTGCAAAAAAAATATAAAAAAATATGCATCACATTGGGACATGAGTCCTTTACTTATATTTAAAATCTTACAAAAAAATGGGTATGTGTAGGATCATGATGGGCCAAAAAGTGGCAATATGATGGGTATTTGTAGGGTATGTGGCTGACGAATTTTTTTTTTACCCAAAATTGATGAAATGAAAAGGATTTTTAAAGGAGATTCCCAACTTTCCACCAATATAAATTATGCTTTACTTTGAATTTAATAAATAATTATTATTCATTTTCTATTTGAATTATGACTAAAGTGTTGATTGATAGGCTGATTGAAAAACATCTATAGCTTTCAAACGGTATCAAATTTTTGAATCCAAAACATGCATCACATTCTATGCTTTGCATACTATAGGATTATAAAAATTAAAATTGAATTTCATGAAGTTTTGACAAAGTTAAGGTGGTTAGACATAAGGGTTTTATATTTTTAAAAGTTGTAATAAAAATTTATAATTAATTATTTACTTGGAAAAAATTACAAAAAATATGCATCACGTCCGGACATGAGTCCTCTACTTATGTCTAAAATATTATAAAAATAATTATCATTTTATTGTGGTTAGGGTGGTAAGCGGACACCTACTTCTTATTTTTCCCGAAATTTAAGTACTATTGCATTGAAATTTTAAATTTTCACAAATAGATTTAAAAAAAAAAAACCTAGTAGTTTAGAAAATACATTCAATTTGCTACAAATTATATTCTTATATATTTTGAAATAATATAGATAACTTATTCAAATTTTTACTTCAAGTTACCTAACTTTGATTTTTCTAATTTTTTTGCCACTTAAGGGCCTGTTTTTTCCATGATGATCCTACACATACCCAAATATTATCATTTTATTGTGGTTAGGGTGGTCAGATAGACACTTCTTATTTTTTCCCTGAAATTTAAGTACTACTGCATTGAAATTTCAAATTTTCACCAAATAGATTTAAAAAAATATATATATACTTAGTAGTTTAGAAACTGCATTCAATTTTCTATAGATTCTAGTTCTTACACATTTTTGAAATAATATAGATAACTTATTCAAATTTTTAGGTCAAGTTGCCTAACTCTGATTTTTCTAAAATTTTTGCCACTTAAGGGCCTATTTTTTCCATGATGATCTTGCACATACCCATTGCTAGAATTCTTGGGTGCAGAATTGAGTCCCTACCTTATATTTATCGTGGCTTGCCTATCTGCATCAAGCCTCCTAAAACCTTTTGGATTTTGTTGGTGGATAGGTTCAACAAAAATCTTGCTAGATGGAAAGGAGCGCTTCTCAATCAAATAGGTAAAATCTAGCTCCTCAAAGCCACTCTTTAGAACCTTCCAATATATACTTTAAGTATTTTTAATATCCCTGCCAAATTTGCAGATGCTATTGAAAAAATCAAAAGATTTCTTTGGTCGGGTGTTGAAAAAAGAAAAGGAATGCCTCTCATTGGTTGGGACTATATTTGTAGACCTAAAAAACTGGGAGGCCTAGGCTTAAGAAAGATGAGAATAATGAACATGACACTCCTTGCTAGGGAAATGTGGTGTGTTTTCTCATCTAATGGAGAATGGAATAATATTTTAAACAGAAAATACATGGCTAATACTAGATCCCTTAAGGCTCTGTTGGATTCTCCTAACTTACACCATGGAATGTCCTGCTAGAATGATATGATTAGAGGGAGAAATATTATTGATTTAGGAGTTGGGTGGAGCATAAGAAGTGGTAATCAAGCTAGATTCTAGGAAGATAGATGGTTATTGAAGGGTCCTTTAATTTCTGAAGAAAGGTTTAATAGGTGGGTTGATACCTACAAAGAGGCTTTTGGATCGCAGGTCAACAATTATTGGAGAAATGGGGGCTGGGTGAATTTTTTCTAGTTTCTAAGCCCAGATCTTGCCTCGATTCAATCTGCTTTGATTACTATCAAGATGAGGCCAAATCAGTAGGAGGATCTTTTATTATGGACTGCTAACCCTTCGAGTAGCTACTCTATCTCTTTGGTTGTTGCTTTGCTATCCCTTTCTCAGGCCCCCCATCCCTTTTGGGCTAAATCCTAGATTAAACATCTGACTTCCAAAGCTAACATACTTTTTTGGATCCTTCTTCAAAATAAAGTCCTCACTATTGACAATCTCTGCAAGCTTGACCTATCCAGATCCCTAACCAATGCTATCTATGCAAAGAAGAGATAGAAACTGCTAACCACTTGTTTCTTCATTGCCCATATGTGGTAGCTATCTAGGGCAGGTTTATGAATCTTTGGAATTTAATGTGGGTCTTTCCAAGTTCCATCAAAGACTTTTTTATGTAGTGGAATGTTCCTTTTATGAATCCTTCTATTCAAAGATTATGGGATTTTAGTTTCCCATATATAGCTTCGGGTGTGTGGAAGGAACATAATAATAGGATCTCTAGGGAAAAGGAAACATTGGAAAACATTATGTATGAGAAGACTTTCAAATTATTTGTGGAAAACTTCAATAATATCATCCCTCATCGGGAGAATATGATGGAGGTTGTGGTTTATTCGACCTATGATCTAAAGATGGCTAAGGATTAGAACATTAAATTTGATGTTTCAAATGCCTCAAAACTGGTTAAAAGGATCACAAAGGAGTGTTTTGGTGTCTTCCACCTAGATGCTAAATAAAAGCTAACTTTAACGGGTTGGCTAAGGGTAACCTAGGTTTGGTTGGAAGTGGAGGAGTGATAAGGGACTATAATGGTAAGTTTGTTGTAGCTATGGCCATCTCCTTAGGCATCCAATCTAACCATGTAGTTGAAGCCATTAGGGATTTTCAAGTTATTGACCTTGCTAGTAGAATGAATGTTAAAAATATTTTGTTAGAGGGTGATTCTAAATACATCATTGAATGCATCTTAGGAAAATCCCCTCCCTCATGGACCATTAAGTGTTGGATTGAAGATTCTAGGGAAATTTTATCTAAATTTGATAAAGTGAGAGTTTAGCATGCCTTTAGGGAAGCCAATGGAGTTGTTGTATTCTTTGCCAACGAGGGGGCTAAATAAAAAGGGTATAATACGTGGCAAAGCCTCAATGAGTTGGGTGTTGATGCAAGGGCCCTAATTGAGTATGATATCACTCATGGAAAAGAAAGCACATTTATTGATAATGAAGGAGAATAAGGCCAAGTACAGAGTTATCATTAGATTTGATGGGGCTACAGTTATTAACTCTACAGGTTGTATGAAGGAGAATAAGGCCAAGTACAAAGCTATCATCCGATTTGATGAGGTTGTAGCTATTAAATCTATAGGATATATTATTCGGCATGTTTTGTGGGTGCTTTGGTTTCGTTGTGGTTGTTTGATTCAAGGAAATAGTTCTACAAGCAACACTAGCAAGGAAAATGCGATAATAGGGGGAAGTAGAAAAAGAGTGGAGCTGACTAGTTACAAAATGCATAAGAAAAACCCAAAGGTTTGGAGGAATATTGTGTGTGGTGGGATTCTCCCATTCATTGAGAAGCTCCATGGTCCTGAATCAGAAGCCACTGAGTATTTCATGAAACATTGGAGGAATGGTGAAATTGTTCTCTTTGAGAGGAAGGTTAGTGTGAATGATAACCTTATTGGGGAGGTCACTAGTCTTTCGATTGAGGAAATGAAGTTCTTCTGGGATATAATTTTTTTTGATGAGGTTGTTATTAGGTTTCCCAAAAAAGACAAGGAAAAGAGAGATCTGTTTAAAATATCTAGTAGCTACTTTGAAGTTGACACTATTAAGGCTTTATGGAGGAAGGTGCTTAAGACTATAATGGAATACATCACACTGGATGGCAAATTTACAAGAGTTTAGGGCTACCAATTTTTCCTCCTCAATCATTTTTGCCATAAGGTAAGGGTTTCCTTCCCTCACTATTTGTATTGATCCTTGAGTAATAGCTTGGAATACCATAGAAAGAATTCTAGGAAGTATCCGGTTATGACTCATTTGACTTATTTATGACCATTTTAAAAATATGTCGGCTTTGTCTAACCTTGCTCTGACTTTTTCCTCTAAAGAATAAGATATTGAGAATAGCACGTTGGAGGAAAAAGATAACTTGGACCCTAATTGGATTGAGGAAAACCCTCCCTCCCCCAAAAAATTTAGGTAAGAAAACACATCTGAACAAGCCCTTGTTTAAAAAAGATCTAGCTTTATGAAAACCCTCATTGTCTTTGATTAGAAAGAGAGATTTAAGATTAAGGACCCCTTGCTAAAAAAATGGTTTCTTACTCTGAGGACTCCCTAAAGGATAGAATTGAAACCCCTAAAGTTAGTGAGCATTCCTACACCTCTTACCCTACTATAGATAGAGAAGACGGACCCAAATTTCATAGAAACCTTAACCCTGAAGACCACTTATTTAAGTCTAACCGGAGTTTCTTGATGATATTCTTGCCATTGCTAGAAATGGGGCTATTTATTATTTCAATATTATTAAATGGGTCTTTCATGAGATAAAGGACCTCAGCTTAAAGAACAAGGCTCTTACTAATAAAATGGAGGAATTGTAAGCTAACTTTGCTACCCATAATTTTGTTGAGGCTGTGTGTACCAAGGATAACATGAGGGAGATGGTTAAGCGCCTTCAACAAAATGTTGAGCTCATTGACAAAATGAAGAAGGATAATGAGGTTAAGATTAAGTTCCTAGAGGGAGAAATTAGTAAATTCAGGGACACCATTAAAACTATCTTGGAGTAGAATCACAAAATTGCTAATAACAACACAATTGTTATGAGCACTATGGTTGAGAAAATAAATAATTTTTGATAGGGCTCTCTGGTGGTGGATTTGGATGTGGACAAGGATAAAATAGGATTGATGATGTTGTCATCTCGAAGAGGATGAGATCTCACCTAAAGAGAAAGGTTGTTTCTATGCCCCAGGAGATTTAGGTTCTCAAAATGAGCACCTAGGATATGTACAACCTTGAAGTTGAGGTTGTTGAAACTTTAAAATTCTTAGGATAGTTCTAGTTGTGCACTAGTTTTTGTGCTGGCCTTTGCTAGCTCTGGGCTTGTGGCTTTGGTTTCTTTTGGTCTTTTCTATTTTGCAACCATTCTATTTTTTTGGGTATTGTTAGGCTTTAGCTTTATTTAACTTGTAAACTTTGTGGTTTCAGGTCCCTATAAAACCCATTTTTTCCTTTATCAAAAAAATTAATAACTATGGTAGAGATATCTATGCTCAAAAATTTTATTTAATCTCACATCATATTAATTAAATAAAAAAGTAATATTTAAAAAATAACATCCACAATAAATGCATACCTTTTCATTAAATGCAAGAGTCAATTGGAGCATGTAAATTAACTCAGTGGGAAAAAATTCCAACGAGTTAATCAAAAAGAGCTTGAAATTAACAAGAACATTTATTACAGAAAACCTTGGGAACGTCAAAAGTCATTAGGAGTCATCAGGAGTCATTAGGAGTCATCATGAGTCATCAGGAGACCACCATTTCTAGTTTTCAACCATCCTTTTTTTATATTTTTCATTTTTTTCTAAGAGATAAACTACCATTTTTGGTTTTCAATCTATATCCTTTATTTAAAAGGTAAACTGCCATTTTTGGTTTTCAATTTAGGGTATGTGCAGGATCATCATAGAAAAAATAGGCCCTTAAGTGGCAAAAAATTCAGAAAAATCAATGTTAGGAAATTTGATGTAAAAATTTGAATAAGTTATCTATATTATTTTAAAAATATGTAAGAATAGACTCTATAGAAAATTGAATGTAGTTTCTAAACTACTAGGTTTATTTAAAAATAAATAAAATCTATTTGGTGAAAATTTAAAATTTCAATGAAGTAGTACTTAAATTTCAGGGAAAAAATAAGAAGTGGGTGTCTGTCCGACCACCCTGACCATAATAAAATGATAATATTTTTTTTATAAGATTTTATATATAAGTATAGGACTCATGTCCAGATGTGATGCATATTTTTTTGTAATTTTTTTCCAAGTAAATAATTAATTATGAATTTTTTATTACAAATTTTAAAAAATATAAAAACTCGTATATCTTACCACCTTAACTTGGTCAAAAACTCATGAAATTTATTTTTTCTTTTTTTAATCCTATAGTATGTGAAGCATAGAATGTGACACATGTTTTAAATTCAAAAAATGTGATACCGTTTGAAAGTTATAGATGTTTTTCAATCAGCCTATCGATCAGGACTTTAGTCATAATTCTAAGAGAAAATGAATAGTAATTATTTATTAAATTCAAACTAAATCATAATTTATATTGGTGGAAAGTTGAGAATCTCCTCTAAAAACCCTTTTCATTTCATCAATTTTGGGTAAAAAAAAGTCATCAGCCACATACCCTACAAAAACCCATAATATTGCCACTTTTTGGCCCATCATGATCCTACACATACCCTTTACCTCCTTTATTCATACCTTTTCAAAATACTATCTAGGAGTACATTCTCCTATGGAAGGAATATCTTCCATCAGAAAATGTTCAACTCTATTTTGCAATTCCGCTACAAATTCCTCTTTTGATGTAGGTTTGTGATACATCTTTAAATGATGACCATTAACCAGCATGACCCTTCTTTCTCCATCTATTGGTATTAGTTGAATAATTCCATTTTGAAAAACTTCATCAGTTTCATAGGGTCCTAGCCATTTTGTATGAAATTTTCCTATGAACTCCTGAAATCTAGAGTCAAACAACAGTTCCTAATCTCCCTTCTTAAATTTTCTTGTCACAATATTTTTATCATGCCACTTCTTTCTCTACTTTTGAATTATTTGAGTATGCTAAAGACCTTCCATTCTCATCTCATCTAATCAGTTCAACTATAGAATTCCATTCTTTTATGCTTCAAACAAGTCAATACCAACCTCTAATGTTGTTTTAAATGTCTACAATTCAATTCAATAGGAATTACTATATTTTTTCCAAATACTAATTCATATGGAGAGAATCCAGTAGTTGTCTTCCAAGTTATATTGTATGCCTAGACTTCCTCATCTAACCTTTCTACCCAGTCTGTTTTCCTCAATGAAAGAGTCTTTGTCAAGATATTCTCCAATTCTTGGTTAGTAACCTCTACTTTTCCATTCACCTTAGGATGATACAAAGTTAGTTTTATATGTTTCATTTGGTATCTTTGCATAAATGCTTCCATCATAGTAGACACAAATGATAGCCCTTGGTCCTGAAACTATCTACCTTGGTGCACCAAATCTCTACAAAATATGCTTGTATAGAAAGTTAGCTACTTTGTCTTCTCTTGTTGTTGGTAAAGATTTCACTTCAACCCACTTTGTGACATAGTCTGTGCAAAATAAGATATATTATTGTCCTCTGGAAGGTGGATCAACAGGTCCCACAAAATCAATTCCCCTTTTCTCAAATGGTTCCAAAGCTATTTTAGGTTGTATTGGAATCTCCATCGTTGGTGTAGGTCTTCTCATGCACTAAAATTCATCACAATCCTTAATAAAGAATGAAACATCCTTTGTCATAGATGGCCAAAAATAACTAGCTCCTAAGATCTTATAAACAGATCTAACTACTGAATAATGTCCTCCTTCTAGCTCATGATGGCAAGCATGTATGACATCATAAATATATATTTTAGCAACACATCTCCAAAGAACATGGTCAAGAGACATTTCAAATAATAAACCATTTATCCATTGGAACCTAAAACTTTCACAAATTAATCTTCTTTTCTACTTAGGATTGAAATAATTTGGACACTTCCCTATTACAAGATAATTTGCAAGATCACCAAACCATGGTGGATGAATTGATATTGCAAACAAGTGCTCATCTAAAAATCTTTCATCTACTGGCTCTTGATCACCCTGCAAAACAATTATAGAAAGGAAATCAACAACATTATCTTTACTAAGCTTATCTACAATTGTTACATCAAATTACTACAACAACAATAGTCATCTTATGATTCGTCCACCTACTATAGATTTATTTATCAAATATTTAATAGTAGCATGGTTTGTATGAATAAATACCTTGTAACCAGTAAATATTTCCTATATTTATTGATTGAATATATTACTACTAAGAAAGTCTATTTCTCAGTTGTTGTTTAGTTCCTTTCAGCAAGATTCAAATTTTTATTGATATAGTAGATAGCATGTGTTGCTTCATTTTCATATTTTTGTCCTAGAATACTGCACCAATAGAAAAGTTAGATGTATCAACATGTATATGAAATAGAACTCCCCAAATAGGTCCTTTAATAATTGGAGCAGTAGTTAAGGCATGTTTAATTATCTCAAATTATTTTTGGCAATCACTTGTCCAAAGAAAATCTACATATTTCTTGAGCAATGTAAACAAAAGTTCAACAATTTTACTAAACCCTTCAATGAATCTTCTATAATAACCAACATTCCCAAGAAAACTATGAACTTTAGTTTGACTTGTAGGGATCTCAATATTTTGAATAATTTCAATTTTCTTGGGGTCAACTTTCATCCCCTCTTTTGAAATGTGATGTCCTAGAACAATCCCTTTTGTCATCATGAGGGAACTCTTTTCATGATTCAAAGAAAACCTAAGATCCTTACATATTTTCAACACTTTATTCAATCTCTCAAGTGCTTCCTCAAATGTTTGTGCATGAATTCTAAAGTCATCCATATAAACTTATACACATGAGGTAGTCAAATCTGCAAAAATTTCTAAGACAACCCTTTGAAAAGTTGTTGGTGCATTACACAGTCCAAATGGTAATACTATATAAGCACATGTTCCTAAAGGACATATAAAGGTAGTCTTATATTGATCATTAGGAGACACTTGGATCTGATTATAACCACTAAAGCTATCTAAGAAAGAGAAATAACTACTGCCAGCTAGGTTATCCAGTACTTGATCAATAAATGGCAAAGGAAAATAATATTTTTTAGTGGGTTTATTTAATTCTATGTAGTCCACACATACATACCATTTTCCATTTTTCTTAGGAAGAATAACCAATGGAGAAACCCACTGACTATCAGATATTGGATAAATAAACCCTACTTTCAACAGTTTTTCTATCTCTTGTTTCACAATGTCTCGTAGAGCAAGATTGATCCTTCTTTGACCTTTCCTTACTAGTTTAACATATTCACTATAAATATGATGAGTACAAATAGAAGGGTGAATTTCTCTCATGTTCTTATATTAAAAAAAAATGCTTTAGAATGATTTTCCAAAGTCTTCTTTAATTCATTTTCTTAGGAAGAAGACAAGGATGAATTAATGAAAAGAGGTTTATCCCCTGCTACTATTATTTCTTTGGTCTTATTCTTAGAATTAGATGGATCTCCAACAAGTGTATTTAAGGGACAAGTGTGTGAATTTTTCTAGTGTACTTCATAGTTTTTCTCTTTTCCTTGACAAATATTTTTAGAACTAAGATCTTGTTCCTCATATTCTTCAATATGTCTACCAAAATAACCATATCTAATTCTACAATGCCATCTCCTTTTGAATCCATATCCTCATCAACCCAAATTTGAGTATTCAACTAAAATGATGGTTGAGCAAGAGGAGAAAGTGACAATTCTTTTTATTTTTTACCATTAGAAATTATCATACTTCCTGATATGTTGTCTATCAATGTTGCTGCAATAGCCAACCATGGTCTACTTGAGATGATTGGATAACTATAATTTTTCTTTCTAGCTTTGAGAACTAAAAATTCGACTGGATAATCCCATGTATCAATAGAAATCATAATATCTTCAATAACACCTTCAAGTTTAGTAGAAGATTGATCTTCCTACTATAAAATAGTTTTTGTCAGTTGAATAGCTATCATAGCCAATAATTCAATAGTTTCTAATGTGATAACATTGATAGCTGCTCCTAAATCAATTAGTGCATTGGTTATCTCAATCCCTCTAATACTTAAATTTATCATAGGACTACTAGGATCACTATATTTCTTAGGTAGTAATCTTCCTGATAAAACATCAGTAAGTTTAGTCCCTATCTGAATTGTAGGAGGTAATTTCTTCTTCCTACCTAGCATTTTTATACAAAGAGATTTAACCAACTGATTTAATTCTGGAATACCTTTAATGGCCTGCAATAATGCTATCTCAATATTGATCTTTTTCAATTCACAAAGAAGTTGAGAATCTACCACATTCATATAGTTTGGTTGACATTTGTTGAGATCTACTTGTTCTATTTTCAAATGTTTAGGATAAGGTGCTTTCCTAACCTTTTGTTTATCATTAGAGTTCTAATCTTCCTTTGAATACTCTTTCTTCCTCACTTCCCTGATCTTTAACATTTGGTATGAGTGGAACATTTTAGTTTCTCAACTGAATATCATTGGCATCTATCACATTCAAAGTAGGAGGATTGGTATCATTGTGATTGCTTTTTAGGTTTGAAATAGGTTGTGTTGGTAATTGAGGCTAGTTTACTTGTTCATTAGGAGGATTAGGATCAATGACTAATGGAGGTGATTTTCCCCAAGGGTTCCTTGGTCCCTGATTTTTCTATGGTTGAAATTGTGTTTGATTTTGTTGCAACTAAGGTTGGTTTGGATGTCACTGAGACTGATTTGGTAGGGCCATTATGGTTTATTCCACTGAGGATTCATCCATTTAGGTTGACCCCAAAATGTAGGTGGTGGTTGTGCTTGGTAAGGAAGAGTCCATTGGTTTTCTTTTTGCCAAGGATTTTGATTCCAATTAGCTCTAGGACTATATCGCCCTTGATTAGCATTATATCTTGTATTCTGGGGTCTTTGTGGACAACATAGTTAGGTTCTTTCTCTACTTTAGCTTATTTCTTCAAATTATTCTTAATTCCAAGTAAGAGGTTACAAGAACTTGTTGCATGGCATTTTTCATAGATTTCACAGAGATCAACTTGATTTAATGGACACTCTCTCAAAAGATGTTTTCCTCTACATTTGGAACAATAAATGGATAAGGGCTCAAAATTCTTTTTATCTCCTTGCATGCTAATATGAAGAAGTAAATCAGTTTTCAAATTTGCAATTTCTTCCATGACTTGAGATACACCAAGAGTAAGAACTTTGTTTATTTGGGAGTTTCTAGTCCCTACACTATTCCTAGAGTAGTTTCTACATATCTCAATAATTTCTTCCAAGGAAATTTTATTGATGTCTCATTTCCCTATAAGATTCAAAGATTCTCTAGATTCATCATCAATTCCTTCACAAAAAATTGTCTTACTAATTTCATTGTCTAATTCATTACCACACTTGTTATGCAAAAACTAAAATCTATCAGCATAATCTTCTGGGCTTTCATCTTCCAATTGTCTCATTCAAAAAAATTCTTCTTTCCTATCTCTTACTCAGTAGTAATTATCTTGATATTTATCCAAAAATTTAGTTTCCATTTCCTGCCAAGTTGAGATTGTTCCTCCACCTAAACCCATGAACCAATGTAAAGTTGACTCTTTCAATGTATAAGGAAATAGTTTTAACTTTTGGTTGTCAACTATATAGTCATAGGTCTAACATAAAACCTTAAACTCAAAGAGAAACCAGTCAAGATCTTCAGAAGTTTTTCCTCTAAAGGTAGGTAATTTACAAAAGGTGAAATGTTTTTCATGGGAGGCTCATTATTTTGCACATTTAGATTAATAGGATAGGAAAAGGTCCTATTGTTTGGTGGAGGATCATTACCCAGTTGATAACCCATTTCTTCCTGATGTTGTTCTCAATTCACTTGTTGATTTTCAATCTGATATTGCTGAACTTCTTGTTCTTGATCAAAATTAATATTTCATGGAAGGAATATTCCTAGATGGTCTCTAGATCAGCTCATCCACAATCTAAAATATCTTCCTTATCAAATCTAAGGCTTCAAATTTAAATAGCTATATCTTTTATCTCCCTAACAATGATGCCAAAAATGATGTGCAAGTTCATTGATGTCACTTCTTGCATCATTTAATTTATCAATTATCGAACTAGGTGTGTCTTAGAGCTATATTTGATAAGTGTGCTTCGATGAAGTGGGGGGTTTTGCACTATAAACCATGACCAAAAGTCACTATTTACAGTGCAAAATCCCCCAATTCATGGAAACACCCTTATTGTATATAGCTTTAAGACACACCCAGTTCCATAATTTTCAATGACCTTGCACATCAATGACCTTGCACATCAACAAGAGCCTAAATGATAATTTTCTAGTTGAAGATTGTGAGATAAGAACAATCTTTCCAATCTACTCATCTTCATATCACTTCCAAAACTATAATTAAACTAGGTAAACCAATTAGTATTCTGATTTGAAATATTTATATGCTTGGGATTAATCACTCCAACCAAATTATGGTAATACATCCATATTTAAAATTCTTTGAATTGGTGAATTTGAAATTATTGTACCAATAATTATCTTCATGGTGTTCTACTATGTTGAAATCCCCTCCCAAAACCCAATCAACATTAGGATTTTTTTTATCCAATCCCAAAGAAAATATCTTTTTTTTTTTGTGATGATTAGGAGCATAAATAGCCTAGAATTCAAATGGATTTCCATTGATATTGGAATGGACCCAAACATAACTATGTGAAGGGACATAACCTTTATCAATGATATATTTAGATATCCAAAAAGCCAAAAAAAAATCTCCACCACTTCCATCTCTATGTAATTATGTATGAAAGAAAATTGCATCCTTAAAAAAATGAATAGAGAAAATTTGAGGTGACTATTGTTTAATTTAACTTATTGTAGGAATAAAAAATGAAGTTTTAATTTCAATGAAACATAGAAAAAGGGACCCTAGGTCCTAAATGCAAATAACCTAGGATGCAAGGGGCCTTTTACCAAGTTAAATTAAGACGTAGATCAACAAGGTGATTATATTGGCTTACAACCCTAAAGGTGAGCCAATCAAACCTCGATCTACATGTAATTGAATATGTGAATGGATTGGGAATGATTAGAAATGATCAACCTAATCAAACTATGTGCCCTAATATGTAAATTACAAGATCCCAACAACTAACAAATGGAAAAAATAATTTGCAAGTGGATCTAGGTAGTGCAAAGTGATGTGTACCAACCTAGAACAACTTATTTTAGCCACTATATAGGGAGATATTTGTCAAGGGGAATTTGAGTCCTTGTAGGGGTGTCCTCAACTATTAGGGTCCTTTGGTGACAGATTTGAGACTTTTGTTTCCACTTGCAAAGTTGTCAAAAAACTATCAGATAATTTTGTAAGTGAGTCTTTGTGATTTGACAACTTTGAGGGCTTTGAATGCAACAATGGAGAATTTATCTTCAAGATTCCTTCAATCCTCTTCAACCTAAGATCTACACATTCATGCAAAGAGAGAAAATATTGGGCCATTGTAGGGGCTTTCCATAACAAAACTCTAGATGTAAGTGTTTTCAAATCCACAATGACAATGTCAATGATAGAAATGATAATTGAATGGAAGGAATGATGAAATCATAGAGTGCTACAACTCCCCACCCTTTAATGGCTTCCTTAAAGGACTAAAATCATACACATTACCTCAAGGATTTGGATCTTTCTTTCTTGAATGCTTGAATGCCTTGGAGACCTACAAAAAGGGTTAGCCTTCACAAAATAATCATAACATGAACACATGAACTTATATACACTTTGACATAATGTTTGGATCTTGAATTACTGCAATAAAACACTGAGGTGTTGTGCTATTGACTTGCTCTTGATAATAATATTTTCTCCTAACTTTTTCTTCTAATTTGAAATAGTGAAAATACTAGGTATTTATAGGTGTTTATCTAATTTCTCGAAAATTAGATCCCAAAAGCCAACACTTGAAATTTAAAATTTGAATGTTAAAATTTTGCCAAAACATGACCAAAAGTGAGACATTGCTAAGAAGGGGGACCCATTCGCCCAAGAGCGTATGGATCTTGGCCCAAAATTTTAGGATATTGAATGTCAAGGGAAATTAATGATTGTTTGCATTTGTTTAATAATTACGGTTTATTAGAAAATGGTACAAATGGGCTCTAGAATACATAATTTTAGGACATTATGGGGTCAATTAGGCTCAATAATTTAGGGGGGGACATAGTGCAAAATTGTTAAGGCTGACAATTTTCTATGCTACATTCAACCCCCGCTTTATAAGAGTATGAACTTATGCTTAGACTTGGACTAAACTAGAAAAAATTGTTAAGAGGGGTCTAATTGTCCTAATGTTTAAGAGATAGGATGAAAAAAATCTAGGGGGAAAGAAAATGTTGGAGAGATAGGATGACAAAAGATCCCATGGCAAAAAAACATAAGTACAAAGGAACACACTCACATGTATAATATGCAGCAAGAACAAATGCATAAACAATACACGTGTCGAAAAACACAAAGCATACACATTGAAAACACACAACATAACATAGCATATAGATGATGAAATGAAAATAAACATGATGTAAACATGAATAAGACACATGAAAAAAACACAAAAAACACAATTTTAGTACTAAATGGATTTGAGTCGGTAAGGTAAAGAGACCTCAATCTTAAATTGTCCCAAATACCAAATGTCATCCATTGAATAAAGGAATGCTCCCATGGGGGCTCAATTCATACACATCACTCATGGGCCACATGGCTCCACTGGCAATAAATATGTGCTATGCTAGGTGGCCATGTTAAAGGTGTCGATGACTCACACCATAAAAATGTTTAATATTTTTGAGGTGAATCACAAACAAGATGTCACATAGGCTAGCGAAGTTTGATATTCACTAGGTGAGACCTCAAGACAAGGTAGCAAAATGAGAAACACACTAGGTCTAGTGAGGACCAGTTTTCATTAGATGTGTACCAATAACCATACCAAGTTTATAATCCTTGATAACCTTGATAAGGTGCAACAAAAATTATCAAAATGCTATGTCAAAGCTCACTAATTTCAACTCCCATGAACAAAGTGAAGCAAAAATAACAAACTTAGCTTAGGGGGTTGATGAGGGGCACACTACCCAAAACCCATAGAAATCACAACAAATACCAACATAGAATATACGAGATAGAAAAATGGCTCACCTTCAATTATTTTTAGAAAATGAAATTACAAATTCAAAGCTTACATGCTACAACCTCATGGGCTTGGTTCATTACAACAAAATTCAACTCTAAAAAGAAAATCTACTATTTAGAGCCACAATCTACACTTTCAGGTCCCCTCCTACAAACCCCACTTAACCTTTTTTATTTTCCCCAATAACCACCATAGAATATTCTAGAAAGTTCAAATTTTCCCTTTTTGTTTTGGTGCCAAAAGTCTTGCTGTTTGATTTCTGGCCTAGGAAGAATTCTTTATGAAATTCACTTTTTAGAGGACCAACTTCATGGGGCCATAACTTTTCATCCAAGTGTCCAATTCACTATTATTGCATATCGTTGGAAAGCTCTCAACAAGCTCTACAACATGTGAACCAATGGTTCAGCCACTTTTTAAGCTATTTCAGGTCCTCTAAAGTTTTATATCTAAATTTGAAGCTGCATTGGAGAAATTTCTCGAGAGGTAAACTTGAATTTCTCTCAAACCATGTAGGGTATTGAGGTAATTCTTTTGCGACAATAAATGCTTTTCAACACTGTTTGTTGGGGTGAATTTTCACATCCATATGAGTCTCTTTAGGCCAACCTACTAAAACTAGTAAGTGCCTGCTTTTCACTATTTTTTATGCCTGAAAATCTCATACCCTCTAAGTTCCATTATGGGACTCAAAACAACTAAAGAAAATAAATAAAACAATTTTATTTTTTTTAGTGATGTAAGATTTCCCTACACCATTGGATACTCCTACATCAAGGGTGCACAAATGACACTAGGATAAAGCTAAAAACTCAAGGGATGTTATATCGACACCACCACAAGAGATGATTTACAAAAAAAACAAAGGGGCTTTACTCAATACATGAGAGGTCACACATTAGGGGATATCACTCAAGACATTACCAACAAGAGAGGATAAGTCAAGAGAAAAGAAACCCATGCCTTAGGGAATACCAACCATAATATTACAAAAAAGGGAATCCCAGATGCCAAAAAAGGTTAAAGGTCACTCTCTTATGAGAAATCAAGCCTAATATCACTACAAAAGAAACACATCACATAGATTAAGAAGGCCACACTTTGATTACCAAGGTCACACTTCCTAAGAGATGTATGCTATCATCACTAAGAAGGGACCATTTCCTATCCAAACAATGAGCAAGGGACTATATATCCCACCTTAAACCGTCAACATACTTGCTATTTTAGTATTTTAAAGAGAAAGAGGGGAAGAGAGAATCCTTGAAAAGAATGCACACAAACATAAAGCCAAATTATCCAAGCATAATTCCGGCATTTTTGAAGAAGGGCGAACAGGGAAATGTGAGCAGAGTTTAGAAACATTTACAATGGTGACGGCATGATGTGAGTCCGATTGAGGACGCCCGCCACCAGACACGGTGTGTCCTAACCCCTCAAAGCCATGGCGTCACGGAACACGTCCGTGCTGTAAGGCCTTCTTAACTGCCTGAACATAGTCTTTCTGAGCCCTTCTTCTGAGACCATTGAAGAAGTAGAATGTGAGCAGTGCTTGATAGCATCACTAAAAGTAGGGTTAGGAGAAGGACAATCAAAAGACGGGGCATCCAACACTTTATCGATGCCCACATTGGGGAGTCTTCACCCGAAACTAGAAGAACCCCCAAACACGGCGTTTTTGAAGTTTTCGGAATGCAGGCCATGGCTGGAAACGTCCACATATATCAACGAGGGCAGAAAACCCTTCCCATTTTCATTCAAGACCCCACTACCAAGCCAGCCCCACGCAAACCCCGAGCAACCAAGGCCACACGACTGTAGATCCGTGGATTGAAATGGCGAAGTATCCTTTGCATTTCTGCAGATATTTTCAACGTGCGGAAAAGAGCGAATAGGAGGAGCAGAACAGTCGCGCGCCATCTTCCAAAAGTATTTTAAATTATGCTATTTACTTCATAAATAAAAACAATTATGCTAGTTGTTCATAATTTTAAATAACATAATTTTTTTATTTACTTCAACCCTTTTTATTTTAAATTATGTTAAATATATTTTTGTAGTGTAAGTGTTAAATTCAAGGTAAAATAAATAAAAAAATTTAAACATATTCACACCATTATACTTCAACCCTTTCTAGCATTGTAGAAATCCACTTAGTTTAATAACTAAACTAAAAGTAAAAAGCTATACTTTTCAAAAATATTCTTTTGAGGATTACAATCATGCAAAATCTCGTGTCATAGGAGCTTTATTTGATTGTATAAAATATGGTTTGAATCAATAATGTTTTGTTGAATGCAAGGGGACTAAAATGCCTAATGGTTACATAAGCACATTCAAACGAAAGACCTTTAATCATTCAAAATATCATTTAATGAAGGTTGAATTCAAGTAACAATTGCTCAAATAATATCGTATATAAAACTATACAACTATCCATAAATCAAAACTATATTTTATTTGCTCATATTTTTATGAGTGGGAAGGTTATTTTGTAATATTTTTATAGAGGACATGATTATTTGGTTCTATTTTCGTAAATAAGAAGATAAGAAATAAAAATAGACAAAATAAGGCTAGCGTTAGCATCCAAAACAAAAAGACAATAAGCTAAATGAATATATTTTTTTTAAATATAGAAAAAAATAAAGAATGAGTGTTTTTAAATTTCATTTGTATTTAAAATATCAAGTAATTTAGTTCATCTATCTTTCTATTGTCCGTGTTTTATCTACTTATTTGCTTGCTATGCATCGAAATATCTTTCTTTAGATCTACCTACTTTCCAGGCTCAAAAATATTCACAAAAGAGTTGTTAGACTCCACCCCAAAAATGTAGGATTCATGCTTTCTAATTTCACTTCTTACATTTAGTTTTTTTTTTTTAATTAGGCTAGAAGTTGTATGCCAATGTTCTTAAAATATTCATAGAAGAGTTGTTAGCCTCCACCCCAAAAATGTAAGATTTTGGACAAGGATGTTTGTATTGCGATGTCAGCTACTTTAGCATTGGTTATGGATGTTCCACTTGAAGTTCTTGTTGCTCCACCTAATAGCTTTCCCCAAGGGACTTCTCCCCCTTCCTTCTAAAAGATTCAAACCTAGTTTTTGTTTCTTCTTGGACTATTGTGCAATGCAAGAATAAATGCACACCTTAGAAGGACACTATTTCACTTGGCAAGCCTTTGTGGGAAAAATTGTGGGGTTCAAGCTTTGGTACTTGAGTTGTTTCTCTCTAGTTTTCTTTGTTTCTGTTCTTTTTCGAGTAAATGGGATCAGGGTCCTTCTCTAATTTTTAGTGAATTTAAAACATGTTTTCAAGTTGTGATTGGATTATAAGAATATGGAAGAACCATATGATATTACTAAAAAAATGATTATTGTAGTGTGCAACTTTTCATGGAGGAGGTCCGTAAAACTAGGTCTAGAGTAAATTCATAATTGGATCCAAAGTAGCTCAATAAGATTAACTGCGTAGATGGGTATGTCAAGGATTATGATGGGCCAAAAAGTGGCAATATGATGGGTATGTAGCTAATGACTTTTTTTTAACCCTAAATTGATGAAATGAAAAGAGTTTTTAAAGGAGATTCTCAACTTTTCACCAATATAAATTATGCTTTACTTTGAATTTAATAAGTAATTATTATTCATTTTCTATTCAAATTATGACTAAAGTCCTGATTGATAGGTTGATTGTAAAACATCTAGATCTTTCAAATAGTATCACATTTTTTTAATCCAAAACATGCGTCACATTCTATGTTTTTCATACTATAGGATTAAAAAGGAAAAATTGAATTTCATGAAGTTTTGATCAAGTTAAGGTGAGACATAGTTTCTATATTTTTAAAAGTTGTAATAAAAAATTCATAATTAATTATTTACTTGGAAAAAATTACAAAAAAATATGCATCACATCGGGTCATGAGTCCTTTACTTATATCTAAAATCTTATAAAAAATATTATCGGTTTATTGTGGTTAGGGTGGTTGAGCAGACACCTACTTTTCTTTGAAATTTAAGTACTATTGCATTGAAATTTTAAATTTTCACCAAATAGATATATATATTTTTTAAACAAACCTAGTAGTTTAGAAACTATATTCAATATGCTATAGATTCTATTCTTACATATTTTTGAAGTAATATAGATAACTTATTCAAATTTTTACGTTAAGTTGCCTAACTCTGATTTTTTTGAATTTTTTGCCACTTAAGGGCCTATTTTTTTCATGATAATCCTACGTATACCCAGATCTTACATTAAATTAGATCTAAAATATCTTAGCTCTAGAGTAGATCTACCAAAGTTGACACTAATTTTTTTAGCTAGAGTTACTATTTTAAAGTCTACATTAAATCTCACCTTAGAGTTACTAATGTTTTATCTCCTCCAAAGTGAACTTATAGAATTAGTTCTATACTTCTAGCTCTAAAGTCACTATTTAACATTTTAGACCCTACTTAACTATTTCAAGTAGATATTAAGTTTCTTTTTAAATTTTGCTCCCAAATATTCTAAAATGTAATTATCCATAATGGCTCAAGACCTTTGACAAGTTAATTTTATTTTTTTACAGTTTTGTGACATAAGAATGGTAGGACCCACCTTCACATAGGCATGGTCCATGTGATATTTTTATATTAGATATTGTAAACAAAAATAAATACAAAAAGAGGTGAAAAAATTGCACTAGAAACATCATCAATTCCAAGTTCCACACAATATGATCAAAATCATATTATAATAATTATTATCATATTTTAATCTTGAAATGTAGTGATATGGCTAGAAGTGTTTTATATTTTTATTTCTCTACCTCAATGGGGTTTGTATGCACCAAACAAGATTTATCAACAACTTTAAAAGGGTTCTTTATTTGAATCTATGTAGCTAGAAAATTCTTATTTCTATCTAGTTTATAAAGTCTTCTATTTGTTTCTATTGGTTTCTCCTCCTTACTATTGCACACACATTTATTAGAATGAATGCTATCCTACACAACTAGAGGTTACAATTAGATAATAAGATATGTATGTTGAATACAAAGATATGTAAAGTGACATACTTTTAGACTTACAAACTATTTTTAATATCCTATTCCATATTCTACTTCCAATCAAAATTTATCTTCTATAAAAATGTGTTTGAATTAAAATATTGAATAGATAGAATATCAAATTTGTAAATAGAAATATAATTATGAGACTTAAAAAACCCAACCCTTATACTTGAAAATATAAATATAAAACTATAAATACATATTCAATATAAAAGTAAACTTATATAAGATTTTTTACCATACACTCTAATCTAAAAATTCTCTTAAAGTATTAATCTCTATAATTTAACCCTACATTTCTTATTTCTGCATGTGCTCTATCTTGATAGTCAACAAATGATTTTCTATTGTTAAGAAAATGATTTAGCTTAAAAAGTTTACTCAAGATCGATTAACTTGAAGGAGTCAACTATGGAGAACAGTCATAACTATTTATGATAATAATAAAAAAGGGATTGAAAGCTTACAAAATTTGTTACTAAAGTTTAAGATTAAAATGTCTTGGGTATGGAGACATAAAGATGCCTTGCCCATGCAAAAGCCAGAATTATTTCTTATAAACAGATTATAAATAGCCTAAACCTAATCACATAAGATTCCAAATACGTACTAATAGAATATTTTTTAATAGTTCATAATGCAGGGTTTGCAGATAGAAACAAAATGTTGGTCAAACTTTGAATGTTTCTGGTCAACGAATAGGGTAGCAGATTCCATACCTGTATTACCATGGCGTATTACAAATTTTATTGTGATGCTTCTTTTAATAAGATGTTGCTTGGTGTTGACAATTACAAGGTTGGCTAAAAAATATGGTTTACCCTCATTCCAAGGTCCAACTACGATCAGGTTAAACAAAGTGGTTAAATTAGATATATTCATATGTAGATGGAAGAAAAGTGTTCAAAATCATGGTAAGAGTATGCATAATTAATATATTTTTAATAATTTATTTTGATTGTGTTATTTTTAATCTAATATTAGAGTATAAGATGATTTTTTATATAAAAGTTGATAATTAATTTAAATTTGAATTCAATTTTATTTTTACTTATTTTCACAGTGTAAATTTGATTTGTAAATTTAGTTATGAATGTCAGTCTTTTTTTATATGGAAATTTATTCGGTTTACAAAATGAAGCATAGATTTTTAATTGGAAGCAGTCTTTTTAGGTAATAAAATAGTTAAATTTTCTATGTAACTTCTACCTTTGGGTAGTTCTTGTACCATAGAAAATGGATCATTGACATTTTCATGGTTATTCTCCTGTGATGCTTGATCTATTTTGCTTAGATTTAATGTTGTAATGTAACCTATGCATTCACATTAGGTCCTAAATATTCAAATTATGATGTCTTGTGAAGGTGTTGTGAAGTGTTGTAACACATTTCTACACTTTTCTAGACTCTTTTTACTATAATTCATCTAAAAGTCACATTTTTATCATTTATCAAGTCATATTTTAAAGTCTTGTAAAGTCATGTAACAAGATTTCACACTTTTTTAGGCTTGTTATCACTATTTACACCTTTTTTATGCTTTATATGACCCCTTTATGCACTCATAGGACTTATTTAGATGTATTTTTGAATGTAAACCTAACAAATAACATTAAATGCAACTTAATTCCTGACACCCACTTACAAGCCTAGAGTGGGACCCATTCACCATAGGTGGTGAATAAGTCCCTCTTGGCTCCAAATTCAAAATAATTCAAATTTTCTTTCAAGTTTTTATTCAAAAATACCTTATGTTGGCCTATGATGAGGTATTATTGGGTTATTAGGGCATAAGTGTGTATAAAGAAGTGTTTTCCATCCATTTCAACCCCCATTCATTTTATTTTCCCATACACCATCAATTAGCATTCTTCCATTCAATCCATTAAAGCATCATTCAATCAAGCAATTGTAAAGCATCTTGGAGTAGCCATTGACATATCTTCAAACTTCTACAACAAGGATTTGGTGAGTTTAGGACATTTGCATGTTGTTTATTCATCATTCCTTGCTCATTTCATTTAATTTCTTTATTAAGGGTTTGATTAACAAAGTGGGATTTGACGAAGGATAATCACTATACTTTAACCCTTAACCATTTTCCCCCTTTTGCATGTGTGTTTGCAAAATTTTGTATGTAGATTTATTAAGCAAATGGGTGTTGAAAGGTGGCCAACAAGTCAACAAAGTGTTTCAAGTCAACTAAACCCTAATTCAAGCCTGGAGACAACCTACAGCCTATTTTTGTAGATTTTTGGAGGAGGCTTGATTCACCATGAGTGGCGAATGAGTCCCACCTGAAGGCTAAAAAAGATGATTTTGTTAGAATCCAATTCCTGATAGTTGGAAAGTAGTTTCAGATGTTTTTACCAGTAGGAGGACTGATTTGCCATCAATGGCGAATGAGTCCCACTGGTGATTTATAGTAATTTCTGCCAATTTCTAGAACCTTCAAGATCAACATTCAACTTCCAAGTGGACTCTATTAAACTTCATTAAATTATGTATGCATTAGTTTATGTTTTTAGTTTATTTTTGCATACCTCACTATGTTTTCAAACATTCCATATTTCATTAGTCTTGCATTCATAACTAATCAATTTCATCAATTAGTTGCACTTAGATCATTTCATTTAGTCATAATTCCATCTTACATTCCTTTATTTGAGTGAACCACCTCAATTTTAGGGTTCTATCTCTCTCCTTTTAGGTGAAAGATCCTAAGAGTGCAAGAGAAACACATAGAATCTCAAAATTGATGGTTCATTTTGGTGAACCTACATATTGAACATATTATCTTTTTTATTTCAATTGTATCTTGCATCCTAGGTTTCCTTGCATCAATATTCAATTAGGTTGAACTATTTTTTTTTGCATCTTAGGGTTTCTAAAATTGCATTAGTGAAAGAATCATATAGATTTCTATTTTGCTATCAAATCATTAAAAAACTGAAAATCTGCATTTTCATCTTCATTTTGCATCTAAAAAGCATTAAAATCACTTTAATTTTTTTGAAAAATACAAAAAAATCTCATACCTAGACTCATTCACCACCTTGGGAAAATCAATCTAGCTACATTTTCTGCATTCAAATTTCTAGAATTTTCACAATATTTCCTTCATTTTTTGTTTCTTGTTACTGCCTTCTTGTTTTAGCTCACAAAATTTCTATCATTAGCATTTTTTTATTCCTAGTTTGTATTTGCATTCACCCCATATTTTGTGGTACTTGTATGAGTGTTTGGTGCCCTATTGATAATACTTTAGTGAGACGAAGTTCTAGACTCATGGCTTCCCGTGATAGCACTTTCATTGTGGATCTTGGGATCTCATCAGTTCCTACTCCAAGTATGGACAATGGTGCATTAGGCATGGATACTGCCACTAGAATACCTTTACCTTCACATAAAATCCATGTTGACACACAAACTGATCAAATTTTGCAAGATAAATTCATTAGTATTCATGAGGATTTTGCACATTTACAACAAGATTTATCCCTTGAAAACATTTCCACCACTACCATACCTGCCATAGAAAACATTCATCACTTGATTGAAAGTGACAATGGTTTACAAGTAATGAAAATTATTGTTGAGATATACAACAAACATATTCCTTCCACTTCCCAACCAACAAACATTTGGGTTAGCCATGGAGGATCTCACATTCCTCCTCCTTCAACCGTAGCATCCATTCCCACCTATACCACTCCTCAAGTTACAACCATGCAATAGGTTAGTCATGTGACTCCTTTCACTATTCCAACCAACATTCGTAGTTCTTTTGTGGCATCAAATGTTCTCTCCTCCACCTTCATCCCTCTTAATGTCCCGTTCACTTCTCCTAACATTGCATGCACTCCATCACCATTTTCCCTTCCCCCTCATACCAATTACACCGATCCCCTCATTACACAACTCTTTAACACCATTCATTCCATGTAATAACAAATATCCACCATAAGCCAAATTAAAAATTCTCCACCCACATATCATGTCCGTAGTAACCCATTATCTCTAGAGATTTTAAGAACGCAGATGCCATAAGGAATTGAGATGCCTAGGTTTGAGAAGTATGGAGGTAAAGGAGACCCTACTAATCATGTTAATGCCTATACAACATTGTGTAGTGAGTTTTTCCTTGATGACAAACTATTAGCCAAAAAATTTCCTAAGAACTTAAAGGATACTACATTGAAGTGGTTCTCAAACTTACCCAATCATTCAATCCGATCATTTAATGAACTTTTTTATGCCTTTATAAGTCATTTCCAAGTCCATATGACTCCAAAAAAGTCAATGGATGATTTGATGAGATGTAAACAAAATTCCAATGAAAAAGTAACTGATTTCATTTCACATTATCAGTCATTGTATGCTCAAGGAGATGTCAAGATTCCTGATTCACATCTTCAAAAGATGTTTATCGAAAACCTACACACTCACCTTTAGGATAAGTTGACTATGATGAAATTTCCTTTGTTCATGCATTTATGCACAACCCTTTGTCACTATCACAACACAATTATTAGAAAAGTCCCCTTCTAATCTAGCTAAGAAGTTTGAACAAAACAACCAGAACAACATGCAAAACTTTAGAAAACAAAATAGAGGCTTTTTATAGTTCAATCCACATCCACCACAACCAACTCAACCTATGCCTAATCAAGTGGTCTTTGTTAAAGTAGTCATGCCCTTTGCCTATGGGGACCCGAAGAGACAAATTATCCCTTTACCCAATACCCTCCATAACACAATGAATCAATTGCTACAACAATAGATGATCACTTTTCCTACTGTTAAACCCCTTGATACTACCAAGCCTTTATGACCCACCTTTAAACCAAATTATTATTATCATTTTCATGACCAAAATGGACATGATACTAAACAATGTAAGCATCTCAAACACCTAGTTCAATACCTCATTGATCCTAGTCATTTTTCCATTGCAGGTGTCAATGATCAAGGCAATAAGACTATTGCACCTCCCAACCGAAACTTACAAATTTTTACCAACCCCATGCCTAAACACAATGTTTCATTTGTCAAAGCTAGTGAACCTTCAAGCACTCATGTGATGAACATTGATGCAAATAATGAACAACATGCTATTACTCCAAATGTTACCCAAGTTAATCCTATAGATAAACTTGTGGGTACGATAGACATTATCCCTCGTAAGGGCCCAACCAACAAGTCTCTTGATATTAATTTTTCTTCTCATGATATACTTAAAAATATTCCCAACAGTTCTCTTTACATAGTCGACATAATCTATGATAATCCCACCAATGGGATATTAATAGATCCCACATGTGGCAAGAATGTGATCATGGAAGAATTTTTAGTATTACATGATCTCTATCAAGATGATTATAACAAACCAACCACATGGATTAAAATACATACTAGTTTTGCGTGCCCTATAATTGGATCAATCATACTCCCATTTTAGATAGGACCCAAAACTTTGGATGTAACATTTTCTATTATTCCATAATCAGACCAGTTTTGTTTGTGACTAGGTCATCCTTGGCTAGTCGCTCGATGAAAGTCGTTCCTTCAGTTGTTCACAAACATTTGAAGTTTTTGCATGACAATGAGATATTTGCCATACACCATAGTGGCTTTAATCCATTGTCCTCTAAAGGAAATTTTTACTTAGAATCTTTTTGGCTTGAACCTATGGAACCCATCACCCCTCGAAAAGACTTCTTTTTCATTACCTATCAAAATTTCAAAGCCAAACAAATATCTAAAATTTCTCTTCGCCACATGTCCCCATCCACTTCCACTACTCCTATCCTAGATGAGACAATGCTTCAGCCTGAGTTTGAACCTGAACAAACAATCCAACCTCATGAGCAACCAACCATAAACACCTCCCCTTCATCGTATAAATTCCCAAGAGATTATGAAAAAAATCCCATCCTGCCTCCTCTTATTAAACAAGTTTACAAAGCCAAGGAGAAAGTGATTGACCCATCTCCTTCAAGTCCTTCAATTCCTCCTCAGGAAGAAAAGGATCCTATGGTGGATCAAACCACTCTTACACCTCAAAAAATTTAAAATAAAATTAAAAGAAACCATGGTGCTAGGGAGGATAGGCATCGTTGTCATCTCAATGCTCATAAAATGAAAACTGAGAATGACAAGGAAAATTGACCTCCACCTTTGACATAAGGCATACCTAACCACCCTCCTCTTGACTCGCCACAAGATAGTACGATACAACAATCTGAACATAATGATCTAATACAACAACCACAACTCCTAATACATCCTTCCTTGGAAATTACTCTTTATCCTCCTATCATGATTAACCTAAATTATGATGATGAGGATATCATTAAAATAGATGAAGAACCTGGTACTTCCCCTAGTTCATCACTTGCAATTCTCCCTTTAGACACTCAACTACCCTCGCAATATACTGAACATGATTGGGAAGTAGATAACTTGTTAGATGGCTGACTTGCATTTTACTTGCTAGCCTTTTACATTTATTTTCCTTTTTTTTCTTTTTCATTCCTTTTGTGTGTGTGTATAGTGCAGGAGCACCTAGGAAACATGGGCTTTCCTGAAGTCTAGAAAGAAGGTCAAATTTTGTTGTGTTATCATAAGGTCATGTGACCATTGGGTTGAGTGCTTAGGGATGTTTTTGATTTGTGGGAAAGTAGTTGACAAGAGTTTCTTAGTTTTAGAACATCATTTTGGCTAAGTTCTTAAAAGTTGCCAAAGTTTGCAAAACACAGTGGGTTTTATAAAGTTTGCTTTAGGTCATCTAAAAGGCTCGAACCATGAAACTCAACTACTTGGGAAGCCTATTTAAGGCATGAATCGACCCTGAGGCAGGGTTAGAAGGATTATTGTTGAGTGAAATATTTGAAAATTTGAAGAAAATAGCATTTAAGAGACAGTTTTCTGTATTTTTGCATAAAAATTGATCTTTAATGGAGTGATCCTGTTGTTATTGTGTTTGTAGTATGTATTATTAACTTATTCAAGCTTAGAGTGCTAAATTTTTGTTTTTGTAAAGTCATATTCATCTTGTATTTTGTAAATACTTTTGTTTCCTATTTTTTTCAGGCCTGTAATAGGCAGTTTTGTAAGTATGGAGTCCTAGAGCACCTTCCCACCGTACAAATTGTACAGCCTCTTGGGATTAGTGTCTAGGCTCCTTCATTGTAAATATGGTATCAATTAGATTTTTTGGCAGTGCAGGAGGTGCTAGAAAAGCTTTTCCCTAGGCGAGCTAGTGCAGGCCCGGTTAGGGCAGACTTGGAGAAAAAGTTGCATATCTTGCAGGGGAGAAGAGATCTTTGAGAAATTATTTTTGGATAATTTATGGGAAGGTATTGAATATGCATGGTGATCAGGAAGATGGTTTTTAAATTCATTTAGTAGAAGGATTCTTTGACAGTCTGAAATAATTGTGAGAAAGCTTGGAAACCCAAGTTTCTTGACCATTTTGCATTTGGACAGTGTACCGCCTGTACAGGGCTTGATACCCTAAAAATATTTGAGGTATTGGCATGAGAAACTTAGACCCTATGTAGAGTACCCTGATCCTTTGGTGGGTTTAGGAGAAAAAGGCGTTTTAACACTGTTCAGAGGCCTAATTGGGGCTTAGGCTTGTAGACCTTTTCAAACCCTAGGAGAGCATTTTGAGAAAGCAATGGAAAGATAGAAACATATGGTTGCATAAAGACCTTAGATAAGCCATTTTGAAGTTTTGTAACACTTCCAAACCCGTGCAAGAGCCTAGAAGAAGGTTGAGGTTATTTGGCCTTTAGGGCGGATTAAGGGCGAAAGGAGAGTACATGGCGGAGCACCAAGGTTGGCTTGGTAGAAGGACATCATGTTGATAGGAGAGGGGTTGGTATGACAAACCAAGGGCACCTAGTTGTGAGTAGGAGCTTATAGGTTAGAAGGGTGAAGTCAAGCACCAAGGACGTCTTATAAGGAAAAACCTAGAGCAGGAACCAGTAATTGGTTCCTCCAACCCCACTCCCTATCAGATTGGTATTAGAGCAAGTTAAAGATTTGGGAAGCATCTTATATGTCATAGGTTGAGTCTAGTGATTCTTTCACCATGGTAACCAATGCATAATTGGCTAAGATGGTTGAAGAGTAGGAGGAAGACAATAAACAACTGAGGGAAAGAATAGCCCAACTTGAGATAGCAGTGAGGAGTGCACAGTTTGAGGGAAGAATACCAAAGGAAGAAGAGATAGAAGAGGAAGATAAGACCCCTGTACCTGACCCTGTTTTGAAGGAGGAGCCTTTCTTGAAGGAACTAAAAGCTTTGAGTGGGAAAGCACTTGAAGGCATACCACTGTTTAGTTGAAAAATGGAACCTGATTTAGTCATGGACTGGATAGAAGGCATGGAGAATCATTTTGAGTGTGATGGAGTCACTGAAGCACAGAAGGTGAAGGTTGTTAAGTCAAGATTGAGAGGATCAACCTTGACATGGTGGAAGTTTATTCAGACAAAAAGGGAAAAAGAAGGCAAACAGCCCATATCAACTTGGAAAGGAATGGTTGCTAAGGTAAAGGAAGCCTACATGCCAGATGACGATGAGATTCAACTACACAAGAAGAGGAAAAGTCTAAGACAGAAAAACCAAGATATAAACACCTATACTGAAGAGTTTCAAAAGCTTTGTATGAGTTCTAATGTGATAGAGGATGAGAGCCTCAAAGTGGCTAGGTATCTTAATGGGTTGAAATGGAACATCCAAGAGGAGATGGCTCTTTTGAGTCCTAAAATAGTACATCAATTTTATCAGTTGGCTATCAAGATTGAGGAAAGGAACAAGAGGAAGCAAGATCAAACTTCTAAGGGCAGAGCCAAAGGCAGAGATCAAGAGATCAAAGAGGACAGCGTGGTGGCTACCAAGGAAGAGGCAGTGATCAAAGAAACCAAGGTGATTCAAAACTCATAGAGCATGGAGGTGAAACATCTTCTAGAGGAGGATACAACAGAGGAAGAGGACCTCAAGGAGGTTCAAACAGAGGAAGAGGAGTAGGCAGGAGAAACTCTTATTTTGCAAACATGAAATGTTACCATTGCAATAAAATAGGTCACCCTACTTATAGATGCCCGGAGAAAGCTTCCCCATCAAGCAATGAAAAGAGAGTGGCCTATGCACAAGAGGACACCATGAGTCCTAAGGCAACTAAGATCAGTTATATAGAATCTAAAATTGGAGAGAATCTGATGTTTAACAAAGTTTTGATCAGGCAGCCAGTCAAAGAGGAACCTAAACAAAGAAGAGCTCTTTTTAGAGTAAGATGTAAGATACTTGGGAAAGTGTGCAAAGTCATAGCAGACTCAGACTAAAATTGGAGAAAGTACCTCACAATAACCCTTACAAGGTCACATGGTTGAATAAAGGGCAGAGTGTTTTGGTTAATGAGCAAGTAACAATGGAATTTTCAATTGGAGGATATAAAGATAAGTTGATTTGTGATGTATTACCCATGGATGCATGCCATCTACTACTGGGAATACCATGGCAATATGATAGAAGTTCTATTTATAATGGGAAGGAGAATAACATTTCATTTAAAAAGGATGAAAGGACCTTCAAGCTACAGTTACTGTTAGAAGAAGATGAAGGACAGTCCAAGACACCAAACATCATGTTGAGCAGTGGTAAGGAGTTCCTTAATGACCTACACCAAGGGAATGAAGGATATATGGTTTTAATGCAATCCAAAGAGGAAGAAAAGGATGAAAAGATAGTCCTACCGCAAGCAATCCAAAAGTTGCTTGATAAGTACAAGAGTATTGTCAGTGATGGTACACCTGCAACTTTACCACCAAAGAGAGCAATAAGTCATCAAATTGACTTCATACCTAGAGCCTCATTGCCTAACAAAGCAGCATACAAACTTACACCTAAGCAGAACCTAGAGGTAGCTAGGCAAGTGCAAGAATTATTGGATCAAGGCTTGATTCAAAAGAGCATAAGCCCATGTGCAGTGCCAGTGGTTTTAGCAACCAAGAAGGGAGGTAAGTGGAGACTTTGTACTGATTCTAGAGCAATAAATAGAATCACAATTAGGTATAGGTTTCTGATTCCTAGAATAGAAGACTTGATGGATTGCCTTGGAGGAGCACAGTGTTTCACTAAGTTGGACCTCAAGAGTGGCTACGATCAGTTCAGGATTAAGGATGGTGATGAGTGGAAGACAACTTTTAAGAAAAATGATGGGTTATATGAGTGGAAAGTGATGCCATTTGGCCTCTCAAATGCCCCTAGCATGTTCATGAGACTCATGAATGAAGTGCTTAAGGATTTCACAGGGATCTTTGTAGTAGTATATCTAGATGACATACTGATTTTCAGTAAGATAGCAGAAGAACACTTCAAGCATGTTGAGATGGTTCTTAAAAGGTTGCAAGAGGAAAAGTTGGAAATCAATCTATAGAAGTGTGAATTCTTTAAGCAAGAGCTGATCTACTTGGGTTTTGTAGTGTCCAAAGGCTCATTAAAGATGGATCCAAGCAAGGTGGAAGCCATCCTAAACTAGCCTACACCAACCACAGGGACAGAGGTAAGGAGTTTTCATGGATTGGCTCAATTCTATAGAAAATTCATAAGGAAATTTAGTAGACACAATCAAGGGTGGTTTGAAAACTAAGTTTCTGTGGACACAAGAGGTTGATAAAGGGTTTGAAAAATTGAAACAAGAAGTGGCAACTCAACCAATTATGTTATTGCCTAGTTTTGACAAGTTGTTCACTGTTGAGTGTGATGCAAGTGGAGTAGCAGTAGGAGGAGTACTTACTCAAGAAGGTAGGCGTGTGGCCTTCTTTAATGAAAAGCTCAATGAAGCCAAGCAAAAGTACTCTACCTATGATCTAGAATTATATGCTTTAGTGCAGTCCCTTAGGAAGTGGAGGCATTATTTGTTACCCAAAGAGTTTGTGGTCTTTACTGATAACTAGGCACTTATATATATCAACACCCAAGAGAAGTTAAGTAATAGGCATTTGAAATGGATGGAATACATCCAAGCCTTTACTTTTACCATTAAGCACAAGAAGGGACAAATGAATAAGGTGGCAGATGCATTAAGCAGAAGGTTGCTGACAGTGCAAGAAATATAGCTAAAGAGCATTGGATTAGAGAGTTTCAAAGACCTCTATGGTGAAGATGAAGACTTCTCAGAAGCTTACAAGGTATGTTCTGATTTTGAGAATCATTTTCATAGCCAATATTTTGAGTATACATTGCAAAATGGGTTGTTGTTTAAGGGAAATCAGTTATGTGTTCCAAGAGGGTCTATGAGGGAAAATCTGATTCAAGAAAAGCATAATGGCTGTCTTAGTGGGCATTTTGGCATAAATAAGACCTTGGAGTTAGTACAAAGGTTTTATTACTAGCCTAAGTTGGAAAGAGATGTTAGACGGTATGTGGAACATTGTGTTGTATGAATGAGAGCTAAGGGAGGAGCTAGCAATGCTAGTTTATATCAACCCCTGCCCATTCCTAATAGACCGTGGGAGTGTGTGAGCATGGATTTTGTGGTAGATCTTCCTAAGACCAAAACTAGTTTTGACAGTGTTTATGTTGTGGTAGATAGA
Organism: Sequoia sempervirens; assembly: GCA_007258455.2. NCBI lineage: Eukaryota > Viridiplantae > Streptophyta > Pinopsida > Cupressales > Cupressaceae > Sequoia > Sequoia sempervirens. Next base: position 222,050,637 of record VDFB02086081.1, read on the forward strand.
TTTAGTAAGATGAGTCATTTTATTCCTTGCAAAACTACTCATGATGCAAGCTACATAGCACACCTTTTCTTCAAGGAAGTTGTTAGGATCCATGGATTACCTCTAAGCATTGTTTCTGATAGAGATGTGAAGTTCATGAGTCATTTTTGGAAGAATCTATGGAGCAGATTGGGTACAAATCTGTCATTTGGATTAGCTTGCCATCCTCAAACCGATGGTCAAACAAAGGTGGTTAATAGAGTGTTGGGTAATCTTCTAAGGTGTCTAACCAAGGAGTATGGATAGACATGGGATATGGTTACCTCCCAAGCTGAGTATGCCTATAATGATAGTGTCAATAGAACTACAAGGAAAAGTCCTTTTGAGGTTGTGTATGGGATGCACACAAGAGGCATTTGTGAGCTTAGAGACCTTGGATCAATGGAGAACAGGAGTGGACATGCAGAAGACTTCACTCAAACCATCAAAGAGATTCATGAGTAGGTCAAGAAAATAGTCACAGAAGCAACCCAAAAGTTAAAGGAGAAAGTTGATTTGTCAAGGAAGGATGTACAATTTGTAGTTGGGGACTATGTTATGGTCCACCTCAACAAATCTAGATTGTAGAAGGGAATTTCCACCAAATTACAGATGAAAAAAGTGGGTCCATGCAAGGTATTGGCCAAATATGGCAAGAATGCATACAAGGTAGAGTTACCATCAGATTTGGGCATCTCTCTTGTGTTCAATGTTGCCGATTTGATCAAGTATAAAGGGACAGTCAAGGATCTAGATCAGGATAGTAAGGAGATCTTCCAGGACATCAGCAACATGTCCATACCTACTCCAAACAAGCTACAAGCAGAGAAAATCTTGGAGTCCAGAGTGAAGAAGGCTACAAGGAACAAAGTGTACATGGAGCATCTTGTCAAATGGAAGAACAGAAATGACTCTGAAGCTACTTGGGTAGAAGAAGTAGACTTTAAGAAGCAAGGCATTTATATTTCTTTGATCTCTCCTAAAGTTCCCTAGTTGTCTGTGCTGAGAGGGGGAGAATGGTGCAGGAGCACTTGGGAAACACGGGCTTTCCTGAAGTCTAGAAGGAAGGTCAAATTTTGTTGTGTTATCATACAGTCAAGTGACCATTGGGTTGAGTTCTTAGGGATTTTTTTGATTTGTGGGAAATAATTTGACAAGAGTTACTTAGTTTTAGAACATCATTTTGACTAAGTTGTTAAAAGTTGCCAAAGTTTGCAAAACACAGTAGGTTTTATAAAGTTTGCTTTAGGTCATCTAAAAGGCTTGACCCATGAAACTAAACTACTTGGGAAGCCTATTTAAGTCATGACTCGACCCTGAGGCAGGGTTAGAAGGATTATTGTTGAGTGACATATTTGAAAATTTGAAGAAAATAGCGTTTAAGAGACAATTTTCTATATTTTTGCATAAAAATTGATCTTTAATGGAGTGATCCTACTGTTATTGTGTTTTTAGTATGTAGTATTAACTTACTCAAGCTGATATTTCTAACTTTTTGTTTTTGTAAAGTCATATTCATCTTGTATTTTGTAAATACTTTTGTTTCCTATTTTTTTAGGCCTGTAATAGGCAGTTTTATAAGTATGGAGTCCTAGAGCACCTTCCCACCGTAAAAATTGTACAACCTCTTGGGATTAGTGTCTAGGCTCCTTCATTGTAAATATGGTAGCATTTATATTTTGTGGCAGTGCAGGAGGTGCTAAAAAAGCTTTGCCCTAGGCGAGCCAGTGCAGGCCCAGTTAGGGTAGACTTGGAGAAAAAGTTGCATGTCTTGCAGGGGAGAAGATATCTTTGAGAAATTATTTTTGGAGAATTTAGGGGAAGGTCTTGAATATGCATGGTGATTAGGAAGATTTTTTTTCAATTCATTTAGTAGGAGGATTCTTTGACAATCTGAAACAGCAGTGAGAAAGCTTGGAAACCCAAGTTTCTTGACCATTTTGCATTTGGACAGTGTACGGCCTGTACAAGGCTTGATACCCTAAAAATCTTCAAGGTATTGGCATGAGAAAATCAGACCCTAAGTAGAGTACCCTAATCCTTTGGTGGGTTTAGGAGAAAAAGGCATTTTAACTCTGTTCAGAGGCCTAATTAGGGCTTAGGCTTACAGTCCTTTTCAAACCCTAGGAGAGCATTTTGAGAAAGCGATGGCAAGATAGAAACTTATGGTTGCATAAAGACCTTAGATAAGCCATTTTGAAGTTTTGTAACACTTCCAAACTCCTGCAAGATCCTAGAAGAAGGTTGAGGTTATTTGGCCTTTAGGGTAGATTAAGGGCCAAAGGAAAGTACATGGCGAAGCACCAAGGTTGGCTTGGTAGAAGGACAACATGTTGATAGGAGAGGGGTTGGTCTGACAAACCAGGGGAACCTAGTTATGAGTAGGGGCCTATAGGTTAGAAGGGTGAAGTCAAGCACCAAGGAGGTCTTATAAGGAAAGACCTAGAGCAGGAACCAGTGATTGGTTCCTCCAACCCCACTCCGTATCAGTGTATGTGTGTACCATGTTCCCTCATAATGTGTGTTTGATGTTCTCTTCTCTTTTTCAACTTCCTCTATTTGTACCTCTATTCTTCTATATGTCATATATTTTACATTTTTTTCACTTTTGTTTTGTGTTTTCCTGTTAGGGATGACACAAAGCATTGAGACACCCTATGTCTCTTCCATGTTGACCCAAAAGGTCCCTTTTTTCCTTTTCTCTTTTTATCTTTTCTTGTGTTTTTCCTTTTGGGGATGATGAAAGGCATTAAGACCAAAATGTCTCCTTCGTGTTGACCCAAAATCTATTCATTTTATTTCACCTTTTCACTTGTGTTTTCCTTTTGGGGATGATGCAAAGCATTGAGACCATAATGTCTCTTCCATGTTGACCCAAAAAAAACTTTTTTTCTTTTGGCTTTGCTCTCTTTGTGTCATTCTTCCAGTTCTATGTGTTTTGGAGAATGATGATAGTTCTGAGGTTTTTAATAAAAACATTGTAGCAACAAACATAATGACCCCAAATCCATAGATCCCTTATGTGCTTGGCGTGTTCCTTTCTAGGGAAAAACCCTCCTCTTCTTTTGTTTTCTTTTTTTTACATGAAGCAGCCTTACTTGTAAACATATGACTTGGCATAGGGGCTTTCTAAGTTGGCTCTCATGTCTTGTTTTTCTTTTTTCTTTTTTCCTTTGCTACTTTAAAGTAATTTCTCATAGAATGGTGTGTAGAAATTCTTTTAAAGTGGGGGGCATACATTGGCATTATTCATTTGTATTATTGGTTCTTAGTGTATCCTTGTCACTTCATATGATGCATTTTTCACTTTGTGGAAGACATTAGATGTGATGTCCTTCATAAGTGTGATCTATCTTAGCTTATCACATACCTCTTAGTGGCCTGATGCGACACACTACATCCCCTAAGTTGTGAATATACTATTATTTTATTGGTCCTCTCTTAGAGACATTAGACACAATGTTCCCAAAGTTATAAACCTTGCATGAACTTAACAAGACTCCTTTGAACATCTTTTACATTTTACATCTTTTTCACCTTGCATAATGCAGCTTGCATGCCTATGGTACCATCCTATTTATTCACGATTTCTAAGCATCCAAAGCTTTTCTTGTCTCATGAAGCATAGACTGACATTTTCTTTTGTGGCACCTTGTTAAATTTATTAGGAGGTATAACTTTGATATGGTTGAGTGGGAAGCCTATTCCATGACATGAATTTCCCCATAGCCACCCATGTGTCTGTGAGTGCATACCAACTATCGTATATTTCTCACCTTTTGGGCATTCGCACCCAGTGGATAGCCATGAGTTTCATCACCCTAGAGTGAGTATGCATCTTCTTTTTTGGACAAACAGCCTAGATCTGATTGACTACTAGCTGAACAAATGATCAAAGCTTGATCCGACCTTTTCCTTTTCCCTCACCCTTCTCTCATTCTCTTTCACACTTGTTTTCCATTTTTCTTCTATTTAGCTTGCCATGGGATCTTCATCTTGGGGGCTTGATCATCCCTCTTGATTGCTATAATTCCATCTTGCTAGCATAAGTGCATTCAGACCTCCCTCTCAATATGCATGGCTACTTTAGTGTTATTTTGAAGCAAGTTCATCCTCTCACTAAAGTGGGGCTAAATTTACCATATAAAAATGGATCATTGACATTTTCCTGGTTATTCTCCTATGATGCTTGATTTATTTTTCTTAGATTTAATGTTGCAATGTAACTTATGCATTCACATTAGGTCCTAAATATTCAAATTATGACGTCTTGTGAAGGTGTTGTGAAGTGTTGTAACATGTTTCTACACTTTTCCAGACTCTTTTCATTATAATTCATCTAAAAGTCACATTTTTATCATTTCTCAAGCCCTATTTTAAAGTGTTGTAAAGTCTTGTAACAAGATTTCATGCTTTTCTAGGCTTTTTATCACTATTTACACCTTTCTTATGCTTTATATGACCCCTTTATGTACTCATAAGACTTATTTAAGTGTATTTTTTAGTGTAAACCTGAAAAATAACATTAAATGAAACTTAATTCTCTACACCCACTTACAAGCCTAGAGTGGGACCCATTCACCATGGGTGGTGAATGAGTCCCTCTTGTCTCCAAATTCAAAATAATTCAAATTTTCTTTTGGTTTTTTATTCGAAAATACCTTATGTCAGCTTGTGATGAGGTATTATTGGATTATTAGGGCATAAGTGTGTATAGATAAGTGTTTTTCCATCCATTTCAACCCCCATTGATCTCATTTTCTCATACACTATCAATTAGCATTCTTGCATTCAATCCATCAAAGCATCATTCAATCAAACAATTTTCAAGTATCTTGGAGCAGCAATTGACAAATCTTCAGACTTCTACAATAAGGATTTGGTGAGTTTAGGATATTTGCATGGTTTTTATTCATCATTCTTTCCTCATTCCATTTCATTTCTTTATTAAGGGTTTGATTACCAATGTGGGATTTGACCAAGGAAAATCCCTATACTCTAACCCTTAACCATTTTCCCCCTTCTACATGTGTGTTTGCAGACTTTTGTATAAAGTTTTATTAAGAAAACAGGTGTTCAAAGGTGGTCAACAAGTCAACAAAGTGTTTCAAGTCTACTAAACCCTAATTCAAGCTTGGAGACAACCTACAACCTATTTTCTACAAATTTGACTTCGTCAACCCGATAAGATGACAAGTACAGATTAGACCTATAGAATTGACTCTTGAATTTGTAGATTTTTGGAGGAGGATTGATTGGCCATCAGTGGCAAATGAGTCTCACCTAAAGGCTGAAAAAGTTGATTTTGTTAGAATCTAGTTCCTGGCAATCAAAAAGTAGTTTTAGGTGTTTTTACCAATAGGAGGACTGATTCGCCATCACTGGTGAATGAGTTCCACTAGTGATTTACAGTAATTTCTTCCAATTTCCAAAACTTTCCAAGATCAGTCCTTTTAGGTGAAAGATCCTAAGAGTGCAAGAGAAGCACATAGAACCTCAAAATTGATGGTTCAATCCCAAAACCCACTTTCATATAGTTTTAATATTTTTTATTAAATGATAAAACTAAACTTTTGTATACCCTTTTTAATGTCATGCATAGTGTCTTAAAACAAGAAAGAAAAACCTATCTATTAAAATTTCAAGGATCATAGAAACTTGCATCAAAATACTAAGCAAGGTAAGCTCACATTGTGATTATGTAAGGTATCTTATTTTTCATTAGAAAACCTCTTCATTTTAACTTTCTAGATGTGCCATAGAGCTTTAATAGCTAAAAATATCTAGCTTATTAATTTATTTGAAGAAAAAATAACATGAGAATTTTTTTTTTAATGTGAAGTAAATCCATCTGTGACATCCCACTTTAAGAAATCTACTAAAAATGATGACATAAAATAATTGGCATAATAATAGTCAAAGAAAATATGCTCAATAGTTATAGAATTATGCAAAAAGTACAAGTTTTGAATGTATACACATAGAAGTCAACTCAATATTAATTGCAATTTTTTTAGGGATTAGTAACCATCTAAAATAAGCTCAACCATTCATGATTTTTTTAAGACATAGGACCAATTAACCATAAAACAATCAAGACTCATATTATTGTTCAATTTGTATATGGCTTTCTTTCTATCAATTCAAGCATTATACACAATTTCTCAATAAACACTGTCAAACAAAAAAACCATCTTTTCAATTAATTTTTAAAAAAAAGAGAACATTTTTTAGTCTCTAGAAAGAAGCAAATTGAATGAGAAAGAACTAGAGATACATAAGTACTATATTCAGAAGCACAAAATTAGTATACCTAAAATAACATAGAGGTTATTTGTATAAAAATGTCAATTATAATAATTTTTTAAAGAGTTGGGTACTAAAGACTTGCTTGATTTGATGACTAGGCCTTTTGAATTGAGATGCTTCATTCCAACAACAATTAAAAAAACATTGAGAATTAGTTGTTAATACACATATGTAAGCAATTGTTAGCTTCTATTATTCATTTAGTCCATATATTATGTTAACTTAGCTTAAAAAATTTACTCAATCTAGGTTAACTTAAAGAAATCAAATATGGGTAAAAGTCAAAAATATTTATGATAGTAATAATAAAAAGGACTACAAAATTTAGTATTGAAGTTTAATGTGAAAAGGACTTAGGCATGGAGATGTAAAGATGTCTTGTCCAGGAAAACGTTATGATTATTGATTATAATAATTTATAATAAGACTAAACCCAAATCATTTTTTTTTTTTGTTGTTTCTTCATTATTTTTCCATCACTTGGGCATCTCCCCTTATAGATTTTATTAATATTGATTTTTTTTTATTCAAATCTATTTATAGTAAAAATATTAAAAAATTAAAGGGTGTCATTAAGGAAAGGTCTATGTACCTTGGGCCAAGTCTTTGGGCTAATTTTTTATATTAGTTTTTGACACAATTTATTTTTATATGCAACAAAAAAATTACAAAGAATAAAAGCTACAATTGGTAGTTGAAAAATTCAATCTTTTAATGAGTACAAAATGACCATGCAAAGGGATGAAAGTAACAAATAGCAAAGGTTCAAAATTTGAGATGAAACACTTTATGGGAAGTCAATATTTTTATTGCATTGAAGCTATTTTACTTGGTCTATAAATTTTAGCTAATCCATTTCTATTACATTTTTCTTCGATAATGTTGGAAGCTATTAAAACAAAGAAGCCATCTAAAATAATATGTTAGAGAAAATCTTGAGAGTACCAATTTATTGAAAATAGTTACTAGAAAACATACTAGTATATATAACCTTTCAAATATGTTCTAAATTAAATTATCTAATTGAATCATCAATTACATTATTATGTAGTCTAAATTTTTTTTTACAAAAATGTTTCCCTATTCAAATCATGATGAAAATTAGCAAAAGATTTCTAAAAATTGTAGTCAATTATTTTATAAGAAAAGGGAAAATCCCAAAAGTTATGTTTCATATTTTCAACACCTAAGAAAAAAGGAAAATTAATTGGATGAACCATAATGCTTTTTACTATATTTTCAAAAGGTAGTTTGTTAATTCTTCCACACCAATAGTTGTGTCTCCACTTAAAATTTTATTTCCATATTTATGCACTCATTTTGGTCCACATTTTGTAGCTAAATCTACACTTACACTTTTCATTGAGGCAAGATATGGCATTCTAACTAATTGAAATGACTAAAAAATAAACATCTCCAATATTTATAAAAAAATGCATTGCTTAGGACTATAAATTTTCATAAATAGATAAGTAGGGACAAATGATTACACAAATATGAAAAAATATATATAATTGAAGTTCAACCCATAATGTTCATTTATTTTCTATCATGAAGCCCATTCAAAAGAAATTAAAACCTAAAATATCTTTAAACTACCAAACATCTTTCTATACAAGTGATGGCCATGCCTAGAAAAGTAAATAGCTAGTGGTTGATCATCATAATTAATAAGAAAATTTCATCAAATTGATAAAAAATTAAAATTAAAATTCATGTTGTAGAGACGAGTCATTCCACTTCAGAAATTGGCAAATTTGTTGTCATGCTTTCAAAATGGATTATAAAGGGAAGGAAGTATTGTTCTTAAAGAATGGAGACATGATTATTTTATTTAACCAATAAAATGATTTATATTTCTTATTTATTGTAGCTTGGATGATTTAATGATGAACAAGGATTTTTCCATGGTTCATCCCCTTTAGTTGATCTATGAATCTCAAGTTCAACCATTATATTTTAGTTGGATGCAATGAGACCAAGAAGAATTAATGAAACCACCATTATCATACCATTTAGTCTAAAGAAATTTTCTAATTGATTTTTTCATGGAATTTCTTAGATGGTATCTAACAATATGATTAATACACATGGGCTGCAATGAAAATTTTATTGGCGACTTATTTTTTTCTAGCCAAAGATAAGAGCTTTCTACCCCACTTAAATATATTGTTCTTAATTTTTTTTAAGGAATAACTTCCCACATTTTAGAAAGAGAGACATCTACAACAAAATTAATGTGAAGGAATCTAGTAATCTACCCATGTTTAGTTTGCTTCCATTCTTCATGGATGCACTTGGGAAGAGTACCATAATAAGACATAAAAAATTTATCCTTTTTATGAGCTAATTGTGATATAGAAGTAGATAAATACAAATTTAGGATGTCCTAGGTGTTCCATCATTCTTTAAAAAAATCAAATAACAAGATATCAAAAAAGTGTGACTTGATAACCACCTCATTTTGTGGAACAGATATACCTTTTATAAGATTCATCTAATTAGGTTTTTGAAGAAGATATTCCAAAGAATTAGTTGTAAGAACATATAAGAATGGGGATAAAGGAAATTCTTTCCTTTGTATTATTGTAATTCAAATGACTCCATCAATGAATTATTGATAACTAGGTGAACATTTGCATCTAGAACAAAGTTTGAATATGCTTCTACAATTTAAGCACAAACCATAATCAATGTAGGATTTTGAGAATGAAATACCAAAAAAATTATATGATGGAATTTAGCAAAATATAACTTAACCAACAAAGAATTTCAGCCCAAATGTTGGACCCATTCAATATTTTCTGAAGGAAACATTATATTATCAAGAATATATCTTCTTTTAATAAACATAATTTTTTTAGCTCTAGCAATACCTTAGACAACATTTTCAATTCTAATAGCTAATAATTTTGAAGTAATTTTATAAGAAGTGTTTAATAAGGTAATTTACCTCTAACGAAAAATAGTATTACATTTTTTCTATTTATTGATAATTTTGATAAAGCCTTTCATAATATCAGGGCCTAAAAATAAATTTTGAAGAGCCTCTAAATAGAGCATGTAGAAATAATATTCCATATGATTCCACATGAATTGAAAGGATAGTTTAATGAAGAGATAATTAAGAACTATATTTTTATTATATTTCATAGGGAAGAGAGCATGTTCCATACGTTCTAAGTGTAAAAACCCCATCTCTAGCAGTATAATTTTTTTAGCAATTCACCACAACTACCAACTTAATCAATTAAGAATCTTCAAACTAAATTTGAAGTGTTAAGTACAAGAGTTCTTCATTCATTAAGATGATAATAAATCAAAATAACGGGTATGTGCAAGATCATCATGGAAAAAATAGGCCCTTAAGTGGCAAAAAAATTAGAAAAAGCAAAGTTAGGAAACTTGACGTAAAAATTTGAATAAGTCATCTATATTATTTTAAAAATATGTAAGAATAGAATCTATAGAAAATTGAATGTAGTTTCTAAACTACTAGGTTTGTTAGAAAAAAGAAATCTATTTGGTGAAAATTTGAAATTTCAATGCGAGTACTTAAATTTCAGGGGAAAAATAAGAAGTAGGTGTTTGTCTGACCACCCTAACTACAATAAAATGATAATATTTTTTTATAAGATTTTAGATATAAGTAGAGGACTCATGTCCCCATGTGATGCATATTTTTTTGTAATTTTTTTCCAAGTAAATAATTAATTATGAATTTTTTATTACAACTTTTAAAAATATAAAAGCTTGTATGTCTGACCACCTTAACTTGGTCAAAACTTCATGAAATTAAATTTTTATTTTTTAATCCTATAGTATACAAAGCATAGAATGTGACACATGTTTTGGATTTAAAAATGTGGTATTTTTGAAAGCTAGAGATGTTTTCAATCAGTCTATCAATTAGGAATTCAATAGTAATTTGAATAGAAAATGAATAATAATTACTTATTAAATTCAAAGTAAAGAATAATTTATATTTTTGGAAATCTGAAAATTTCCTTTAAAAACCCTTTTCATTTCATCAATTTTGGGTAAAAAAAAAGTCGTCAGCCACATACCCATCATATTGCCACTTTTTGGCCCATCATGATCCTGCACATACCCTAACCACTTATATGCTTACACTACAAAGTGTTAAGCTCATACAACTAGGGTCATTCCTAGACCCAAACCTAATGCTCAAGGGTTCATGGTGACCTTTCCTATGTGTCTCCTCATGGGAATCAAAGGATTTGTAGTTCACCCCACAATGTTAGAGGGAGTTCATTCTCTCCTCTTGTATGAGATCTCTAATCTCCCTTTTAACCCATGATTTTTAATTAATCATATGTAAGCTATCAACTCAACTAGTTATAATATAATGTTAATATATTTGATAATAAATTGCCATCAATTGTTGGCTCCATACAAAAAATTAGTGTTCAAACATTCACAATATTCACAATCTAGGCATATCATACCATAATCCCAAAGATCATACACAATGATCAATTATCCGATCACAAGTACAATGGTGATTCGCTCATATGTACATCACAAGTACAATGATGTTTGTTTCATACATATATCACATTGACATTAGTGAATGGATCCAACATATATCGCAAATACATAATGAAAAGCTCCAACATACATCACATACATAGTGATGACCTTCAACATACATCACAAATACATAGTGGCAAGCTCCAACATACATCACATACACATAGTGATTGGCTAACACATGTCCATAATGCATCCTAGGGTCTATGCAAGATCATGGGGGTCCAAAAAGTGGCGATGTGAAAAAAGGCATTTTTAACACGTTGAAAAATGCAAAATTCGCGCCTTTGAATTTTTGTAGGCCAAAGTACAATATCCATTTTGGTTTGGTAATACTGAACCAAAACAAATATCCATTATAAAATGGATATTCGATATGAAACATATATCCGTTATTTGTGTAATAATTTTTTTAAAAAAACCTGAGAGGTCATATTATATTATATTATATATTGATATTATTCTAATATATATAATATATATTATATTATAATATAATACATATTATATTATAATATAATACATATTATATTATAATATAATATATTTATATCTAATTATAATCGATATTTAGAAAAAACAATATGGTCAGGTCATGGACCCAACCATTTATTTAAAAAACTATAAATAAGGAAATAAATATCTATTTATAATGGATATCCATTTCTCGTATTATATACAGACAAACAAAACCTGAGAGTTATATCTTTTCATTAGTATTTTTACTAGCACGTGCGTGGGTTAAAAGAGCAACTCAGATATCTATTTGGGGGAGCTAAAATTACAAAATAATCACCAAATTTGTAAGGTATGTTTTATTTTTTCAATTTTTATACAATTTATATTCATTTTGCTTATTTTTTCTTAATTTTAGTCAAAAATAGGGTATATTTGATAGGTTTTTTATTAGATTCAAACCATTGTTAATTTTAGAATTTTTTATCAATTAACAAGTTAAAAATGGATCAAAATGAAAATCCCAACCTTGCACAAAATGAAAACCCTCCTGCATAAAATGAAAACTTTAATCCTATAGATAATGAATACCCTCCACATCCTCCACCAGAACCATTGTTTCTGAATGAAAATGTGCCAACAATACACAAGTCTATTCATAGGAATTTAGATAAATTAAGAAAAGTATGTCAAATCTATGAAACACTTGATGAACTATCAGATATGAAAAACACTTTGGAAACAATCATTGTAAATGTTCAAACTTTGGTAATTCAACATAATTTATGTTGATGGGTTATCATATGATGAGGTGAAGTCTCTTGATATTGAAAAAGGCCAATTAGACCAGTTATTCATATATCAGAGAACTGGAAAACCTATTAAGGTGCGAAAACAAAAATTTTCAATTAAATGGTGCACCCATAGAGGAATATTAGATAATTTTTGGAGACGTTGGTGGATGGTTTTCAATAAATCACCCAACAACAACCTTGATGTCCCTCAATATTTTCTCTGAAAATTATATGTTGTGTTTGTGCTAGGGAAACATGTCAATTACTTTGACATGCGATATTTATAGGGTCATGTTGGTAGAGGGATGCCATAGGATAGACCTAGGGCACGCTGAGTCACCCCAGTTCATCCTTCTCCACCTATTGCTACTCCAGCTCCACTACCTTACCCAGAGATTTTTGTAGATGTGGGGACTATGAGCATTTATGCATTGCATTCGTTGAGTGATCATTTGCTGAGGAAGAGCCATCATGTTGCACAACCAGTTGACGGTGCATCCCATCATGATGGTGTTGCGCCTAATACATCTGGGCAATATGATGGTGGTGCACCCACTACAACATCTCCCATTGGTACACAACCATTAGCTTCCTCTAGTACACTATCCTCTTTGGGACATATTTGTGTGCCTCATCATTGCATGACGTGCAACAATTTATGTTTTGATCCTCTATGACGGTCCACTAAGGCTCCCATAGATACATGTGACTTTGAGGCTCATGATATTCTAGATGTAGGATTTGATAGAGCATGGGGTGGAGCATTTACAGGAGAGACATCCACTACTAGGGATGATATTGTAGCACCAATAAGTCTTAAAGCAATTTCATAGTGTATTTTATGTTAATTCTTTCATATTTTATGAAGGATATTTGTACTAATATATGTTTATGTGCTAGAATCTTTAACAATTGTTGTCAGAGGAGCAGTTTTTGGAAGTGCAACAGGCTATGCATACTACCATTTCATTTTCCTTAGACAATTAGGGGTATGTGCAAGATCATGATGGGCCAAAAAGTGGCAATATGATGGGTATGTGGCTGATGACTATTTTTTTACCTAAGATGAAACAAAAATGTTTTTTAAAGGATATTATTATCTTTCTACCGATATAAATTATGTTTTACTTTGAATTTAATAAGTAATTATTATTCATTTTCTATTCAAATTATGACTAAAGTCCTGATTGATAGGCTGATTGAAAAAAATCTATAGCTTTCAAATGATATCACATTTTTTGAATCCAAAATATGTGTCACATTCTATGCTTTGCATACTATAGGATTAAAAAAGAAAATGAATTTCATGAATTTTTGACCAAGTTAAGGTGGTCAAAGATACGAGTTTTTATATTTTTTTAAAATTTGTAATTAAAAATTCATAATTAATTATTTACTTGGAAAAAAATTACAAAAAAATATGCATCACATTGGGGCATGAGTCTTCTACTTATATCTAAAATATTATAAAAAAATATTATCATTTTATTGTGGTTAGGGTGGTCAGACAGACACCTACTTCTTATTTTTTCCCTGAAATTTAAGTACCATTGCATTGAAATATCAAATTTTCACCAAATAGTTTTTCTTTTTTAAAAAAAAATCCTAGTAGTTTAGAAACTACATTCAATTTCCTACAGATTCTATTATTACATCATTTTTAAATAATATAGATAACTTATTCAAATTTTTACATCAAGTTGCCTAATTCAGATTTTATTTTTTAAATAATATAGATAACTTATTCAAATTTTTACATCAAGTTGCCTAACTCTAATTTTTCTGAATTTTTTAACACTTAATGGCCTATTTTTTCCATGATGATCCTGCAGACACCCTTAGTACACGATAAATAATTTAAATTTTTTATTTTAGATGTTAATCTTTGAAATCTAATATGTTTAAATACATGTACTACATATATTGATAGTCTAATGTAATCTTGTCTTTTTATGTAGCAACCTAGTTCTTATATAGCCTTGTTGACCGAGTCTGACCCATTGGATGGAGTTGCACAATAGGAATATGTCTTTTTTATTGTCAACATTATAATTGTATGTGCATGTGCATTTACATTCATGTCATTTTTTATACAAGAAAGTATCTTAGTTGATCCATCCACTATGAGCCCATCCAGTGTCATAGCATCACAACAGGTACATGTTTATTTTATATTGCATATCATTTATGTTTAGATAGGAGTAGATATGTGATTAGTAGATATGATTATTTGTCAACAATTATATTTTAATTTGTATCATTTTTATTTTATCTACTATAGTCCTTTGTTTGACCCAACATTGTGATGAGTGAGAGACCATTACTTTATAAAAGGACTCCTAATAGTCCTAGGGGACAATCATATGCATAACGTCTTGTAGAAAAGAGAGAAAGATTAGACGAAAATAAGAATTGAATTATTGATATAATATAGTACATGTATACTGATTTTGATGTTAAATTTCTAATTTATAAATGATGGTATATAAGTTTCTATTTACTAGTCTATCTTGTCAACCTTTCACATAATCTAATTAGTGGTTTGAAATGTTATTGTGTAGGAACTGCAAAGCATCTAACTTCTTTGAGGAGGCTTGATTTTGATGGTCCAGTATAGGATTAGGATATGATATAGATTGACATGTACTTAGGGTTTCATAGATTTTGAGATGGAATATGTGTCACAATTTGTAAAACTTGTTGTAAAACCTGTTGTGAGTAGGCATATGCCAAATGTTTATATGCACAAACACAATTATTCTATAGTTTGATATATAAGAACTGGTATTCAATATAATTTGTTTCTCCTATGCATGTCTTTCTACTTTGAATTTTCAAGATGGAATGTATGATTATCTTATAATTGTTTAAAGTTATGATTGATAATGTATGTTATAGATTAATGAAATAATATTTTAATAGAAATTATGAATTACAATTGGTAATCCATCTATTTCTTTGAGGATATTTTTCAAACAATGAATTGTCTTTTCTATTGTATCACATTTTTCGTACATGTCTTCCAATACATTTTTATCAAACACTCATTTTTAGAGTACCCATGATTTCAAGCTTTGTTGAATGAAATTACATTTGACATTATTTTGGATTTTAAACTCGTGTAATGAAGTGTTCAATTGATTTTTATTTCAAAAGAAGTTAACAAAAATGAAAAGTGGATATAACTTAATGAAATTCATTTCATGTTACATTGTTGATTTGAAAGTAATATAATCATCTAGATAAAAAGTCAATGTCACTTAATGTTCATTGAAGCATAATAACATGTAAAAGGTATAAAATCATCTTTAGTAAGAATCAATATCCTCACAAAATCAACTCAAACCCATTAAAAAAAAGGTTGTGAAAGACACCCAATACCCTTCTATTTAACATATCTCAAAACCTAATGTTCTTGTTTTGGAACAACCCCACTGAAATTGAACTATTACACTGAACAAGGCTCCAATTAGCCCAAATTTTCAAAACAATTCATATTTAAAATTGTTTCCCCTCCAAGATTCCTTTGGAAAATATCTCATCAGGCTATAAACATCCAAATTCCAAAAATATCATCCTTCTAAACACCATCTAAGTCACTCAATCATGTAACCCTCATTTTGCTTAGATTATAAGGGGGTTAATTGAAAGTATGCATTTCCACACTTATCTCACTCAAACAACACCTCAAAAATGTTTATAGAAGTATCCATATGCTTAATACACCTTTAGAAATTTCTACCCCATTTGAATCACTAACACCCTTAAACCTCCCAATTTCACTCAAAAACCACACTTTTCGCATCTAGGGCATCATACCCAAACCTCAATTGACCTCCTATGCTCTCCCAAACTCTTCTAAAATATAATTAATACCTAATTAGGCCTTGACCAAACAACTTCAGATTGTTTTCCAATGAACTACAACAAGATGACTCTTGAATACCCATCATTTGATAATAACTTGCAATTTTGACAAGCAGTGTAAAGTTGCAAATTGGTACGACTTTCATTCTGCAACTCATAGGACCAAATAGATTGTTCCAACACATTTGAATGGGTACGTGTATGCTAGGGATGGTCCTCTTTTTCACTCAAATACATCGAATCCCTTCGAGCTACATTGAACCGACAATTTCCCTTAAGAGTCCAAAGTGATAAAAAGCAACAATCTTTGAAGGACTACTTCTCAGAAACCATGACACCTACATAATCTTCATCTGAGGCTATTGGATTTTTTTTAGACCCTCTACAATAACCTCTCTCAAATTTTTCTTTCTTAGAGGTGTTTTCCCGCAGTGATCAGATTTCAGTCGAGGAAAAAGTCGTTAGATGCAAGGAGTGTAAAGTTGCAAAGTGGTGTAACTTTTGTTCTACAACTCGTAGGACCAAAAGTATTGTTCCAAAAAATCCATATGGGTACATTTATTCTAGGGATTGTCCTATTTTCCACCCAAATACTCTGAATCTCTTTGAGCTACATTGGAACAACGATTTCCCTTAAGAGTTCAAAGTGCTAAAAGGAAACAATCTTTGAAGGGCTATTTCTTAGAAACTATGATGCATACAGACTCTCTATTTGAGGCTATGGGATTGTGTTGGGATTCTCTACAATAAACTCTCTTATATTTTTCTATCTCAAAGGCATTTTCCCATAGTGACTAGTTTTCAGTTGAGGAAAACGTCAGATGCAAGCAGTGTAAAGGTGCAAAGTGGTGCAACTATCATTCTACAATTTGTATGACCAAATGGACTATTCAAACACATCTAAATGGGTACATTTACACTAGGTATGGTCCTATTTTGCATCCAAATACTCTAAATCTCTTTGAGCTACATTGGACTGGCGATTTCCCTTAAGAGTCCAAAGTGCTAAAAGACAACAATCTTTGAAGGGCTATTTCTTGGAAATCGTGATGCCTACAGACACTTCGTCTAAGGTTGTGGGATCATGTTGGGACCCTCTACAATAAATTCTCTCATATTTTTCTATCTCAGAGGTGTTTTCCGGTGGTGACTTGTAATAACCCTCCTGGTTGCTAGTTGGACTCTTTAGTTTTATGTTTTGATTTGATACTTTGATACTATGATGGTACTGTTATTGTGTGATTTGGATAGTTAGGCATTTGATCATGATGTTATTCCATTAGTGGACCTGATTATTTCATATGACATTGTGCTTGGTGATGTTAGTTGATTTTCAGAATTATATTATGATGCAAAGATTTTTATAAATTATGTTATGAGATGAATTGTTAGTTTAGAAACATTATGTTATTAGTTATATTATAATTGTTAGGATGGATGTGATGAAGGACAGTGTAGCATCACTCATTGTGAGTGCTTTGTTATGCTGTGATTCCTTCTCACAATACAATGCTTTGATTTTATATATATGCGCATGTACATGACTTCGTTTGTATGCAGGTATTGCAGGTACATAGTCTTGATTCCACCTGCTTCATCAGGACAAGGCGAGCACCAATGGCCCAACAGTTAAATTTTGAAACAGAGGTGACAATGAAGTCATCTCGTCCCATGATGTCAGACCGCCTTGTTTGATTGGTATTGTACATTTTTGTAGTTGTCATTATTGTGGTTTGTGGTTGTAATATGTCATATTTTATTAATGTGGGTATTTTATAAGTTGTGATTTATTTTATTTAAATGTTGGTAGTAATTGTTTATTATAATGTTACATTAATTTGTATGTAAATATTTAAATGTTGTATTTTAGAAAGTCATGTGCTAATTAAATATTAAATTATGTTTTGTTATTTTAATTAAAATTATCCTACTAAAGATAATTATAAAACAAATAAAATAAATAAATTAAATTTGTGCATAGCAAATAAAACTTGCAAAAGTAGATTTAAAATAGAAAGTATTGAAAAAGGAAACATAACTGAAATTAAATTAGATAGTTTCTTTTATATTAGATTTTTTTTAGAGTTTTTGAAAAGGAAATAGGATCTTTTATTTAGTTGCATAATTGTGAATTTTCATTCACGGGAAGAGTGTGACAAAGGTTAAAAAAAATAAAAATAAAAATAATGCCTTCGAATGTAGAAATCTTCTAAAGTTTTTGGGAAAGGGATTTTTGAATCTATTGCTGCATGTTTTGGAGAAGGGTTTCTGAGAGAATTTTAGTTTTGAAGTTGAGCACGATATGCTGAAGAGGAGATTCTGAAGGAGGAACGAAAGCTATTCGAGAAGACTGTCAGAATCAAGCAAGCTTCATCAATTTTCTCAACTAAGCACAGGACACCAGGTTCCACTTTTTTTTTTCCTTTGTTTTATCCTTCATCATTCTGTTTCAGAGAAAAATATAATTAAATTAAAAATAATTTATGTGAGAAAAGAAAACTTTTGTTGGAATAGAAAAAAATTATTGAATGAGATTAGACTAGTTTCCTAAGAGTTATTAGATTGTTCTCAAATTGTCAAAACAAAAACCTTCATCCTCTGAAATGTCCAATTTAACTATAATGGGAGTTTGGGGAAAATTGATCTCATCCTTGAGAATAATGAATTTGAAATTTCTCTAAAAATATATTTATATATGAATGATTTTAACTATAATACCCCCATGTTTCTGATACTATTTACTACTATTGTTTGCTTTTATATGTTAGTGTGATATTGAATTGTGATGGTGATTGATTCATCGATTTGGTGTGTGCGGATGCGTAGTTTAGTTGATTGCTCCAATTGATATTGTTATTATGATTTATGATACTCTCTATGTAGGGTTTGGATTATTTTATTATGTAATGCTTTCTCTCTAATGTTTTATATGTTGATGTGATAATCCTATGGTGATCATGTTAGTTGAATTCAGTATTATTTTATAATGAAATGGTTTAATAATTAGTAATGATGCAGTAGTTAAGTATCATGTTATCTTATGGTCAATTTGGTTAGAAATGTTAATTTGTTATTGATATTGTAATTGTTAGAATAGATTAGGTGAGAAGATAGTGTAGCATCACTCGTTCATGAGTGCCCTGCTACACTGCAATTCCTTCTCATGATAGGATGTTTGATTATATATATATACATGTGCTACTTGACGTTTATTTGGATGCAGGATTGCAGGAATAAGTCTCGATTCCACCTGCTTCGGCAGGACAGGGCGAGCAATAAATTAACCCAACGGGTAAAAATGTTGAAAAAGGGAGTAGGTTTGGAAGTGTCCCCGTCCCAAGTCTGTCGTCTGTTGTGAGTCGTGTTATGACTGAAGTTTTCATTCTCGTTGATTGTGTAGTTTGATTGTTGGTTCATGTTTATTTAATTAACCTTATTTTATATGATAATTGATTAAAGTTGTCTAGTTGTTTTGATTTAATTGTGAGTTAGTAGAATGTTAAATTTAAATATATTATAAATTAAAAAGTGAGTTAATTTATTAAAAAAGTAAATAATTATTTTAAATTAATATTGTTGATAATAATTAAATTAAATGAATATTGATAAGGATAATTTAAATATTATCTTTTTATTAATAAATTAGCAAATCTTGCATAGATAATATCTTGATTAAATAAATTATTTTAATTGAAAAAATTGTAGATAAATTGTGCTTTTAAAAGCTGGAAAAAGGACCAATAGGAGAGAGGCTTTTTGAGAAAAGAAAGCAAAAGAGCTTTATTGATCTTTATTTTTTGATTTATTATTTTTATGAGAAGATTATTCACACAGAGGGTTCTGCGCTATTGTTTTTGGGGATCTGGAAAAGAAAAGAATTTTTGTTAAAAACTTTAAAAAAAAATAATTGATTTGAAAGATAGATAGATTCGAAAAGAGAGCTGCAGGAGGCGATCGAGAAGGAGCTGCAGGAGGAATTCGAAAGGATTCTTCATTGAATGAAGGACTCCAGGTTCTATTCTATTAATTTAGTATTATTTTATTGTTTTGTAAATAAAATTTAGTTGAGTTTGAGAAGTCCATTCCTTTATTTCCTTTTTGAAAATGAGTCTGTGAATTGAAAACTTATTGTGTTAAAACCCTCGAATCTTATGTAGAAAATCTAGTAAAACCCCCTCGAAAACTTTCAATATAGATAGATGGAGAATTTTATTGTTTTGAAAAGAGAACCATTTTTATCTCTAGTTAAATTTGCATGCCCAAATCTGGACTTGTATTTGATATAAAACAGATTGGTTTAAATTAATTAATTATTATTTTGGTTAAATATATATATATATATATATATATACAGAGGCTGTATAAAATTTATATATATCTGAATGAATATATAAAATACATATTTTGTTAATTGTGAAAATTTTGTGTTCATTTAGAAATCATATATATTTTTCTAGTTTAAAAATATATTCAGTGCTTTGAAATTTGTGTTGTGCTTTGTTTGAATCTAAAATAAAATAAAATAAAATATATATTTATATATTTACTGGTAATGCTCTGGTTGAGGTACGAATTTTGTATATAAAAATAATAATAATAAAAGAATAGTCATGTATAAAATAATTATATTTGTTTTGGTTGTCCGAAACCTGAAATTGAATTTAAAAAAAAAAGTCTTATAAAATAAAATAAAATTTATAAAATTTATAAAAATTATATTAAATGAATTTTTGGGAATGGGGGTCGGATGAGGCCGCACCACCCACCCACTGTGGGCTGCCACCCACCTGTCTATCAGGTCACACCTGGAGGCTGTGCCCACCAGTGTGTGGTACGCATACACCAATCGGTGGTGGTCATAAATGGGGAGGGATGCGACCTCCCTTGGGAGGTACGCAGTACTCCCTGTTGTTAGGGTAGTTGCAAAGTTTTTTTTTTAAATTCATTTTTTTTTTATTATTATCATTGCTGTGTCATTTAATTCGATTATAATGTAATTCAAATTCGATTTCGTATATGTATATATATATATATATATATATATAATTTTTTTATTGTGATTTAAAATGATATAATATTATTTTTTATTGTTATTTTATGAATTCTCAATAATATATTTTTATATAATGATATAATTTATAAGTTTATTTATATATATAGTCTTTTGTTGTGTTTATGAATTTTAAATGATAATTTTGTGGAATTGCAATGTTATAGCGTAGTTGTGCGAACAGTAATTAAATTAGGTGTTTGAAATTGAATCGAATCAAATTATCTCGAGTAGATGATTTATTTAATTGGGGAAATTTGCTGTTTATTTAAAGGAGTTTTAGGGTATTGATTATGTATTGTTCGAGATTATGCATTTTATTTAATTTGATTTTCTTCAAGTTGGGTTTAGGTCATGTAGAAAACCCTTGAGTTAACTTATTCAATTATAGGATTCAAAGTTGTGTTTAGAACTTCCAGAGGCGGGGTTTTCTAATATGAATTGTGATCTCGTACTTGATGTTTGGTCTATGATTCGAACCTGATTATGATTTAGTTTGCTTTTGGACTATATCGTTTGTAGTTATGTTTCATATGTTATGGAGAGATGGTTATGTCTCGTGGAGGATCCATGTGTTGGTTCAATTAGGTCTTGTTGATGCAGTCCTTTTTGTGCTGTTATTTTGGGATTGAGTGTTTAGAGAGAGTGGCTCTAGTGGGGGCCGGTGCACAAAGAGGCTGTCAGGGTAACCCACGTAGAGTTGTATTAATCGGTCATAACCTAAGTAATAAACCACGGGTTGGGATTAAACACTAATAATATAATTGTGAAGCCTCGTCCGCCTGTTAGTGCTATCATAGACTAAAGGGGACTGAGAAGGCCGTGGTTGGCAAGGTCATTGCCTTGTCTTCATGAAAGGTTAATGACTCCGCATGAGTAACCCTATGGGGTGGCGCCTTGAGATAGGTTATCAGGAGAACCATAAATGGAGGCGGCACCTTAACTTGGTTGTCTGGAGAATCCATGTAGAGATGGAGGCGACACCTTGTGATAGGTTGTCTGGAGAATCCATGTGAAACCATGCGATGACACTCTCGTCTAACATTCTATTTGTGTTGATTATTAAAGTCCTCTGGAAGTGATTTATTGATTTGTCTTTGGTCATTGTTGGAAGTAGTTTTTGATATTATGTCTTGAGTTTCATTGATGTTATGATTGTGACTTGTTATTATGTTCAGAAGTGGTTTACAGTTGTGTCTTTGGATTTGTCATTGTTCAGTTTCTAAGTGGTCTTTGATGTTAAGTTGTCTTTTGGAGTTAGTCTTTGTTATTGTTAGGCATGCTTGGTCGGGGACCCTTCCTTGTCTACTCCCAGCATAGGGGTGGTTGGGTGGAATGTGCTTCACACCCCGTTGGGTTTTCCTTTCTATTGTAGATGTATCTTTTATTGCAGGGCTCTTTGGCAAAAGTTGATGATCTAGTAATTCTTTGTACCAGATGTATGTTATACTTCGGATGTAATGTAATCATTGATGTATTGTCTCCCACATGTGTTGGGATGACCATGTTGTAAATTGTATATGTAGTTATTGGGATGTATGTTCAGACAGTTGTATTTTACTATCATTTGGATGTGATGTATATTCAGGCCTTGTATTTATTCAAGAACTGTCACTTGTAATAGTTGGATATGTTCTGTTGTAACTATCAAAATATGTAACACTTTATATCTTTATAATTACATGTGTTATCATATGTACTTATGTTATGAATATGGTTATTGTTTATTGGATATTTTAATGATGAAATGGGAATGAATAGATTTATATAATTGTTAAATTATTGTTTATTCTATTATCGTTGTTATGGGTTAGTGTAGTAATGTCACCTCGTGTACCCTAATGGAATTTGTCGTGTAAATTAATACATTGTTATATTAGAATATTTAAATTCAATCTTAAGTTCTTTAAAAAAAATTGTTCCGTTGTTATTAGTTCCTTTGGGGTTCGCATGGCGGGGCGTTACATTAACTTATTCCTCTATATTTTTCTTTTACTCTGTTATATATTTATAATTTATCCCTCTGTACTTTTACTCTGTTATATTAATATATATACATCTTTCATATATATATATATATATATAAGTATTTTTTTTAATTTATTTATACTAATATCTTTGTGCGTCGGCCATACGAATTTGCATTTATCTCTATGCGTCATCCGTACAAATTTACATTTATCTCTGTGCATTGGCCGTATGAATTTACATTTTCATAGTGTAAAATGAAATCAACTTTTGGAATTTTTTTCTGTTGTTAAAAATTAATTTGTAGTTTAAAAATTTTTGGGGAGGGTTGAAGGGACGGCCGAAGCCATACCCTTCTTCCCTCTTCCCTGCGTGGCTCACTGCACACACCAGTCTTATAGACTACTGCGGGTAGTCAGTTGGGCCGTCGGCCCTTTTCTTTGTATGGTTTAATTTTTTTTATTTTTTTTAACATTTATATATATACATATATATGTATATGAATATATATATATTTATTTTGGTATATATATATATTTATTTTATTAAATATTATAATTATAATTTATTTTATTTTAAATCGAATTGTAATTATTTTATTTAATATTATTGGGCGGGGGCCCTAGCTCGGTTGGCTAAGTAATTCCGTTGCGGCTCTGCTGGTCACGAGTTCTAGTCTCCCCCGTCCCGTGGTACTAGAGGGCATGTCGTGCCAACGCCGCCGGTCATGTTAAAAAGTTTACCAGGCGCACTGCAGTTTATAGGGGGTCGTGCTACCCAATTCCTATAGTCTAAAAATAAAAAGAAAAAATATATTATTGTTATTTTAAAATGTAATTTTTTGTATTTTAAATAAAATGTTAATAATGGCTATATATATATATTTATATATTTAAAGGGCAGTATTTTATCTTTTGTTATGTTGAGCAAATAATTTAAAACAAAAAATTAGTTTTATTTTGTACTATAAATGGATTATACTGAGAACTAGTTATATTTCATTATATTTGAAAATGAGAATCTTATGTTTTTTTTTTTTTTTTTATGTAACGATTAGAAAATTGGTGAGATTAATTTAATTAAATAATCGGGAATGAATTACATTAAATTTGGTGTTGTCTTGCAAAATTAAATTGAGTTATCTTTTTCGTTATGGCTATTGTTAGTGTTGTCCATGTGGGAATCCTGTTGTTATACAAACCCTTGTTCTAGAGGCTTGATTTATTTTCTTGGACATTTATCCTTGCACTTCTTGGAGTTGAATATTACATGATTTTGTTAAGCATATTTATTTGGAAGGGTTGTACAAGATTGTGGCCATTGTGATTATGAGTGGTCGCAAGATGGATTTTCCTCCCATGTCTTGTTTTGTGTTCTATGCCTTATACTTGATGGTACAACCCTTGCCTTATTTTGATTTCTATTAGGGGTCTTAGAGAGAGTGGCTCTTCATGGGGGCCGGCACCTCGGGTAGGAGGAAGCGCACAAGAGAACCCCCATAAGAGTAGTTAAACAAGTGATATCCTAAAAAAATAGAATTAGGGGGATGGGTAGTAAAACACACAAGATAATAAATAGTGGATTCCTTGTCTATGCATTAGGGCTATCATAGACTAATGATAGATTGAGAAGGTCGTGGTCGAAAAAGTCATAATCTATTATTCATGAGAGGTTATCGACTCCACATGAGCTACCCTATGGTGACAGTGCTTCAAGTAGGAGGAAGAGCTAGGAGATCCATAGATGGGTTTCGGCACCTCAAGTTGGAGGAAGAGCCAGGAGATCCCATGTGAGCTATTCGATGACACTCTCCACTAGACACTCGTTTGCCTTGTTTCTTTTTTCCTCTGGAAATGTATTTTTGAATTTTGGATGTTGTATTAGTTTTCTTTGGTTTTGTATTCCTATTGTTGATTCAGATTCTTGTGAAAATGATTTATGGATGTTCTTTGGTGTCTTGTTTATTGTTATTGCTTTGTTCTATTGTGATTTGTTTCGTAGCTTTATCTTTTGTTGTCTCGTAAATTTTGTGGATTATGGTGTTGTGTTATTGAGTTTTTACTTCATTGTTTATGGACACAATTTGACAATCATGGTCGAGTTAACTTCATTGTCACCTCTGAGCATGGGGGGAGTTATCTTTAATTCACATGGTTGGGTGGAACGTGCTCCACAACCATTGGGTTCCCCATCAACATCCTTTCTTTTCAGTATTCCCGCAGTTGGAGTTGTACCAAGGTTCACTTTGTAAATCAAAATTCATTATTATCCCACATGTTTGGGAAATTTGATGTAATTCTTATATCAAGCACTTGTAATGTAAACTTATGTTTAAACAATGATGTAATAGTTAGGATTCTATGTAACTCTATTTGATGAGATTCTATATGATGGAAATATGTAATGTAGTGATACTTTCACTCTTGGTTATGGATGTACCTTTATTTATGTTTTTGTAATATAATTGGTTAAGTTGTTTAATAATTATTCTTTTATTTTTGTTCTTGTTGTGTTGCGATGTGACATTGCTTGCCCCAGAGAATGTAACGTTAGGTTGTTTATGTGCGATGTAAATGTAATTAATGTTCAATTACATGTTTACTTTATGTTATTTAAAAAAAATTGTTGTGCAATGTTGATTCTCTGGGGTTTACACGGTAGGCATTACAACTTGGTATCAGAGCCAGGTTTGTAAACGCTGGGGTCTTTGGGTAGTTAAGTCCATTAGGCAACCTCATGTTTGAACTCTCGAGCTCATTGTACCTTTATCTTGTTGTGCAGAAATATCCCTCGAGGTAGAGGACGTGGCCGAGAAGAGGCCATGGTGCTGGTCACAGAGCAAATCAGTGAAGTCCCTCAGTTCCCAGTTCTCATGGTTCTGAGCATGAGGAACAACCGAGATTTCACAGTAATCCATCAGGTGGTCTGAACCCAGGATAGCCTGGATTGGATGGTCCTTTACAACACATTCTTGGAGAGATTCTAGCTCATTTGGGACCGAGGCCAGAGGAGGAACCACAGATTGAAAGAGAAAGAGAAAGGTCACCGAGGCGGAGGGAAATAGCTTTTGATCAGGATGCAGTCATGGCAGGCCATATGAGGGATTTGTTGAGAGCTCACCCACTGACATTTGATGGTTTGGGAGGAAGACTAGAAGCCAAAACTTGGCTAATTGACCTTGATATTAGTTTGGTCACTTGGGAATTGTTCCTAGATAGGTTTAGGGCTCGTTTCCTCTTAGACCATTGGAGGCAGCGCAGGGCTGATGAGTTTCACGATCTCAAGCAGTTGTCAATGACAGTAGAGAAGTATGAGAGGAACTTCTATGAGTTGAAGCAGTATGTAGGGATTAGCCACAATGAAGGCATGTTGGTGCAGCATTTTGTTTGGGGCCTAAATGCCCACATCAGTGGTGGCGTGCGAATCTTCAAGCCAAAGATGATGGAAATGGTAGTTGAGAAGGCTCACTTGGTAGAGGAAAATTTGGCCATGGGCTTGGGTGGTCACATTGGAGTGCAGATTAGCAGTACACCTACTCCGGGATTTAGCACTCATGGAGGTCAGTCTCAGGGGGCAGGATCTTCCAGAAACAAGTTTCAACCCTCGAAAGGGGGTCATCAGTAGCAGCAGCCTCAACAACAGCAGACAAGATAGAAGAACTTTCAATCTCAACAGGGTGGCAATTCGTAGTTTCATAAGGATCAGAATAGGAATCGAGTTTGTTAGGAACATTTTGTTCAACCTGCACCTATTTTTTAGTTAGTGCCGAGTCGAGGAAGTTTTCAGCAATCAAATGCTCCATCAGGGGGCAGAGGTTTTGGCAGGGGTACTGGGTGTTACTCTTGTGGGTAGTAGGGGCACAATGCCAGATTGTGTCCTCAGAAGAGCACTTCAGGTTTTAATCAGAGGCCAGCTAGATTAGAGCTGACAGTAGGTGATGCAGGGAGATCTCATCATGTATTTGCTGCAGTGGATAATCAGTAGGCAAATCACCAGAGCACCGTCATTGAGACTTCAGTGTGTTACATGGTTCTAAAATTTCTATACTTTTTGACTCTGGTGCATCTGACTCCTTTATATCTCCTTTAGTGGTTGAGCGATGTGGGCTATTGGCAACTAGTCAAGGCATGAAATGGTAAGTTGAATTGGCTTCAGGGTCAAAGCTCGTCATAGAGAAGCTTGTGCAGGATTGTAGTTTGAGTATAGGGGCTTCGTCAACCAAAGTAGACCTCAGAATCCTACCACTCGGCTCATATGATGTCGTCTTGGGCATGGATTGGTTGAGTGCACACCGTGCTACAATTGATTGTCACCATAAAGCAGTGTGGTGCATTGATGATTCTGGAAAGGAGTTGGAGATCATGGGTGTTCAAAGACCCATTTCTTTGTGAATGATCTCTGCCATACAGCTCAAAAGGTGCTTCCGACAGGGTTGTCAGCTCTTTGCAGTATCTATGAGTGACTTGGAATCAGAAGAAAGTCGAGGGGTGTCATTGGATGAGTACCCTCTCCTTAAGGAGTTTTCTAATGTGTTTCCAGAAGAGATACCCGGTATGCCGCCAAAGCGAGATATAGACTTCAGGATTGATCTGGTACCTAGAGCTGAGCCAATATCTTGAGCTCCATATCGGATGACAACGCAGGAACTTCAGGAACTCTAACTGCAGCTAGAAGAATTGTTGACTAAGGGCTTTATCCACCCAAGTGTTTCACCTTGGGGAGCACCTATGATATTCATGAAGAAGAAGGATGGTTCTCTTTGCTTGTGTATTGACTATAGCCAGTTGAACAAGGTAATAGTGAAGAACCGATATCCTTTACCTAGAATTGATGATCTTTTCGATTAGATAAAAGGGGCAAAAGTGTTCTCTAAAATTGACCTTAAATCGGGATACCATCAATTGAGGATTACAGATCTAGATATTCACTAAACAACACTTCATACTCAATACAGACATTACGAGTTCACTATGATGTCGTTCGCGTTGACAAATGCACCTTCAGTCTTTATGAGCTTGATGAATGGAGTGTTCCAAACATACTTGGATAGATTCGTCCTTATGTTTCTCGATGGCATTCTGATTTATTCTAGGTCTATTGAGGAACATGCAGAACATCTAAAGCAAGTGTTACAGTGCTTAAGGGACAATCAGTTGTTTGCCAACTTGGCAAAGTGTGACTTTTATAAGACTAAAGTTCAGTATCTGGGGCATGTGATTTTAGGTGATGGAATCTCAATTGATCTTGCAAAGATTCAAGCCATTGTGGATTGGCCCGCACCCACAAATGTCTCAGAAATTCACAGCTTCATGGGACTTGCAGGATATTATAGGCGGTTCATCCAAGGCTTTTCTAGGTTGGAACATCCTATCACCTCTCTCTAGAGGAAGGGAAAGAAGTTTCTTTGGTCAGATCAGTGTCAGTTAGCTTTCTAGACTCTAAAGGACAAGCTGACTAGTGCTCCAATCTTAGTAGTACCGGATCCAACAGGTGATTTTGTTGTTTGTATGGATGCTTCTTTGGAAGGCTTAGGGGCTATGTTGATGCAAGAAGGGTGGGTGATTGCTTATGAATCATGAAAGCTAAAGGATCATGAACTCAATTACCCCACTCATGATTTGGAGTTAGCCACAGTTGTTCATGCCTTGGTAAGGTGGCGACACTTTCTCTTAGGGCATCGGTTCAAGTTGCATACAGATCATTGTAGTCTGCAATACATCTTTATGCAGCCGAGCTTGAATGCAAGGCAGAGAAGGTGGATGGAATTCTTGTGCGAATATGATTTTGAAGTGAAGTATATTCAGGGCAAGGAGAATGTGGTGGTAGATGCGTTGAGTAGACGCAAGCATGAGATCTCTACTGTGGCCCTTGAGGTGGATTTGAAGAGTCATATCCTTGTAGCTCTTTCTTCAAATGAATGGTATCAAGCGGTGAAATCATAAGTTGAGTCAGGCAGAGCATTGGAAGGAAAATTTGTTGGTTATTCTTTGGAATTGGATGGTGTTTTGCATTATGGAGGCCGAATTTGTGTACCTCCTCTAGAGGGTCTTCGTACCCTAATCATGACTGAAGCTCATAGGGCTCCTTATTTGTCTCATCTTGGAGTTAAAAAGATGTACGCTGATCTTTGCTCATTATATTTTTGGGTAGGGATGAAGCATGACATTGCTGATTTTGTGGCTAGGTGTCTAGAATGTCAGAGAGTTAAGGCCAAGCACCATAATCTGATAGGTTTGTTGCAGCCTCATCTTGTTCTGGAGTGGAAGTGGGACATCATTTCTATGGATTTCATTGTCGTGTTTCCTATGACTTCCAGGTGACACGATGCTATCATGGTCACTATTGACAGGTTGACCAAGGTAGCCCATTTCTCTCCCATTCGATCTTCCTATACTACTTCTATGGTGGATATTGTGTTCATGGAAGACATTGTTCGATTACATGGAATACTGTGTAGAATTATTTCTAATAGAGATCCGGTATTCACATCTGCGTTATGGACATCTTTGCAGCGGTCCTTAGGGACTAAGTTGAATTTTAGTTTTGCCTACCATCCTAAGATAGATGGTCAGACTGAGAGAGTCAATTAGGTGCTTGAGGATATGCTTCGCATGTATGTCATGAACCAACAATCTCATTGGGAAGATTATCTACATTTGGTTGAGTTTGCCTATAACAATGGTTATCATAGTTTGATTGGCATGGCTCCATTTCAGGCTTTATATGGTCATCCTTGTCGTACCCCTTTGAGCTGAGATTGGTTAGAGGACAGGGTTCTTCTTTGACCCAAGATGCTTCAGGATATGGAGCAATAGGTAGCTCGCATCCGATAGCATCTAGTAGCGCCTCAAGACAGGCAAAAGAAGTTTGCTGATGCACATAGAGTTGATCAGAAATTTGTAGTTGGTGATCGAGTGTTTCTTCGTGTTCATCCTCGGAAGATCCCTATTCATTATGGAAAGGGTTCTAAGCTTACATCCAATTTTTTGGGACCATTCAAGGTGTTATATCATATTGGTCATGTTGCCTATCGCCTGGCCTTGCCACCCAGTTTGTTGTGGATTCATGATGTGTTTCATGTTTCTGTCCTTAGGCCTTATTTTCCTGATGTTACTCATGTACTTGATTGGAATTCTCTATAGGTCGAGGACGCATAGCTAGCTCTAGAGCCTGTGGCCATGGTGTAGCACAAGATACTCGTTCTCAGAGGCAGGGATACTGAGCACGTGCGGGTCCAGTGGGATCCCAATGATGAGCCTTCAACGACATGGGAGGACGCTTCCTGTATCAGAGAATCCTACCCTTACTTATTTACTGGCTTCCAGGAGTAAGCCAGATTCAAGGGGCGGAGGATGTAATAACCCTCCTGGTTGCTAGTTGGACTCTTTAGTTTTATGCTTTGATTTGATAGTTTGATACTATGATGGTACTGTTATTGTGTGATTTGGATAGTTAAGCATTTGATGATGATGTTATTCCATTAGTGGACATGATTATTTCATATGACATTGTGCTTGGTGATGTTAGTTGATTTTCAAAATTATATTATGATGTAGAGACTTTTATAAATTATGTTATGAGATGAATTGTTAGTTTAGAAATGTTATGTTATCAGTTATATTATAATTGTTAGGATGGATGTGCTGAAGGACAGTGTAGCATCACTCGTTGTGAGTGCTCTGTTACATTGCGATTCCTTCTCACAATACAATGCTTTGATTATATATATATATGCACATGTACATGACTTCATTTGTATGCAGGTATTATAGGTATATAGTCTCGATTCCACCTGCTTCAGTAGGATAGGGCGAGCACCAATGGCCCAATGGTTAAATGTTGAAATAGAGGTGACAATGAAGTCAATTTTCCCATGATGTTAGACCGCCTTGTTTGATTGGTATTGTAAAAATTTTTAGTTGTCATTATTGTGGTTTGTGGTTGTGTTATGTCATATTTTATTAATGTGGGTATTTTATAAGTTGTGATTTATTTTATTTAAATGTTGGTAGTAATTGTTTATTATAATGTTACATTAATTTGTATGTAAATATTTAAATGTTGTATTTTAGAAAGTCATGTGCTAATTAAATATTAAATTGTGTTTTGTTATTTTAATTAAAATTATCCTTCTAAAGATAATTATAAAACAAATAAAATAAATAAATTAAATTTGTGCATAGCAAATAAAACTTGCAAAAGTAGATTTAAAATAGAAAGTATTGAAAAAGGAAACATAACTGAAATTAAATTATTTTCTTTTATATTAGATTTTTTTTAGAGTTTTTGAAAAGAAAAGAGGATCTTTTATTTAGTTGCATAATTGTGAATTTTCATTCATGGGAAAAGTGTGACAGAGGTTAAAAATAAATAAAAATAAAAATAATGCCTTCGAATGTAGAAATCTTCTGAAGTTTTTGGGAAAGGGATTTGTGAATCTATTGCTGCATGTTTTGGGGAAGGGTTTCTGAGAGAATTTTAGTTTTGAAGTTGAGCACGATATGCTGAAGAGGAGATTCTAAAGGAGGAATGAAAGCTGTTCGAGAAGACTGTCAGAATCAAGCGAGCTTCATCAATTTTCTGAACTAAGCGCATGACACTAGGTTCCACTTGTTTTTTTTTTCCTTTGTTTTATCCTTCATCATTCTGTTTCAGAGAAAAATAGAATTAAATTAAAAATGATTTATGTGAGAAAAGAAAACTTTTGTTGGAATAGAAAAAAATTATTGAATGAGATTAGACTAGTTTCCTAAGAGTTGTTGGATTGTTCTCAATTTGTCAAAACAAAAACCTTCATCCTCTGAAACGTCCAATTTAACTATAATGGGAGTTTGGGGAAAATTGATCTCATCCTTGAGAATAATGAATTTGAAATTTCTTTGAAAATATATTTATATATGAATGATTTAAACTTATTCCTTTGTATTTTTCTTTTACTCTATTATATATTTATAATTTATCCCTCTGTATTTTTACTCTGTTATATTAATATATATATACATCTTTCATGTATATATATATATAAAAAGTATTTTTAAAAATTTATTTATACTAATATCTCTATGCGTCGGCCGTACGAATTTGCATTTATCTCTGTGCATCAGTCGTACAAATTTACATTTATCTCTGTGCGTCGGTCGTATGAATTTACATTTTCGCAGTGTAAAATGAAATCAACTTTCAGAAAAAATTTTTGTTGTTAAAAATTAATTTGTAGTTTTAAAAATTTTGGGGAGGGTTGAAGGGACGGCTGAAGCCGTACCCTTCTTCCCTCTTCCCTGCAGGGCTCACTGCACACAACAGTCTTAATGACTACTGCAGGCGGTCAGTAGGGCCGTCGACCCTTTTCTTTGTATGGTTTAATTTTTTTTATTTTTATTAACATTTATATATATATACATATATATGTATATGAATATATATATATTTATTTTGGTATATATATATATTTATTTTATTAAATACTATAATTATAATTTATCTTATTTTAAATGGAATTATAATTATTTTATTTAATATTATTGTTATTTTAAAATGTAATTTTTTGTATTTTAAATAAAATGTTAATAATGGCTATATATAGATATTTATATATTTAAAGGGCAATATTTTATCTTTTGTTATGTTGAGAAAATAATTTAAAACAGAAAATTAGTTTTATTTTGTACTATAAATGGATTATACTGAGTTAGTTATATTTCATTATATTTGAAAATGAGAATTTTATGTTTATTTATTTCTTTTGTAATGATTAGCAACTTGGTGAGATTAATTTAATTGAATAATTGGGAATGAATTACATTAAATTTGGTGTTGTCTTGCAAAATGAAATTGAGTTATCTTTTCCGTTATGGCTATTGTTAGTGTTGTCCATGTGGGAACCCTATTGTTATACAAACCCTTGTTCTAGAGGCTTGATTTATTTTCTTGGATGTTTATCCTTTCACTTCTTGGAGTTGAATATTACATGATTTTGTTAAGCATCTTTATTTGGAA
Organism: Sequoia sempervirens; assembly: GCA_007258455.2. NCBI lineage: Eukaryota > Viridiplantae > Streptophyta > Pinopsida > Cupressales > Cupressaceae > Sequoia > Sequoia sempervirens. Next base: position 222,083,649 of record VDFB02086081.1, read on the forward strand.
GGGTTGTACGAGATTGTGGCCATTGTGATTATGAGTGGTCGGGAGATGGATTTTTCTCACACGTCATGTTTTGTGTTCTATGCCTTATACTTGATGGTACAACCCTTACCTTATTTTAGTTTATGTTAGGGGTCTTAGGGAGAGTGGCTGTTCGTGGGGGCCAGTGCCTCGAGTAAGAGGAAGTGCACAGGAGAACCCACATAAGAGTAGTTAAACAAGTGATAACCTAAAAAAATAGAATTAGGGGGATGGGTAGTAAAACACACAAGATAATAAATATTGGATTCCTTATCTATTCATTAGGGCTATCATAGACTAATGATAGATTGAGAAGGCCATGGTCGGCAAAGTCATAATCTCGTCTTCTTGAGAGGTTAGCGACTCCACATGAGCTACCCTATGGTGTCGGTGCCTCAAGTAGGAGGAAGAGCCAGGAGATCCATAGATGGGTGTCAGCACCTCAAGTTGGAGGAAGATCCAGGAGATCCATGAGAGCTATGCGATGACACTCTCCACTAGACACGTATTTGCCTTGTTGTTTTTTTGCCTCTTGAAATGTATTTTTGGATTTTGGAAGTTGTATCAGTTTTCTTTGGTTTTGTACTCCTATTGTTGATTCATATTCTTGTGAAAATGATTTATGAATGTTCTTTGGTGTCTTGTTCATTGTTATTGCTTTGTTCTATTGTGATGTGTTTCATAGCTTTATCTTTTGTTGTCTCGTAAATGTTGTGGATTATGGTGTTGTGTTATTGGGTTTGTACTTCGTTGTTTATGGAGACAATTTGACAATCATGGTCGAGTTAACTTCATTGTCACCTCTGAGCATAGGGGGTGAGTTATCTTTAATTCACATGGGTTGGGTGGAACGTGCTTCGCAACCATTGGGTTCCCCATTAGCATCCTTTCTTTTCAGCATTCCCGCAGTTGGAGTTGTACCAAGGTTCACTTTGTAATTCAAAATTCATTATTATCCCACATGTTTGGGAAATTTGATGTAATTCTTATATCAAGCACTTGTAATGTAAACTTATGTTTAAACAATGATGTAATAGTTATGATTCTATGTAACTCTATTTGATGAGATTCTATATGATGGAAATATGTAATGTAGTGATACTTTCACTCTTGGTTATGGATGTACTTTTATTTATGTTTTTGTAATATAATTGGTTAAGTTGTTTAATAATTATTCTTTTATTTTTTTCTTGTTGTGTTGCGATGTGACCTCGCATGCCCCAGAGAATGTAATGCTAGGTTGTTTATGTGTGTTGTAAATGTAATTAATGTTCAATTACATGTTTACTTTATGTTATTTAAAAAAAATTGTTGTGCAATGTTGATTCTCTAGGGTTTGCACGGCGGGTGTTACATGACTAGTTTTTCAGTTGAGAAAAAAGTTGTCAAATGCAAGTAGTGTAAAGTTGCGAAGTGGTGCAAATTTTGTCCCAAACAAAATGTGCCAACACATCCAAATGGGTAATTTTATGCTATGGATGGTCCTCTTTTGCACCCAAATACTTTGAATCTCTCTAAGCTACATTAGACTAGTGATTTCCCTTAAGAGTCCAAAGTGCTAAAAGGAAGAAATCTTTGAAGGGCTATTTCTTAGAAACCGTTATGCCTACAAAATCTTTGTCTGAGGATGTGGGATTGTGTTGGGACTCTCTACAATAACCTCTCTTATATTTTTCTATCTCAGAGGTGTTTTCCCGTGGTGACCAGTTTTCAGTTGAGGAAAAAGTTGTCAAATGCAAGCATTGTAAAGTTGCAAAGTCGTGCAACTTTCATTTTGCAAGTCATAGGACCAAACAGATTGTTCCAACATGTTAGGATGGGTACATTTACACTAAGGATGGTCCTCTTTTGGACCCAATTATTCTAAATCTCTCTGAGCTACATTGGACTGACAATTTCCCTTATGAGTCCAAAGTGCTAAAAGGAAACAATATTTGAAGGGCTACTTCTTGGAAACTATGATGCCTACATACTCTTTGTCTGAGGTTGTGGGATCATGTTGGGGTCCTCTACAATAACCTCTTTCATATTTTTCTATCTCAGAGATGTTTTCCCACGGATACTAGTTTTTCAGTTGATGGAAAAAGGGTTAGATGGATGTGATGTAAAGGTGTGAAGGGGTTTAGGGTTTGTTTTGTTCCTTTTCAGTAAGTGAAAAAGTGATTCATTTACTCAAATACACTTAAGTCATGAACTACACAAATGAATAGAAATTATATGCTTTAAAACATATAATTCTTAAAGTATACATTGCAATACTCATAAGTGACAAAGTATACACATAAGTTGTAAAGTATACACTTGAATACACATAAAGTGTACACAATATGCATGATATTATCATTCAATAATTGCTATCAAATATAGGATTTACAAAATTCCATGTAGGAATACAACAAATAACCCTAATCTTGAGTCATTTCCTAGTAGGGGAAGGAAATAGAGCTTGCATATCCTTTGTGGTCAACACATTCTTCCACAAGAGTAGCATGGTGACATTCTGGAGTGAACCACCTATACAAACCATTAAGGTAATAGTCAAACTACGTACAATAGAAAAAATGCTTAGAATAACCAATCTATATTATTCTAATCTCTCGCATACCTCTCCCAGAGGATCAAAGCTAGTTATTATTGTAGCACGTCCATGATCTATCATGCTAGGAACATCGCAATATAATTCAAATGAGATATCTATATCATCACAATAAAAAAGATGCTTATACTAGCAAATATATATTATTCTAAAAATCACGAATGATGATGAATTGGTAATGCAAACTATAAAATATGCTTAGAATAACCAATCTATATTATTCTAATACGTCACATACCTCTCCCAAATTATCAAAGTTGGCTATTTTTGCAATAGGTCCATGATCTATCATGATAGGAACATAGCAATATATTTCAAATGAGATATCTATATCGTCACAATAGAAAAGATTCTTAGACTAACAAATCTATGTTATTCTAAACAACATGAATGATGATGAATTGGTAATGCAAACTATAAAAGATGCATAGAATAACCAATCTATATTATTCTAAACAATCTAAATAATGACCCTTACTAGATAAAAAATGTCAAAACGTGATGAATAATATCATACCTGTCCCATACAACAAATGATCTACTACTCAAGTGTCCCTACAGGGTCATCTCTTACCTTCATAGTTTCCAATAATGCTTCATGATCAACACTACTAATTGTCCATAGTTTTTTTGTTTTTGGTCTAGAATGATGTCTTAATAACTTAACATTTGTTGCTATAACAAGGTGCGAATACATCAGAATGGTTTTGTGTTTCTTATAGTCTTCAAATGCAGGTACGTCATTCTTTCTAATCATATATGTTCACAACCAAGTTCCAAAAACAACAACTGAACCTATGTGATCATAAATTTTTTATCAACATCTAAATATACTTATAATAAAAAATGTATATTAATGTAAACAACCTAAACGATGGTGAAATGGTAATGCAACCAAGTTCAAAAAATAAAAATTGAACCTGTAGGATACATGAAGCCATCATCATTTTTCATCGATCATGTTAGCTTTTTCTTTCCTTGTACACATCATGCTAACCAATAGTCTAATCCCTCTTAATTCCCCTACAGTGCTACAATTGCATAGACATGTCCTAGTTGTACAAGAACTGAAAGATGATCGTAGTCAACTAAACTTTCCATTACATCTTGTAATGAGGATTGTGCTACACATAAAGGGGTTAGGTACTGTGGAATCCATGTATCTACCCATTCACTTGACTTGCACTGATCCCAATCACACTGAATACAATTTTGACAAAAAAATCCATCTCTCGTCTCCATATGGTCCATGCACTTGCATTGGAGCTTCAAACTGAATGCATCTTCAAAGAATATCTATATTTTTGACATTCCATTATGTCTCCCACTGTGCCCTTGTCAACCAACCAAAAGAACCTACTGACTTGTGAATCAAGTGTCCCTCCTTGTGATAGTTCATAGGTACACCAATCCAGAACAAAAAGTGCATCATTGAATTTTGCACCACCTCTAATATTCATTTGTTCCTTAACCAAAGCTCTCTTCACACATTCACCTACACCATCATGCTCACCTTCTCCATGCCCAACTTCAAAAAAACTCCTAATATGTGGTACACCCCTCTCTATATGCATCTTGCTCAACCAATAAAACATGCGAGCATTCTTGAATTTCCCTGTGCAATTATTTGACCAAATCAAATGTTGACCCATTGCAATTCCTTTTTCCTACAAAAACTCAAAAAAAAATTCAAAACAATGTTGTACTGTAAACTCGGATGAATGAGATCTATCATCACTCATGTAAAAATAGTACTCCCTGATTATCTTCCTATCCTCTTCTATACTATCAGGGGCGTGCCTATATGTTATGTGGACAAAAATAGCAATTTGAATAGAATTATAATATTGTGATTGAACTTCATTTTGTGGTTGCAATGTGTAATTTTCAGAAAAATCAACTATAGATACAATAGTTCCAATGGGGAAAGAGTCAAGTTACACATCCTGAATTGCTAATCCAACCACTATGACCTATGGCTATGCCTTGCATAATTATAGAAAAGATTTTTCTTAAAATCTGAAATAAAATCAGCAATACTTACCTTTCTTGCAACCAACTTGCATCTAGAACCCTCACCTCCACTCTTCAATGTGGATTTCACTATCTCATATTTATTTTTCTCAACAATTTTGTTACCAAAATCATGATCGCTACCCTCATGAAAGTATGTTACAAACTTTGATAAACCATCACATTGCAAACACATTCCATTTAAACAATCATTTTTATAAAATAAGCAACCATCACCTCTAATGCATAAAAATGAATCCAACAAATCCCTGGATGACTTGGGAAGTTGCACTACATGACACACCTACAACATTTTTTCAGTATGCATAGTAGAACGTATATGGCATAACAATTCATGATACATTGAAAACTCAACATGATATTTACCACATGTATTACAAATCTTAATAGGAACACAATAAAATGGTTTGCAAGACTCAAAATCCCTTTGGGAGATTTGAAAATGTGGATGTTCTTGACAAAATTATTTGGCTACATTCCAAAAAATGTTTAGGATGTAGTGTACAATCTCTATTGCCAATTCATAACTTTAGAACATCCTTTACGTTTGGTGATACTCTAGAGTGAGAATTCTAATATTGTTCAATTTGCATCTTTACATTATTGGTTAGCTTTTTATCAACATGTGGATGTCTCCCACTAAAATCTCACATATCATTTTGAAGAGCACTATCGAGCCTTCCTCTTCTTGATAGTGCTCTATTCAATGTTTTACGATTTAAGTTATAATCAATACAAGTTTGTCTCATTAAACAAGCATTTTTCAAATGATGGCTTACTAGTGAGGTTGTGATCACCCTTTGAGCAGCCCTTTTATCTTTTTCCTTGCTAGTCTTTCCAATAGAAGTTAGAGCATTAAAAATATTTTTTACAATAAGACTTTTTTTTTCCAATTTTTTTGTGAGACGAATCTTCAATTTTTTAATAATGGTCTCATTTTGTAAATATTAAATAATTGCACAAAAAGTTGGCATTGTTCGGTTAATGTCTTATTGGAAAAGAATTCATTGAACAATTTCATAGCCCACAAATGAACCGTTTGTTGTGACCTTTTCCCTTCAATATTATCAATTACGTTCTCATCTATTTCAACCGACCATTTACGGGTTCTTTTGTAACTAGGCATGTTGCATAAGGTTCATTTTCAACATTATCAATTACAATTTCATTTTGAACAACATTTTCATTGTACAAAAAAAAATCATTTTCAACCACATTTTCATTTTCAACATTTTCAAAATCAAATTCATTTTGAATATCATTTTCAAGAACATTTTCATTCTCAAAATTGTTCACATTTTCATTATCAATTAAATGCACATTTTCAATTTCAATGTTTTTACTTTCAATTTGAATATGGTGTTCAATATTTTCAATTCCTATTTCATCTTCACTTGAATTAACATTCAATGGTTCAGAAGAAGCTTCAATTTGAATATTTTGCATACCTTGTCTTCTTTTCCTATGACTTTCCCTATCTTTTTCTCTATATGTTTCAATTTTTTCTGCTATAAGTTTCCTTTTACCTTTTATCTTACGTCGATTATTGCTCCCCATTGCACAAACAAAAAAACACACAAATGATTGGAATTATACAAAAAGTGTAAGAGAATCTTCGAAAAGAAAAATTTCATTAGATGCAGACAAAAGCCATGAGATTTTCATGACAAAAAGAATGTAGGGACCGTTGAAATACTGAAAACGGTCGCTTTTTGTTTTGTATATAGCTTACAAAACAAATATCCATTATAAAATAGATATTTGTTATGAAACGGATATCCATCACATCTAGTGTTATTCTCATATGTTATATAATATATATCATATATAAATATATAATATGTTTTAATATATAATATATTTTGCTGCTTGTCCAAGTGTGTAAACCACTAATACACAAAATGGATATCCAAAAATAATGAATATCCAATAGTAACAAATATTTGTAATAAACAAATATCTATTTTTTAAAATTTAAGAATTATAATTTCTTTTGACATATGATATATATTTATTATCTAGTAGTATATATAACAATATATAATATATATTCATATATTATTATATATATCAATATATATTATATATATTAAAATATTATATTAATATATTTAATATAATCCCACCCTCTCCCACCCTCTCTCCCACTCTCTGCCACCCTTTGTCACCCTCTGCTACCCTCTCCCGCCCTCTCTCCCACCCTCGCCTACCCTCTCCCACCCTCTCCCCCACCCTCTCTCCCACCCACTCCCCCACCCTCTCTCCCACCCTCTCTCCCACCTTCTCCAACCCTCTCCCACCCTCTCCCACCTTCTCCTACCTTCTCCCACTCTCTCCTACCCTCTCTCACCCTCTCAGCCTTCTCCACCCTCTCAACCTCCCACCTTCCTTACCCTCTCCTCCTCTCCCACCTCTCTAACCTTCTCCACCCTCACTCTCCCACCCCTTCCACCCTCTCCCACCCTCTCTCTTATTCTCCCCACCTCTCTCAGCCTCTCACCCTCCTCACCCTCTCCACCTAGCTCCCACCTCACCCTCTCCACCTCCCTCCTCACCCCTCCACCCCCCACCTCTCTAGCCTTCTTGGCCCTTCTCCCTCCCCACCCTCTCCCACCCTCCACCACCTCTCTCCCACCCTCACAATCACCCCTCTACCCTCTCCCACCCTCTGCCCTCTCTCCCTCTTGTACCTCGTTCTCACCCTCTCCTGGCCTTCTCTCTGCCTCTCCCACTCTCCCACCCTCTCTAACCTTCTCCCACCCTCTCACACTCTCTCCCACCCTCTCCCACCTTCTCTTATCCTCTTCCACCCTCTCCCACCCTCTCCCACCTTCTCCTACCCTCTCCCACCTCCCATTCTTTACCACCCTCTCCCACCTTCTCCTACCCTCTCTCACCTTCTCCTAGTCTCTCCCACCCTCTCCCACCCTCTCTAACCTTCTCCCACCCCATCTCCCACCCTCTCACACCCTCTCCTACCCTCTCCCACACTCTCTGCCTCCACAACCTCTCTACCTCGCCCTCTTCCACTCTCTCCCACCCTCTTCCACTCTCTCTCAACCTCTCGTACCCTCTCCCACCCTATTGTACCCTCTCCCACCCTCTTCTACCCTCTCACACCCTCTCCCACCCTCTCTCATTGTCTGCTACTCTCTCCCCCAACCTCTTCCACCCTCTCCCCCGCCCTCTCCCACCTTCTCCCACCATCTCTCCCACCCTCTGCCACCCTTTGCCACCCTCTCTGCCACCCTCTCCCTCTCCCACCCACTTCCACCCTCTTTGACCCTATCTCCCACCCTCTTGCACCGTCTCTTCCACTCTCTCACACTCTCTCCTAGCCTCTCCCACCTTATCCTACTCTCTTCCACCCTCTACCACCCTATCCCACCCTATCCCCCACTCTAGAATATAAATAATATATATTATAGTATATATTATATATTATATAAACTATAGTGTATATTATATATAATATATATTTAGTATATATTATATATATTATATATTATAATATAATTTATATATAATATATAGTATATTTATATGCAATAAATTTATAATTTAAATAACGGATATCCAATATTAACAGATATCTATTTTTAGTGGATATCTATTTTGTTCTTTTGTTTTAAACACAGACAATGTTTTCATAATATATAAATATATATAATATATATTATAATACATATTATATATTCAAATATATAATAGATAATATATTATATATACAATAAATTTATGATATAATAAATGGATATCTTTTTGTAATGGATATCCATTTTTTTGACGACTTTATAATGTGAATTCTTCCTCATTTTCATGAACCAGTCCTCATTTTGGTGACATAGCAGTCGAGCAGCAACCTCCGACATCCTCTAGGTATGTTTTTTTTGCATTTTTAAAAAAAAAAATCTTAATTAGTCATAAATTTAAGTTTTATTTGCATTCTTTGTAGATTTTTTCATTTTTTTCATTTGTATTTAAAGTTACAACAAAATTTCAAACCCTAATTAGTGAAAAACAAAAAAAAAACATAAACAAAAAAATGGAACCTTTATTATTAGAAAGAAGTCATAAATTTGAACCTAGTATACTAAACAAACATAAAATAGAACTTTTATTACCTCCTTTCTCCATTTTTTTAAATTGTTTTACATTCTTGTCTATTTTTCATTATTCTTTATCACTTATTTTCATGTTTCTTAAATTCTTGCTTGGTTTACTATTTTTAAATTAGAATTTATTTGCTAAACAATTTGTTTTATAATTTTATAATTTTTTTGACTCTCTTCAGCTCTCAAAATAGAAAGGATCCTTGTTGGAAGTGCTCTAAATTTCCAATTCTTGGTGAATCTAGATCCATTGTTAGTATTGACTGGACAAAACTTTTCCTTGCAAACATACAAAAATGGGTGAAGTGAATGGGTAATAATCGATGTGCTATGTAGGAGCCTATTATTGATGCAGGAGCATCCAGTGGTGTAAGGGCAATCTTGCATCACCCAAAAATAGTTAAATTTCAAGCTCATCATTTTTCATATGTTTTTATATTTTTAGATACCCTTTTCATCATAATGAAATTCCCAATTTACGGTTTTTATTTTCTATTCCTGGGTTGAAAGATATTACAGTTTTAGTTTCCCAGATTTGCACCTGAAAATCTTCTGAGTTGGATTTGAGGCACTTAGAGCTTCCAGAATGGCCCCAAAACTTGCCAAAATTGGTGTAACAAATTTTAAGCGCGATCTTGACTTCGAGACCTTTCCAACAGTTCAAACGGTTTGTGAATCGGAGCCCTAGATCAAAAGTTATGGCCCCGGGAAGTTGGCGCACTTTCTAGAAGATACAATTGCAAATGTTCTTTTGAAATTTGAACTTCAAGTTGTAATTTTCGGTGCAAAACCGCTTAAACTCAAATTTTAATGTTGTTTTGGCTCCAAACTAAAGATGAGCTCTATTTATGGGTGGGTTTCTAGCATTTTTCGGTAACTTTTTGGGGACAAGTTCGCATATTGCGAAAGGGTTATTCTGTAGCTATCTATAACTTGTATGTGTTGTAGAACTTGGGGATTTGAGATCCTCTGCATGTAAGAAGCTCCATTTTTTGAATAATAAAATTATTCTCTTGTTTGTGGGTTATTTTCTATGTCTCGAGTCGTGCTCTCATCAATTATATTGAATCATATATAAATGATAGCCTCCCACACATCCCATCAATTATTTCCCATTAACTTTTCCCATTTCCTTATGGCTCCAGGGACAAGTTTTTGTTTAACTATGTATACAGATTCACTTAGTGTTGGCAATTTAGAGCAAAACACTTCCACCTTTGTTGAATCAATTTGGAGCTTAACACTTCCACCTTTGTTGAATCAATTTGTAGCTTAACACTTCCACATTGCAGTGAGGTAAAAATTTAACGTATTTTTAAATGAGATTCCACATCACTTTAACAATTATTTGTTTCCCATTTACATGCCTTAGACATAAATAAAATTTACACATTTTTTCATTTGTATTCAATTAATTCATTTATATTGAATGGTTTAAGGGGATTTTAAACATGCATCATACATTTTTCAATTACAAATTTAATGCAAGTTCACTTATATCTAAATCATGGATCCACACTCTCCACCTCCAACCACTCCACCTCCACCCACTCCACCTCGAAACCCCCCACCTCCACCACCTACACCTGATGGTGCTCACTTTTGAGAACAAGTCAATGTGCATGTTAGAACCATTTAGGATCAAGTTAACGCTATTCAAAACGAAGAATGTGTTCACCCATTATTGAGGCGTTTTGCATACAAAATGCAAACTGTTGTTGATGTGTGTAGGTCCATGGAATTGGACTTAGATGATCATCAATGATGGCTAGAGGAAAGGAGACAATCCCAATCTAAAGAGGAAAACACAAAGAAATGAATAGATGCAATTGAGAGCCACAAAACTTTATTAAGAAAATGATCTTATATTTATAAAAAAAATTTATCTTCGATGGATATTTTATAAAGATTTCTTTTGGATGGATATTTTTAGTGTTGAATTTATCAATATTTAATAGTGTAATGAGCAACAAAAGTTTAGTAATACATATTAAATAATCTATTAATTTAGTGTTTGTTAATTTATATAGTGTGTATATATAGTGTTTATTCATGTGCATCATGGTTGACTGATGACTTAATTTTTTATCATAATCATTGTATATATTTCACATGAACAATATAATTAACATGTATCTTGATGTCTTCTAAGGATTTTTTTTTAAAGTTGCATAATGTTCTTGTTTATGTACCATGATCGGAAGATAGTGATTCTTATTCATGATGATTTTATGGTCTTTTACATGAATGGTCTAATGAAATGCTATTAAACTTGAAGGTTTTAATGGCATGAATGTTGAATTGAGTTGTAATGGTTTTGTTTGATGGTTGTATCACTTCTTATTCTAGATCCCATCCCAACACGAGAAAAAACTCTTCCTCTCAACTCTCTCTTTCCCCCTCTCTCTCAGGTCTCTCCCTCTCCCTCTCTCCCCCTCTCTCCCTCTCTCTCTATCTCTTCATCCCTCCCTTTGTCTCAAATCTTCATCTATCTCTCCCTCTCACTCTCAAGTTCCTCCCACCCCTCTCTCTCTCTCTCAAGTCTTTCAAAGCTTCCTCTCTCCCTCTGTTTCTCCCTCTCAAGTATCTATCTCTCCCTAGATCAAGTCTCTCTCTCTCTATATCTCTCTCTCACTCCTCAAGTCTCTCTCTCTCCCTCTTTGCCTCCCACTCTCCCTCTCAACTCTCTCTCTCTCTCCCTCTCCATAATTTCTCTCTCTCCCCCTCTCATTCTCAGGCCTCTCTCTATCTCTCTCAAGTATCTCTCTTGGACTCTCTCCCTCCCTTTTTCTCTCTCAAGTCTCTTTCTCTCTCTCTCCATCTCAAGACTCTCTCTCCCTCTTAGCTCTCTCTCTCTCTCTTGTGAATTGGACACACATCAATACATATATAATATATACTATGTATTAAATATATTATATAATATATATAATAAATATTACATAATATTAATATAATATATAATATTTCATATATATACTATATGCTATATATAATAATTAATATGTATACTATATATAATATATAGTATACTATATAGAAAATATGTACTATATTGTATAATATAATATATATAATATATATAACATAATATTATATATTTATGTATTATAAATAATATAAAAATTTATAATTAACGAATATCCATTTTTAAAAACAAAATGGATATCCATTCAGGATTTGGTTTGGGCTGAAAAGTCAACCCAAAAAACATGTTTTTCAAAATTTGTTTACTTTTCTGAAGTCCACCCTTGTGGTTGACGAATTTTTTTTACCCGATTTTCATCAAACAAAAAGGGTTTATAGAAAAAATTTCATCTTTCCACCAATATAACTTTTGCCTTATTTTGAACTAAATAAATAATTATTATTGATTTTCTACCTACATTACGTCTAAAGTCTTGATTGATAGGTTGATTGAAAAACTTCTATAACTTTCAAACTACTTAACATTTTTTGAATCTACAAGATGCACCACATTCTATGCTTCACCTACTATAGAATTAAAAAAAAAAAAAAATTCATATTTTTTTGACCAAGTTATGGTGGTCAGACATAGACGTTTTAATAATTCTAAAAAGTTCTAGTAAAAAAATCATAACTAATTATTTATGTGGAAAAAAATTACAAAAAAAATCTGACACATCCAGACATGTGTCCTCTACTTATATTTAAAAAATTAGAAAAAATAATTATGTTTTTCTTGTACTTAGGGTGGTCAGACACACACTTGCTTCTTATTTTTTCCTGAAAATTTAGTACCATTGCATTGAAATTTTAAATTTTCTCAAAAAAAATTTAAGTTTTTCCAAAAAAAGACTAGTTGCCTAGAAACTACATTCAAATTGCTAAAACTTTTGTTCTTACATATTTTTCAAATTATGTTAATAACCTATTCAAATTTTTATGTCAAGTTTGCTAACTCTGATTTTTTGAATTTTCATTGCCACTTAGAGGCCTAGTTTTGACCCCCATGATCCTATGCATACCCCCTAGATAGAAAGAATATCAATGCATTTGCACTACATCGTAGGTCTTATCTTCCCTCCTTTCTTCTACACCATTGGGTAAATGGGAAGAGGATTCAGTGCATCCCATACTACAATGTGGGTTCATCCTCAACCCCACAAGGCTAAGTATACAGTTTGACAATAGGAAGGGGGTTCGATGCATCCCATACTACACCACGGGTCCATCCACCATCCCAAGGGTTTCCCTAAGTAGTGAACCTGCCATAACCTAGTGGATTCTGACTTCAATCGCCTATAGGCCACCAATGGTTCAAGCTTGTCCACCAAAGAAGAAGTAGCTCCCAACATATACCAACTTGTGACCTTACTAATATTCTCATCTATCTTCTTCACAATATCGGGTAACACTTGCATTGATCACTTTCATGCCCTTAGTGGAAATGAATCCCCTTAATACAACAATTAGCCTTAAATTATTGTCACCTGCACAGATGGGTCCCTACCCATGCAATTGTTACCATATCATAATCATAACCAAGGTAGCCCATAGCAACCTTCACCATCGTGCACCAAGTGAATTCTAGCTAGTCCCTAGTAGTAGCCTAGACATCGGTCATTGGCATGGTCCAATGACTTCCTATCACTACTCAAATATTTTTGAGGTTCACTCTTAGGTGGGTCACACATAACATGAATCACAATCACAATCAACAATACATTTTCCTATACATAGAGACCTCTAGATATGAAGTTTTTATCACAACACATACAAGTTACATGGAACCAACATGAGATGGAATATACATATATTTAATTAACAATTATAAATTTTTTAAATCCATTACTTCATTTAAACTAGTATTCAAAAGCACATTATGTATTAAATATAAGTTATTGAATTCCCTTAGCCTAATCATACCCATTTGGTACCCATTTAGTCTCAAACTAAAAATTATGGAGGAAAGACAAAACAATATAGGAACAACCCTAACCATTGGAATTATCCCCCCTGAACCCTCCCCCTATGGAATTGAGGTCACAAGGACATCCTTTGCCCTAGGACTTCCTACATACCCACTTCCAAATGGATCAAAGTCACACATAGTTCTCCTTACAAGCTCACTCAAGGATACCTACACACTGGTTCCCCATTATTAAGGTTCCATTAATGGTTCCCTTCAATTATTATTGACTGTCAGTAGGTAGAAAGACACTTAACTATTCTCACTAGGTCATCCCTATCACACTTGACCTCCCATAGATATTGATCCTAATTCAATTTGAACATCTTAGAATCCTTGCAATCAACTATCAAGGATATCACGAAACATTTAGTACCCTAATGATCATACCATATAGTTATAAGGATCACTATTGAGGCTCTTATACTCAAGAGAAATAGATATCTTTACAAGATATACAATAGTTTTTATGAGTTGGTTCTATATTATAATAATTGCTTGAATCCTACTTAACAAAGTTGGAAACACTATATCAATTAGACAAATATGTGAAACATAGTACCATTAATAATATTACTAATTATACTCTTGATCTTCTAGATTATTTTACCTTATGGTGTAACCCCATATTCTTATGATAGTTTATTTAATAGACTAGATAGTTTAATCATACTCATCATTTAGTCTAAACCTGACCTTAATGGTCATTAGTAAGGTATCAAGAGTTGCTTCATAGGATTTATCTCATAACTTGATCTCAACCTCATTGTCAAATTAATGATAATTTCCTTCCATTTGATATAAAATTATATTCAGGTTCATTATAGCTATAATAATAAATTTTATATCAAAATTATTGTATCTAAGAGATTGATAGACATCATACAATCATATAAATCATTTAAAATGGAATTAATGGATTGTCAAAAATACTAAGATTCAACATTAAATATATGTTTAGTAAAGTATGGTCTCAGTGCTACTAAACGAAGTCACCCTTGCAATATTATGCAACCAAGTGTGAAGGCTCATATTGATTATATATGATCTTCTTGGTTCATACGTAAGGCTATCTTCCAGCTAAATATGTAATCTAGGACTCTTTGTCATCTTATTTCTTTTAAATTTTAAACATAAAGTATTTAAATAATTAACCCCTGATTATATTGATTTCTTAGTTAAAGGATATAAATAAATATTCCAAAACATCATATAAGTTCATTCCATGACACAAAGGTTAAGATGATTACTTAACAATAAATTCTCCGTGTTTGCACAAATCATACTTATCACTAGACCAAGATGCTATGCCATAGTGGAAATATTGAAAAATAGAAAAATAGCATAGTGGTCTCACCATAACATAGCGTTTTATACTAAATTTAGAATGTTTAACCAAACCTACTATAAATAAAAAGGGAAAAATGGGTTGTAATGAACCTACCTATTTTCTATTCCATTCAGGAAATGAGATCCTCCAAGGTAGAATTAACTTTCAGCTCCTAGGTGAGTCAATTCTATGGAAGATCTAGCAATTTCCTTTTATGTGTGTGGAAGGGGTGAATGTGACTGAAATGCACTCTTGGGAGAAGAACTAAAAATAGTAAATAAACTCAAAAATGCAAGTTAACACTTGTATCTTCAATTTAAAGAATAACACTAAGAGAATCCACAACTTCCTTTTAGATTTGTGAATTCTAAATCATTATAAACATGTCATCAAAATAGTTGCATAGTGTTCTTATAGAAACAGTGACACAAATTATTGAACAGGGGTTTTAGGAAAAAGACTAAAAATATAAAATGCATTCATTCATGACATGCAAAGGTTGAATCTCAAAGATGAAACATAATACTAATAGAAATAGTAAATCTCCTGGTAGATTTGAGGAAGGAAAATACTATGCACCTATCATATAATACTATTTCTTGAAGTTGTCATGGGACTCATTTGCCCATGGGTGAATGGGTCTTTGTAGGGCTTCCCAAAATTTAATTTTGGGTCCTTTTCTCCTATTTCTGCATTTCCATATTCTCCAAGTTTCATAGTCAAAATAAATTATCTGGGATTTGAGTTTATGTATCTTGACAACTTAGGTGACCACAAATGAAACTTTGCAATTTTGCACTTTTGAGATCTTCAACTTTTCTTCAACCTATGAACCTGCATAGACATAAGAGGGGAATTTTTTTTATTTTGGGTGGATGGGAGTTCCCCTTTTTCAAACCCATTTTGGTAACTAAGCCTTGAATTGAAACAATGATAAGAAGAAGGAATGATGAATGAACACTTGTTTGTTGCAACTCAAAAAACCCTTGAATAAAACCATTGAATGGAGATCCTTGAAGGATGGAAACTTGAATGAAATGGCTTCAATGGATGTGGATCTTGATGCTTGAATCTTTCTTTGAATCTTTGACTTGAATGCTTGGATTATATTTTGAAACCTACACCACAATGTTAGCTCTAAAATCACACATGAATGAACATGAATAATGTCATGATGCTTGAGATGTTGAATGCTACAAGAAATGATGAAGAATTTTTTTTTGAACACCTTTGACAATAATCTTAACTCATTTAAAAGTTCTCTCAATTTTTCTCTTGAAATATAATGTTTTGATTGTATGGAAAAATAGGTTTTGAAGGGACTTGAAACCCTTTACAACAAAGGATACAAAATTTTGCTTAGCATGATTTTCAAAAAGTCACCAGTAGCAACCCAAAAACTAAAAAACATAAGAAAAAAGGTGCTAGAATAAAGATAAGACAATAAACTAACAACAACACCCAACAACATCAAAACAAAAAAACAACAAGAAAGAAACCTACACCCAACAAGAAACAAAAAGCAACTAAGAAGAATACTAGACACTAATTCAGACTACTTAAGGTGTTGGCCACCTCAAGCTACTGGCTTCTATACCTTTCGATAATATCCACCAGCTCCTTCTTCTCAGCATCAAGGGATCTCTTCCAATCAACCAATCCTCTAACAACATGTCCTTTGCCATACCCTTTAGCACCTTTTTTACCTTTTCCTTTAACTAAGTACTCTTTCTCTAGAAGCTCAGAGAAATAAACCTGATCCTCCCTTAGTTCACTTATCTTTCTGAAAAGGACTTCCAAGGATTCCACACTATTCTTCACAAAGATATGACACACCTACAAAATCTTTTTGATATCTGCATTTTTTCCCAAAATATTGGCTTCCAAAGCATCCAACCTATCTTCACATAGACATTTGAAATCATGGTAGGAACCTTCAAGGTCCACAATTTTATCAATAAGAATGTCCCACACTAAACCCTTTAGAACATTCTTCAAATTCTCCTTCAAACCTTTAATTTTGATATTAAACTTATTGAACTCTTGAAGATTCCACTTAGCTAACTTAAAAGTTCTAGTAGCCCCATCCCTAGCTATTTCTAGCAATTCAAATATGGAGGTAGAGTCATCATCAAGGTAAGAAAAGCCCTCAAAGAGAGGATTTACCTTTAAAGACTCCTATTTAGCTTTATTATTCTCTACATCCCCCTCACCAAGATCCCTTATCTCCTTATCCTACTCCACATTGGGAAAATCCTACACCGGGGAGTCCTCAACGACCATCGTCTTATTTCCAGAATCATTTCCATCACTAGAGACATTGGGGTCCTTAGTCAGCACATCCGAGGTCTTGTTCTTTAGGTTGGAAATATGCTTCAATGACCTCCACAACATGTCTTACAAACCCAAAACATTATTCTATAACCCCACCTCAAGGCCACCACCAACAACATCCTGACCAACAACCACCTTCCTCGGTCTTGGGAGAGGAATCATTGGAACCCACTTCCGTGTCCTCGATTTTAGAAAGGACAAACCACTTAGCTACCATGTTACTCTTAGAATCACCCAACTTCCTCTTCTTCAAAGAGATAATCACAATAGCTAAAGACACATCGTCCTCCTCCTCATCTGAAGTGGATTTTGAGCCTGATGACCTAGAGACATCACTCAAGTCTTCTCCTTATCCTTAATGGTAGGAGTAGGGAGAAGAGACTTAACATGCTCCATAATGAATAAGATAAAACCTTCATGGATGTCGGGAGCCCTCCTATTCTTCAAATGAGCATAAACAAAGACCTCCAAAGATGATAATAGGAAAAACAATAAAGAAATGAACACGCCATGTTTGAAATGGTTGAGGAGGGTGAAGTGGTAACCAAGAATAGCAGTAAACCTCCCCTCCAAAGTCACATAGAACATAAGCACCTCAACAACACTCACCCAAATATTCTTGAGGTATTTTCTCTTATAACCCCAACATTTCAATTTAACTAATTTCTTTCACTCATCCTCTTTGAAGAATTGGTCTTGTTGTGCCCTCAACACACATGCCCCATTTGGAATAGGGACCCTCTTTTTCTTTCACCTTGTCGAGTTGTTTTTGTCATTGTCTCATTTTGCATGCCCCATTTTGGTGTCCTGGGTGGTCAGCATACCTCCGAAGTTTTATCATAAGTTGACCGAGCTCCTCCCTTTTTAATTTTGTTAAGTTCAGGTGCCTTGTAGGGTCTCCCTAGCAGTTTGCCTCCACCAGCGACCTTGGACTTGGTTGGGCTCGCTCCTTCGGGTTTCCTTGGCTGAGTTTCCCTATTGTGTCTACCATTCCTGGCAAGGAATGGGTTGCATCTTCCTGGTTCCTGAAACCCGGACCCTTGTTCTTCATCCGATGGAAGTTTACGAAGTTTTGACTGCTTTCGGCCCTACCGGGACCGAGATCTCAGACTTCTACTTCTGGGGTTCCATGGGGGTCTCATTGTTCCTGACGGTAGACCTCTCGCGGAGCTCCGCCCTCCAGGCCCCGACCTCCCCTTTTCCACTGGTGATTTCTGAGCTGATTTTAAAAAAAACCGGTTGCCACCCTATGTCCTCCTGGCTGCCAGACCCCGAGTTCCCTACCACCGTCCATGAATTTGAATCCACCATCCCTTATGTCTATCGTACTTGCATTTAATGATACCATTAATGGCGGTACATGTATAAATATCTTGCCCAAACCTATCATTCTCACTTGTCAGTGTTGCAGAGAGAGGTTAAAAGCTTGCCAGAGAGGAGTCCACCATCTTCAAGACTTTCACACTCGCACCCATTGCCGTCGCTTGTTGACTGTCAATGGATCCCACACCTTGCCGCATCGTGTGTTCGAGGTTGGTTTTCCATCCGCCCTCCTGAGCAATGTTTTCATGATTTTTTAAACCTCAGAATAAACAATAACAATCACAAGGACACGTGAATGATGAAACATGACACAGTGAACAAAACCCACATCCTCAAAACTCGAGAAACCTTTGAAAACGCCCCTACACTCAATTTGGAACTTGTCCCCCGTGCAGGCATTTTTTTGCGTAGGGGCATTCACCTCTCTCAGGCCTGGACACTCTCGTTGCTATTCAAGACTTAGAAAAATAACCAAATTTTCAAAATGGCTCCTTGATTCTCTGGGCCTGGAACCCCAGACTTCCATCAGCAGCTAGCCATTTGGTGTCCCGAACTTGAGTTTTGAAGGAGACCTCCATTTTGACCTCCCGGGCACGGGCCTTCAGGTTTCCGCATCTGAGATTCCGCTCCTCTCCTCCCGTTCTCTAACGACGAATGGGCCCTATCCGCCCGGTCCTCGGGTCTAACCTAGAAAATCTCCATTGGATCTTGAAATTTACAAAACGCCCTTCGGCCCCTCAGGTCCCGGTCTTAACACTTCTGCCTCTGAGATTCTGCGTGGTATTTACCATTGCGAATGGTGAATCCCTGACATCCTTCCACCTCTCCAGCCCCAGGCTTCCATTCACCGTTGGGACCCCACTTTAAACTCTAAAGGTTCTCGACCATGCTGGGCTCCGCCATCTGAGACTCTATCCCATCTCCACCGTTGAAAAACAAAAAATCTTGCCCGCCCTTCTGAGCTCTGGGCCCCTCCTTCCCGATCACCATGAAACTTGCAGTGAAAATCTAGCATCCAACTGAGGAGCCGGGTCTGGTCTGCCTGGCCTCCCCTCTAGACTTCTATCTCACGATCACCATCTCAGACGACGAAAGCGCCGCGGCATCCCAGCCCCTTTGGCCCGATCACTTGAAAATTGTAAAACTGTTTGCCGCCCTTGGACCTACTAGGTCCCGGACCTTGAGGTTCCTCTCCCAGAACTTCGTTTCTGTTTGGGTGTTCCAAACGGCCATCTCCGGATGACTTTCCGGCCATGTACCTTCCGATGCTCCTAAATTGATCTAAATGAGATCAAATTTGAAATCTGATCTCAACCCATGTGCTGAAATTTGGCCCTCTTTGTTATGATCCTTTTCAACCATCTAAGTTTGGTCGAGAAAGATCTCCCAGATCGCTCCGCCCATTTTCCCTTTCCAAAATAGCATTCCTGCCAAGGAAGTCCAGTCCTTTGGGCCCAGACTATCCAAGAGCCCTCAATCAAAAGACATATATCGTCAGGAGATAGAAGTGTCATTTTATTAACGATAATTTACTTTAAGTCGATTTTATGGAATTTCAGGTAACATGAACACTTTCATGATCAATCGCATTAACTGGTCCTTTGCTTGCAGAATATATGGAATCGGGTGCAGGACCTTTGGGGGCAGCCGTCGAAAAGGACAAAGGAAAGAAGTCAGAAAAACCTCCTCGAGGAAGAGAAGACAAGGACCAAATGAAATACCAGTTCTAGGGTGAACCTTTGCACTTGAAGGTGACCACATATTGGAAGGAAATCATCGATACCAATATTGGCCATGTATATATTGATGAGTTTACACAAAGGGTCAGGGTCAATCCGATGACCAAGAATGTGAGGCTGATCAGACAAAGTAGAATTGCAAAGGCTGTGGGCATCCCTCCATCCCTCGCAGCCCCCGAATTGGTCATCGCCTGTCGGTAGGAATATCAACCCGACACGAGGACAATTGTTGACAGGGATGGTAACATTCTCGCTGACATGTCATCCGAGGGAATCACAAAGACCTTCCATATCCCCACTTTTCAAGAAATGGAAACACCTACCATAGAGGAATGTCAGGCAGCATGGAATGACAACCTAGCAGGCTATAGAAGGTTAATAAATCAGCATTGGCTTAAAGAAAAATGGGGCAATGTTGTGAAGGTCCCTCACGAACTCTTTCACAGTGACTTCCACGAAGATTACCATGACATGGTCACAATGCTAAGCAGGGTAATGGGCCTCCCAACGGTTGTCTTCTTTCAGGAATGGATGGTATACTTCATTGAACAGATCCTTTGTGGGAATGAGGACGTCACCACAAAGATTTCATTCTACTGGGGAGGTATAATAAGCGACTGCTTCTATGAGCAGTTCGTCAATGTCAAGAAGAGTTCCATGTTCTACATGACTTCATATCTCATCTAATCCTTGGCAGATCGAAGATAATACAACGGGTTGTTTGTGGCACCTGATGAGGAGTAGGGTCGAAGACTCAAGGCCTATGACAGATACCCCCAGCTCGAGTACCAAAACTTCAAAAAGAAATATTGCAGAGTGAATGATGCCTTCATCAGCCACATTATCAGAATGATTACCAGGGATGTTGAAAGGAGGGTCTCCCACAGTGCTCAGTCATTCTTAAAGCAATATGCCTTCCTCTTCATTGAATACTTGAAGTTCACATACATCCATGCCTAGGGCTTCACCGAAAGGCCAAACAAGTTGCCTCGATACCCCAACGACTGAATCATCCTATTGGAGCTTTCTCGATAGCTCCAACACATATAGGCAATCTTCAGTGGCAAACACATAGCAGGGATCTCTTATCCCAAGACTCTTGGCCAGGGCATGCATAAACTACAAACTTCCCAATGCATTGGTAACTCTGAGAAAAAATTGAAAGATAACCATTTTCATCTACACACTACTCACCCACAAATGGACCCATATGGGTATGTAAGGAAGGCACTGGGATCAGGGTTTGCTCGTCTCCACCACATTGAAGACTTTTGGGGGGATTGCCAGGATGATAAAGAAGTATGTGCAAGGCACTATATGCAGATGACTACGCATTTTGTAAGGAAGGTGCAGCCATTTCCCATACCAGACCAAGTTGAAGAAGACGAGAGAACCATAATGGACCCCAAGTACCTCGTAGTTGCCAATTTTCTAGTACTAACAATTGACTAGGACGAGCAGGAGTTCAATGACCTCGATATCATAACCAAGCCAATCTTGGCTCATACCAAGGAGTGGGTTGATGGGCAGGTAGCTAGATTAAGACAACAAGGGGTGGTCCTGATGTACGAAGGGATCAAGAGTAAACCAAGTGCCATGGAAGACACTGATGCCACCACTTCAACGGGCGGGACATCCAAGTCCCCTCTAGTCACCAATCCAAGAAGAGGAAAGAGACAGAAATAGAGCCATCTCTTGACCCCAAGGTTTATGCAAGGAAGGATCTGGGGCGCTCACCCTCCAAAAATACTTAAGCAAACAGGGGGCACAGTAGAGCAACTCTTAACCCAAGAAGAAGCAAAAGATACTAATCAAATAAAACCTGTTTTGGCTCTCCCTGCTTTGACTGCCCCATTATCTACCTCCTTGGCTATGGTTGCCACATCCCCGCCGGTAGTGGACATCTCTATCCATCTTGCCCCTTTGCCCCTGACTGAGCCTCTAATTATAATTGACTCCTCCTTTGCCATGACTAGTCCTCCTTCCTCCACTTCCATGTCACCCACCACGTCACTCGCATTACCTATAGTGGCTGCACCAATACCCGCTCCTACCATGCCTGAGACCCTCTCAAGACATATACAGAATCTCCCCCTCAAGATCTCCTAGATCCTTATGGATCCCACTCTTCAGGTGGCCCTTGCACAAGTCCTTGCTACTGCTAAGCCTTCACAACTGCCGACAGGGCCATCAACTATGGAAGCCACCATGTTAATCTCCGAGGAATGGGAGAGACAAGAAAAAGAGGCCTCAAATCCATTTGAAGAGGAGGGTGATGAATACCATGAGCACCTTGAGTATGAACACCATATAATCGACAGGGTGGCCTACAAGGAAGAAGGAACTAGCTCCTCAGAGAACAGAGATGAGGAAGATGGCACCAGCGGTAGGGTCATTGTGCAGGCCTTTGATGATGATCTTGAGGAAGAGATGGCCAGGAAACCAAAGGGTATTGAGGAAGAGGCAGAGGGGTCACCCCCTGAAAAAGAGGGATAGTGACAGAAAGATAGACCTGAGGGTGAGGCTCAAGCTGTCAAAAACCTCAAAATCAAGTAGTTTAGGGAACATGTGCACAAGGTTGAACAAATTGAGGGAAAGAAAGGGGAGGAAATAGAGGAAAAAGAAAGTCCCCTGTAGCAATTACCTACCAAGCCTCCTATTAAGCGCCTTGTGTTCATCTAGGATTCCGATGAGGAAGAAGAAGATGTTGCCAAGGAGTAAGAGAGGGTCTCGAAAGATAGGAGAATGAAGGCCTTGGCCGAGAAGGGAAAGGGTGATTGTGAGTCACTTAAGGGCAAGTTTTTCATGCCTGAATGGTTAGAGAAACAACTCGAAATAAAAAATCTTATACTAAGGGACCCGAGGGTAAGACTAGAGGCTATCTTAGCTCGGGCTCAGATCACAACAAAGAAGGAGAAGAAGCCTAAGATTAGATCCAATGTAACAATGGATGATTGTGGGTCTTGAGCTGTACAAATAGCAATGCCTATGGTGGGCCAGGCTGGCGTGAGTTACAACATCTCCACCATCAACTTGGGAATCACTACTAGGGAACAAAAGGTAGGGAAACTGAAGGAGTCAGTGGCCACGGTGGTACATTTGATAAAGTAGGACAAGATTTCAAAAGATGAGCTCAAGGCATAGGTGGCAGCCTTGACAGATTACATCTAGCAATGGTCTTCGATGGATGACCTGCCTACCACGTCCACAGCTCCACCCCAACTGTTGTCCAAAGAACACTTTGATAAGATGGAAAGAAGGAAGAACTTGGAAAGGACTACAGAGAGCTAGTTCTGACATGTCTTGTATGTTAGGAACATGGGAATTAGTTAGGCTGTTCAGATAGCCAACAAGTTCTTGGATATGTAGCAATCTTTGGAAGGCATGAAGAAGCTATGCACTGACTTCCCTACAACATATGACTCCACCTTTCCAAATATTGAGGCCATCCTCTAGTTGTCGAAAGCCACATGGGAAAAGGAGCTTGCATTCAACAAGGATGATCATTGGTTGATGGATGTGTGGCAGCGAGACTTTGATAATAGGAAGGAAAGGTTGGAGAAAATAATGAGTAAAGTGGATCCGAATATCGAATGGATCAAAGAAATTAGAATGGAATGTGCTTGATACCTCAAACTAATGACAGAGTACGACATGCCCTCAGTGCAGATGGATCTGGAAAAGGTAAAACCTTACTTCTAGAAGAAGATGGAGGACGGTATGTCTAGTGAAATGATGATAGAGTTCATGAGTTTTGTTGTCCATTCCTTCAATCAATCGAAGTTATTCATGGATCAAGGCACAAAATACAATGAGAACTGGAAAAGGCTAGAAGATAATGCCCAAGAATGGAGCTACTAAATGATGCGGTATGAGATCATTGAGGTAGACAAGCTCCAGCCAATCATCCTAAAGTTCATAGAATATATAGCATCGAAGAAGCAAGGAGGTGGCCCTACTAATGATAAAGTGCTCCCCAAAGAGTAGGTTAAGTAAAACAACAATCAGCTAAAAGACAAAATGCTACAGTGTCGTCACTAGATGACGAAACAGGGAAAGGACAATTGTTTTAAAATTGTAATATATTGAGGGTTGGTGAAACCCTATTTTGTAATGAATCTAGGCCACACAATGAGAATTAATCTTGGCCATTCATTTGACTTTTGGGGCACTATAAATAGGGCTCTCCTCTCATTTGCAAAGGGATTTGAGTTGTTGTAAAGACATGCTACATAAATTTATAATGAAAATACATTGACTTGGTGCATTTTCTGAGTTTTTCACATGTTACTTGATTCAACCTCCATTGTTAGGTGCTTGACTTAGATTTGTATTGTTGTTCTAGTTAGTTGTATTCTTATTTTTGATAGATTTTAGAAATGTTGTTATGTGGTTGTGAAAATCCCTACATTGTAGATGCCTTCTTAGTCCATACTTTTTGCTGTTTGTTGATGGTAGATCACTGTGTAAAGTTAGTCCGGGCTTAAATTCAAAGCTGCTCCACACTTTCATCTTTGTTCATGCATGTATATGGTGAATGAAAGATGAAAGATTCGTAGACCTTAGAAGATAGCACAAATTCCATGAGACTATGAGATTTTTGGTTAAGTGGAATATTGTTTCTAGGAAGTTGTCCATTGTAGGAACTCCATTATCACTATTCATAGTTAGTTGCAAATTCAGGAACCTTCTCTCTTCCCTGCCCTTTTTCCTTTTTTTTATAGAGTACCTTAGGAAATATTCATTGCACATTGTAAAACTAAATCCAATGATAAAAATGTAGTTCAAGACTGCTGTTTGAACCTACAACAAATGTACAACAACTTCCCCATCTTAGGAACTCCATTTCAAGACCCAACTTCCCATGCTTTGTAACTCATCCGTAATTCCGCCCTGTGATTCCAGAAAATCACATCAAACAACTGAGATATTCCAAGAACTGCCAAGACCTGACATTAGAGACCTTGGGATAGTGTTCTAAACTTTGATTGTGGAAGATTGTCTTTCAAGAAAGGTAGTGCACCTACGCACTGCCTATGTTGAGAAGTGCATAAAAAACACATCAACAGAACTGGCACTAGAAGGAGCATGATATGTTGGGAATACAAAGCTAAGGGTTAAAATTGAAGCTGGATCAAATCAAATCATTCTCCCCGGATAGATTTCAAAGAGTTCTATGGTCAACACCAAATAAGGAGGAATTTGAAGAATTGTAGCCTCCTACAAGGGCAAATCAAGTTAAGGGAAGTAGCGCTGCTTCTTCCTCCTCCTCCATTCCACCCACTTGCATTCCACCTTCACCTTCATTTAGCTGGCATTCACCTTCCACCCAACCATCCGAAATTGCATTTTCACCTCCCACCTCCGGCGGCCAGGGGTTTGTTTCTCTCCCAGCCCTTCTAGCCCAAGGTACAGTCTAAACAACTGCAGGTCAGGTGTAGTCCTAGACTACTGTTCCATTGCAAGCGCAAACCCAACTTGTTGTTTTTTAACAGCAAATACCACCTCTGCCTCCTGCCATGGCTTGGTTAGCACATAATCCTTTGCCGATACACTTCATCACCTATCATGATATTCCCAAGAATTCAGAGGGCTTCTATTCAAAATTTAATCCTCGTGACCCAAAGAGAACAACTAAAGAGCACATTAAAATATTTGAGACAACAGTCACTGACATGCAAGTCGACCATGAGGATATTGCATGCCACCTTTTTCTGCATTCGTTGGGAGAAGAAGCCTTCTACTGGTACATCAATCTGCCTATGGGATCCATTACCTCATGGAATCTAATGAAGAGTGCATTTCTGCAAAAGTATAAGATCTCGATCAGCCCTTTAGAGTTATATAGACAATTTATGTTTGTTAGGAGGGAAGTCAATGAACCCATTGGGTCCTTCAATGACCACTTTCATCATGCCTTTACAAGGCTTCAGGACCCATATCTTCATAATGATGCCGCAACTCTCCCAGTTTACTATGCGGCATTGGACAACCTCACATCGGCCTTGGTGAAAAGGATGCATCTGCCGCACACCTCATTGGTGACGGCCTATATAGAGGCTGTTGTGGCCAGTTCATATTTGGGGTAGAATATCTTTGGCTCGCTGCCTTCTTTGGCACCAATAGCTCACCTGATGCAGATTCAGGAGCTTAATCAACCATTCGCTCATCAGACCCCTCTTATGAGCCAGGTACCTTAGTTTCCCATCATCCCACATCTAGGATAGTAGCTGAATTATGCACCTCCCGTGCCTTCCTATTTGTAGCCTCAACCATAGCATAACTATTCTCAAGCTTCCCAACAATAGCAGGTGTATTCTCAGTAGCCCCATGTGCCATTGTATCTACCAGGGCCTGAATTTCCTCTAGCTCATCAGAATCAGTCAGTGACCCCACCCGTCTTTCTCCAAAATCCAGTGCTGCAGCCAAGCAGCACTATGGAGAAGGAAAAACTTGAGGAGTTGACCGAGATGATAAAGAAAATGTCTACAAAGATGACACATTTGAGGAATCAGAATAATCAGTTACAGGCATCCCAGCATAACCTCCAGGCCAATCTTAATCGAGATAACCGAGAAGCAAGCACTTCCTCTGGGTAGAATTATGATATGGGACAAAATGTTAATCAAAGTTCAGAAAGGAGACCTTCTTAGAGGTAGAATCGTACGTAGAATACAAGGCCCAATAACAAAGGTGTCCCTACATCTTTTGACCAACCAGCAAGCAACGAAAAAAAAACTACTGGAGTGTACCTTACTGACGCAGCTTTGTCCAAATGGTGCCAGATTCACAAAACCAGTAGACACTCCGAGCTGGATTGCCCCAAATTCTAGATAGCTACCGAAATATTCCATGTAGAAATATAGAATGCAGTCAATAATGCCAGTTGTAGGGACATCATCCCATCTGAGCCATATGACTCCTCCTGCCTCATGGTCAATCAAGCACCATTTTTGTAGGGTGACTATAATGAACCTGAAGTCGAACCCGCTCTCATTAAGAGTGAAGAAGTGCAAGAGGTAAGTAACGAAAAAACTTTGGCTCAACTTTTTGATTCAGTAGATAATGGTCCAATAGACGAAGAAGAGCCATACGTAGATGAGGTCCACATGTTCCATCAGAGATCAACTCCCTACTTCCTTAGGAATAGGTAGGCAGGTGGACCCTTCACAACCTCTACTCCACCAAACAATTTCGCTACCCCACCTGACCCCAATGCAAGCAATAACCCTGGACTTCCCCATGTACCCGTCCAATATTTTAACAATAATGGGCCTCTAAAACAGGTGCAAAATCAGCCTCAATCCCAATCCAAAAATCGGTCTAGTCAAACGAAAGTCCAACCTCCTAGCTCTAAAATAGGTCAGGCCTTTAGTTTGGAAATTGAGAAAATGGGTGAATATGTAGCAAAAGAGTTCAAGAAGGTAAAAATCAGTTTTTCTGCCTTTGAACTACCCAAAGTCCCTACCATAAGGCATGCCTTCTTTAGGGTTCTCAATGGGACTCCATCCTCCAGTACAACGTAGGAAACATCAGCTAAGAGAGTTACCTATAAGAACCAGTGATACAGGATAACACCGGGAAAAGGAAGGATGTCCCCATAAATCAATCTGCTAGTAGGGAAATGGACAAGGAACTAGATCAGAACTGTGGATGTCAAAATCTACAAATGGTTAGCTTAAAATAAAGAAACATTTCAACATCCCTATGAAATAATGAAACATGCCAATCATGCAATAAAATGAAACAATGGAAACTAAACAAAGCACATAAAAGACATGATCCAACTTTATCTCATCGTGGATTGGTGCTATTGTAGAAAATAGCCCTTTCCCAATCCTTGATAGATAAGCTCCATGATGAAAATGCTATGAAGATGGTGCAGTAATGATGAGGAAAATTAGTTCTCAGTTTAAGAGAGTGACCTTGCAAGAGATGTAGATGATTTTGATTGAGATTAACCCCTTTATTTATAGATTTTCTTGATGAGAGAGTGGCCAAATGGGTGAATGTGGGACTAAATGTAGACCAATGAAAGAAGGCCACTTGTCAAGCTGTGATAGGCTAAAGGTTGTGCAAGATTTGGGAAATGTGCCCAAGAGAGGGAGTTTCAAATTCAAATTTGAGAGTAAATGTTGAGTGGGGGACATGTAAGAGTTTATTAATTACTTTGTTGGATGTACATGCCCACTTGGTTTTGAATTCAAACTTGATGGAAGATGCCATGTTGAGTGAAAATGTTGAATTTAATAAATCAATAAATGGATTTATTTGTGCAAGTGGGATTATCTAGAGGATGTGACATGCATTAGATTAGATTTATTCAGGATTAATTAGCTAGGATGATGATTAGGATGTTTTGACCAATTTGACTCAAATATTTGATTTACTTAAATCAGAAAAGGAGAACTATGAATTTTGAGACTTAATTAAATAAAGTCCTGATTATTTAATTAAATGGATGATGCAAGATAAAGGTTGAATGATCTATGAGAGATGAAATTTTATTATTTGATTAAAACATTGGATTGACCTATATGCCTATTTTGCATGTCTACATTTTTCCCCTCTTTGAAGCAATGTACTTGTTGCGTTGGTTCAAAGAATAATCTTACTGCAATTAAAATTCAAAAAAAATCTAATTTTTTAGATGCCCCAATGAAAGGAAGTACACTCGTACATTTCCCCCTCGAGAGATCGAGCAAAAAGATTCGATTTGAGGGTCGATTTCACAATAAAGAGGTTCAAAATGAATGGTTATGATGAGATGATTTTAAGATGCAAATCAGATGGTTTTAAGATGCTTAGAATAACAAATCTATATTATTCTAAACAACTTAAATGATGATATGATGTGAGATGGATGAGATTGATGATGCGATATGTTGTGATTATGCAATGGATGATTTATGAGATGCTTAGACTAACCGATCTATATTATGATGATGAAAATGCATGTGAGATGATGTGCAAAATGATGATGGTTTGTGGATGCAAGATGGATGCATGATGGATGCATTGGTGATGATGATGTTAGTATGGAAATGAGATGATGACAAGCAGATCCCATAAGTCCATGATTTGACGAGACTTTATTAGAGATGATGATGATGATAGATGATGATTTGCTTATCAAGGATTGGGATTTTAAAAGGGCTACTTACCTTATGTTTGATTACACATGTAGATACGATGGATCAAGGTATAAAGAACCAGGATGGCTTTGTACCTAGTGAGATGGACTTTGACTCCACAAACAAATAGTAGTATTCTTGTTCACACTTGACATACAAAAACCTTGCTAGGACATTCCTAACAAAGCAAGTATTCACCAAGTTATTTTACAAGAACATCCAACAAGCGCAGTAGACAAAAGGATAATGATCGTTGCCCCATTCCTATCTCTCTAAATCCTTTGTTCAGATATCATCGAGAGGTCCTTGGAATGAGTGCAATAAGATAAATCAAAAGAAAAGATCAAGTACGCAGACAAGCCAATGTTCTTCATATCGCTAGCCAAAGGGATGTGTTTTGATAGGATAAGAATCTAGGGTGATATCAAAAATGATGCCCATTGTCGAAACGATATATCCTAGGACATGCATTGTATAGGATGATGATGGTTTGATAAGTTGATTGATAGGCTGTTGATATAAGGTTGATTGACATGTTTGAAAATGATCAAGAATTTGATTTTGTTTTAAAGGTTTGTTGTTTCAATTTTGATTTTACGATTGAAGCTTGTTTTTGTTGATTGTTGTGATTGTTTCTATTTGCGTTGCCAAAGGATGAAGGTGATGATTAGTTTATTATGGATGATTGATTATTACGGGTGCAAGCGAGATGAGATGGATGGAATTTTCAAATATTTGGATATTTTTGAATTTTTGAAATGTTTTTTTTAGGTTGTTTTTGGTGTTTTGATTTTACAAATGTTTTTGATTATGTTCTTTTTTCGAATGTTTTGGGATTTTCTAAGATTTTATGATTTTTTTTGGATTTTGATTTTTTTTGAGTGTTTTTGGATTTTGATGTCTTAGGGGCTGATCAAAGATGAGCCTTGCCTATGCTTAATCTTAAAGACAACGTAGTTCGGATTCCATGTTTTTGATGTTTTTATGATTTTTTTGAGTGTTTTGAATTTTTTGATGTTTTTGTGTTTTTGGATTTTATGATTTTCTGATGTTTTTGGATTTTCGCATGATTTTGACGATTTGAATATGGACATGTGTGATGATATCAGTGCTCTGTTTGGGATTTTGTTGAAGTCCAAGCTAAGGTTGATTGATCAAATCGATGGATTGATGATGATGATAACATTGTTGAGGATACACAACAATGCAAGGATTTGATTGATCAGGATTAATGATGATAACATTGTTGAGGATGCACAACAATGCAAGGATTGATTGATCAGGATTGATGATGATAACATTATTGAGGATGCACAACAATGAAAGGATAGTGTTAAGCAACACAATGATCAGGAAGGATATCCCAAGATTATGGATTGATTGGATTCGATTGATTAGGATTGTTGAAGCTTGGTTTGGAACAAAAGATGTTTTCAATTATTTGATGTGATGTTGAAGGATGCATTAGATACGACTAATATTGATTGTTTGGATTGATGTTTGATGAAAGATGAAGACTGATGATAAATGTCTTTTTGTCAAAATATGCCATGTGTTAGTGATTTGGATTTTGGATCACAAATGCTTTGACCAATTTGATTTCACGTTTGTCAATGTTCAAATCACCACATAAGTTGGAGGATATAGATCAATATTTATTCCCGAAGCAAGATGTAAATATCTGCCCCCAATGTCTAGCAATGTATGGAATGCGATGGATGGGTGCTTGGATAGGTGTATGGATGAATGGATATGGTAAGCATGCACATGATGCCAAAGATTATCTTACGATGAGATAAGGTGTTAAGATAATGAATGCTCATTTGGATAATGCTTCATGTCTCAGATAACACTGGATAGCATAGGACCAATGAAAATGACCCATGTCAAGATTTTTACCGTAAGCAAGCGTAAAGTGTGCCCCAAACTTTCATCAAGATCAAGATAACTTGGATGATGGATGCAGATGGATGAAAATGGATTGGATCAATGGTTCATGGATGAAGGGATTTATTATGGCTGAGATGGATGGAATACTAGATTTATTATGGATGGGATGAGATGCTTTCATCTAAACTATCGCACATAGATGCTAGATTCTACACATGATGCCTATTTTCTAGGTTTTCATCATGGTCTTTCCCAAAGTGTTGCACATGCGGTTTTCACTAAAGGAGGATTTTTTCTTTACTATTTTCAATCCTTTTTCTGATTTTTTTTTTTTTATTTTCATATTTTTTTATTTTTTTGTATTTTATAAAAGATTTTAAGCTCATGCTGAATCACAAGTTATTTATGATGTAGATGCCCCTGTCATAATGTGCCATCGATGTCCTACTTGGAGGAGTTGCTTTGCTAAGATACGTGCACTTGAATGCAACTTTTGAGATTCTTGATCTACTTTATTGATGTTGGGGCTAACTCTATCTTTGTGCACCCATCGTGATAGAGTACCTTCAGAATCCTTATGATGAAGGTTCATTGCCAATACCTAGTCAATGTGATAACTAAATATCATGCATGGAGGCGTGGATGGAGTGTGTTTAGGGATAAGAGATGGATTGGTTGATAGTTTGGAACCTCTGACTCTGCAAACTTGGGAAGATGAGCAATGATGGGTAGATACGGAAGTGTGTGTGGAATTAGGACCAACTGTTTGATACACTTTATACGTTACTTGAAAAACCTGATTTTTCTTTTGTGGATATCTTTGATGGATACTTTTCTCTTTTTTATTTTTCCCCATAGTTTCTTTGACTAACAGAGTTTGATAGGGATGATCTTTCTTTGTATTCTTTGGTATCCATTTGTATTTGATTTTTCCATTATCCTTCTTAGCTTCTTTTGCTTTGATAATGCTCTTTTTCCTTTGATTCAAATCTCCCTTTTGACATTGGTCCCAATTCATGGATGGGGTGATGGGTGGTTGAAGATTCATGACATGACTAGTTGTAGTATTGACATCAGTTTCATCATAAGGATTCTTCGTGCTCCCTATGTTGATGTTTACTTGAGACAAAGTTGCCCCTAGTATGGTGGTAGTAGTACCTTCATGCTTTGATTCTGCCTATTCTGAGATGCCATGTTTAGAATGCACTCTCTGATAAATGACCACCGTAGGTGATGTTATTTCCATTTGCTGCTCTGCTAACTCTGGAATATCCTATTCTATCTAACTTGTTTCCTTAAGCGGATAATGTTGGACATCTTCATACCTAATGTCCCTAGTCTATATTCGTGATATATTTGGTCCTAATGTTGATAACTTAGTTGGACTGTAGGAGTTGATAATCTGCTCTTATGTGTAATAGAATTTGGTTCTAGATGAAGATCATCTATGCATCCATCCATAGAAAGCATCTCATGGCTAGATGGAGGATTATGTGCTACATAGATATGATCATCTTGCATAGATAGGAGAGTGTCCATTAGATTGTTGTAGTATCTTGAAGATACAAATTCTTGATCTTGAATGATTTCGGAGTTGCTTTTGACATGCTTTAGGTCAAGTTCCTGACATGGATCAATTTCAAAGGATGGATTGCTTATAAATGGTTCTTGGATGTCATCATTAGACATGGGGAATAGCTCAATATCCTCTTTATCTTTGAGTGAATTTGGATCAAGTGTCGAGTTGAAGATTCCCTCAATATCGGCAATCATGAGGTCAAAGGATGTCAATATGTCTTGGAAAGGACCATTGCTAGACTTTGGTGAGAGATATTGATCATGCTTTAGAATAAATTCTTGAGATATTCCTTCTAACTCATTAGGTGATGTAGAGAAATTTTCAACATGGTCATTGGTTGATGCTTCGTTGGATGAGGAAAAAACATCTTTATTGATGGATAGATCTTGATCATTGTTTTCAACAATTGTGGTGGAGGGATTTCCAATGTCTTCAACCATAGGGTCAAGTGATGTTGGCATTTCTTTGATTGGATCATTGTTGGTTGGTGGAATTTGATAATGATTGAAAAGTGACTCTTGACATATGTTCATTTGATCATTAGATGGAGTAGACATAACTTCAAGGTGCTCAGAGATGGATTGATCTTTCTCCTTGTTATCAACAGTCACGGTGGAGAGATTGCCAATGCTATCACTAGTGGTTGAATGTTCATCGGTATCCCAATTAATTATCATTTTTTGTGTTTGTGCTTGTGTTTGTTGGGTAGCTTGAGAGGTTTGGGAAGCTTGAGAGGCTTGTTGCACTTGTTGAGCTCATCTTGCTTATTGTGTGGCTAGATATTGTTGGATGGCCTTTTGGTAGGCATGGTGAGCTTTTAGCGCAATGTCATATTGTCTTGCTATGTTTGGTTTTGGTGGTAGTGGTGGTGGATTTGGAATTGTGTTGGATGTAGTGACAAGTGATTGAGATACACTTGGAGCAATCATGGTAGTGATGGGTTGAGATATGATGGGTGTGATAGGGGTGGGTCGAGTGATCGAGGTGATAGGAATGGTCAGAATGAATGAGGTGATAGATCCTTGGGAGACCATATTTGATTTGTCAAGATTGATGTTGTCATTTGATTAGATATCTTATGTTGGTGCGATGTCGATGGTATATTCAAAGGATTTGATGTGATGGATTGATTGGTGTTAGGTGGATTGATTTGGATGGAGTGATTGGTGCTAGGTATAGGGGGAAGTTCTAAACCAAGGAATGATGTTGATATGGGTAATGGTGGTGGAGATGTCTCTTGGCGCAATGAATCAACTATTTTGGTAAGTGTAGTAATTTGATCTCACCAAATTTGTTCTTGATTTCAATCTTGACTCCCTTGATATAGTTGATTTGGCTTTTGTTTAAGAAGATTTGGAGTGTGTACTTGTGTTTGATTTTGGACAATTTTCTGACTTGGGATGACACTTAGATTTGGCATGATAGGTTGAAATTGAAGATTGTTGATGTTGGGAATCACATTGCCTTGTTTTAGGTAACTCTGATCTTGCATGGTGTCACCTTGTCTTGGAGTTGTTCACATCTTGTTTGGACTTTGAACAACATTCATATGATTTTCAAGCATATTTATCCCAAAGTTTGCTAGATTCATGTTTCAAAAACTTGTTCTTGGTACATTCTCATTTGGCATGTAGGGATTTTGTGGGATGGCGTTCGTTTGAAGGCTCATGCATTGATTGTTCGGTTGGAAAAATTGTAGGTTTGGACTTAGATCTACCATCATGAAATGTGTTCCAATTTTTGATTTGGGAATACTCACACTTGTTGTGCCATTGAAATTTGTAGAAGGTAATGATCCCATGTATGGATTGTATAAGTGTCAGTTTTGATAATCAATTAGCATTGTAAGGCTTTGAAAGTTCAATTGATTTGGATTACTCATGATGTATGGATCAAGTTTGTATTCCATGTTCCTCTTGTGTTTTGACCTTGTTACAAAAGTGACCTCTAAGGTTCCTAGGACTAATGACGAGATGAAGGATGAAAGGTGTAAATGATATGGATGTTGAACATTTAGGGACCTTGGATCAATGCTAGACTTAGGGTTTAATTTTGATTGGTTTGATTTAGATAATGAACTTGTAAACCCTAAGATGTTGGATGTCATCTTAGGATGAATTGGTTCAAAGGATGTGGTAATTTAACTAGAGGTATGAGAAATGATGCATTCCCATACTTCTAACTAAACAAGGTGATTTTGATTTTGCTGATTTACCCAAGTCTAGAATGATGTTTCCAAAGCTCTAAAGTTGTTTGGGGGATGAAGATGATAAATGTTTGGGATGGATAAAGTGTTTGATTTTGACCCTAAAAGAACCTAGGAAGGACTTGTTTATGAGACCAAGATAATGAAGAACATGCCTTTCTCTAAGAGTAATTCAAAATCAAAAAGACCAATGTTTGCATGAAAACCATATGACCAAAAGATGTCAAGCACATGTGTGGGGTCCAATTGATTTAATATTTGCTTAATGGATTATTTTTACCACAAACACACTCTTGATTAGGTTTTCAATTGAATGTCAAATTTCCTAATTCTCTTTCATCCCACAAAGTTCATTATGCAGAAATCGAGGAAAATCAAGGCAAAGGTTACCTAAAGTTGACTTTAGTAGAAGCAAATTGAGATGAAATCCAAATGCTTAGAATCCTATAAGGACATGAATCCCAAGGGAAAGCAATAACATGTGACTTTTTTCAAGGATATTTGCTTCTCCTAAAGGGTTTGACATTTGATGCTCATGTTGAATGTTAGTTTTCCAATATTTTCGATAAAAGCACTGTGTTTTCAAACGACAAGCAATATGACGTCCTAGCTCAATTGGTATGTTTTTCTTGGTGGGCTTACCTCATGCCCTTTGTAGTAGAAGAGATGATTTTACATGCAACCAAGGATAAAATATAAAGGCATGTTAAGAATGAAGTCTTAACCTCTACATTTCAGCCAAGATCAGACATGGCAAGTAACTTCTTAGAATCTAAGTTCCAATGCACCACTTCGATAAACTCGCTCAATGGATTAATAGGCCACTACAAAGAAGGGTTTTATTTTGGACTTTCCATTCGTGGAGATTGACCCATACAACAAGAGTCCCCTTTTGGATCCATCTTGTTGGAATCAACTACGTGATACTGGCGTTTCTTCCAATACCCACATTTATATCACGGTTGGAAATACTCTTGGCTTTAGAGTGTTACCAGTTGAGTCATTCCTTCCCCAAGGCAGGTCCTCTAGGATAGACAAAAGCAAAAAAAGACAAAATCCGTAACTTGATCAATCTTTGATGGCAACAAAGAGAGAGAATATACATGATAATGCCCCCTCTCACACTCGCACAACATCTTGTTCAATTTTAAACCCAAATCGAAGTGTGGAGGAAATATTTTATGCAACTCAATGTCATCAAAAAGACTTTTGGTTCTCAAGATCACCGTGAAGCGCGAGAGAAGTGCATACGCCTTTTTAGATGAGATTACTTTGAATAAGAGATTACAAAACATGAAAAACACATGTTCACTTTGAGCCCCAAAGCAATGATTTGATTCATTTTAAGCACCAAAGGAAAGATGAAGATTTCCTTATCCAATTTGTTAATCCGAAATTGTAATACTAGTGAGTTTGACTAAGTTCCTTTTAAGCCCCTTTGTCACGAAAATGAAAATGTTCCTTTTAAGATCCCAAAAGAGGTGAGTTGATCTAAAACAGAAAACTAAAGTGGGAAATGGATGCTCTAGATTATTTCGATAAAGTATTTAAAAATGCTTTTTCCAAGTTCACATTTAATGCTCAAGGCCCACTCTTCGAACTTAAATCTGTTTATTATGTTTTTGGATCTTTCGCCTTGCTACTGCATCATCTTCACAAAATCTTTGTGATTCACCCCTCATTTCCTCTACAAAAATCATCAAATGTTAGTACCTAAATCATATACCACAATATTAATGTAGAGAAACAACATTTTTGAGTTATGACCATCAATATGATATTGAATAGTAATAGTGAATATAAAAACCTTTAAAAAGATAGCCACAGTCAAATGAACTAACTCAAAGATCAATTTTAAATTGAACCTAAGTCACACACTTAAGACAAACCTACGTGATATCACATCAAAACATCAATTCTCATGTTATTTATGTTCAAGACCATACGCACTGCAGCATAATCATAGACCTACTAAATCTTGAGTGATCTGAATATTGACTAAAATGATATCACAATAGTTCCACTAATAAATCCTATGCACTTTAGTCAGAAAAGGGTGAAGTATACAGTCATTAGAAGTTGACCCTAATTTCTAAAATGTGCCCTAAAATTCATAGCTCTACAATGAAATGCACCATTAAATGCTGCTTTCGTGGCTTTCCAAAATGTGTATCCTTTCTGCTCTACGGACAAACTTAGCTCCATATTTTCTCTATCCTCAAAATGAAGTCATGTCGTTCAGTGCTACAACTTCTAGGTAAAACCAATAGTGAATCAACGTTGGCATTTAATGGCAGATAGCAGTAGAGATAATCATGCCCATACTATACTGGGTGATGTGATTGATAACAAGCAAAAGTTAATAGTGAGTTGGATGCATAAGCTAGAAAATGGCAGCTGTTTCACAGTTTAAAGGAAAATGTCTTCAACACACACACTTACCTATCTCCATGCATAGAGGCTGAAATGATTCATTCCTTCTGGATCCACGCCTTCAGTTCAATGATGGAAGAAAATGAATCTCAAGTGAGACAGATTGGAAACTATTAAGTCAATGCAATTAACAGATGTAAAGTCGTAATCCCCCTAAAATTATTCCTCACATTGAAACACCAGGAAGGAAAAAATGAGGCCCACCACTCTACTTGCTTACAGAAAACATTCTTTTAAGAAGCTCCTACACCTTTTCTTGAATACCAAAGCACGAGTAGATAATCGAAAACCTATCAGCGTCTATAGAGAATATTAGAAAAAAACAATGAAATGATAAAAATCATATTTAGTGTTATCCAAATGACTCTACGGATTGGTGGGCAGTTGCAGCAACAACATACAAGCTGGCATTCTTTGTGGAGAAGACCCGCTTCAACTGGATGGGACATCCCTATCAGTTAGATTAGAAATATGAAAGGTAATAACTGTGCAGAGAATTGTATTCAACTTCGCACCAAATTTATGATCTATTGATAGAAAAAATAAGGACAACAAGTCGGCTATGGACGGCTGCAAGTGTGTCAACCATGGGAGTGGTTGGAGTAAATTTTGTCCATGTGAAGAGACCTTTCACAGCTACCTTGTGTATTATAAACAATACGAAGAATTATAAAATGGTCCACAGACAAGATATGTATGACGCTAACGGTAAGAGCTTTCAACGTATTAATGAAGTGAAACTAGATTAGGCAAGAATCACACCCTCCAAATGCATGGTGATTATTGTTATTTAATGCATGATCTTATATCCAGAAAATGGCGATGTGAACTTGGAGTCGGCTGTGATCTTCCTCTCTTGACCAAGGCGTGGATGTAAGCTTGGAGTTGGCTGTGAAATATTATTCTTTTATCTAAAGAAGTTGTAGCTTGTGGATCAAGCCTATCAATACCACCATAAGACGTAAACAGTGCATCCTCACATTTAAACTAATAGAAACATTAAATGGTGTAGCCTCAAATAAGACAAAAAAATGCATTTCAATCATTCTTATGTGAGAAACTACCAGCTTCTCCTCCTATAGAAATGAAGACTAATGGCCTTCAAAGATTTTCAAGCTGAATTCCTTTGGCAGGTGGAAAACAAGTGAACAAAACCTTTGTCCAAGACTTCTCTACATGTGCCCAAATGGAGCATGGAGAGGGTACACGAACTACCTAAAAGAGACACAATGCTCGTAGGACATGTACAAAATAAATTTGATGAAATACGGCTAAAAGGAAGCAACAAAAAATAGGAAACTAAGCCAGTGACCCTTGCCTCTATCCCTTTTGACAGGCCACCATACTCATGTTAAATTTTTATTAGTTACGTATTTACATAAACACTCATTGCATTCAGTCAAAGTTTGTCTTGTTAAATCCTTAAGAGACAAAGAAAAACAACATGCCACATTAGTTAAAAAGAGAACACATTTTTTTTTTTCTCAAAGCTTCAATAGAAAATAAACAAAATCAACTGAAAGACTTTAAATTCTTTCCCTCCTTCTAGCGCCAGTATGTGGATGTCAAAATCTACAAATGGTTAGTTTAAAACAAAGCAACATTTCAACATCCCTATGAAATAATGAAACATGTCAATCATGCAATAAAATGAAACAATGGAAACTAAACAAAGCATATAAAAGACATGATCCAACTTTATCTCATAGTAGATTGGTGCTATTGTAGAAAATAGCCCTTTCCCAATCCTTGATAGATAAGCTCCATGATGAAAGTGCTATGAAGATGGTGGAGTGATGATGAGCAAAATCAGTTCTCAGTTTAAGAGAGTGACCTTGCAAGAGATGTAGATGATTTTGATGGAGATTAACCCCTTTATTTATAGATTTTCTTGATGAGAGATTGGCCAAATGGGTGAATGTGGGACTAAATGTAGACCAGTGAAAGGCCACTTGTCAAGTTGTGATAGGCTAAAGGTTGTGCAAGATTTGGGAAATGTGCCCAAGAGAGAGAGTTTCAAATTCAAATTTGAGAGTAAATGTTGAGTCGGGTACATGTAAGAGTTTATTAATTGCTTTGTTGGATGTACATGCCCACTTGGTTTTGAATTAAAACTTGATGGAAGATGCCATGTTGAGTGAAAATGTTGAATTTAATAAATCAATAAATGGATTTATTTGTGCAAGTGGGATTATCTAGAGCATGTGACATGCATTAGATTATATTTAATCAGGATTAATTAGCTAGGATGATGATTAGGATGTTTTGACCAATTTGACTCAAATATTTGATTTATTTAAATCAGAAAAGGAGAAATATGAGTTTTGAGACTTAGTTAAATAAAGTCCTGGTTTATTTAATTAAATAGATGATGCAAGATAAAGGTTGAATGATTTATGAGATATGAAATGTTATTATTTTATTAAACCATTGGATTGACCTATATG
Source organism: Sequoia sempervirens (assembly GCA_007258455.2). Classification (NCBI taxonomy): domain Eukaryota; kingdom Viridiplantae; phylum Streptophyta; class Pinopsida; order Cupressales; family Cupressaceae; genus Sequoia; species Sequoia sempervirens. The sequence continues at coordinate 222,123,757 of VDFB02086081.1, forward strand.
CCTATTTTGCGTGTCTACAAGAACACTAGGCATGGTTCTAAAGATCAGCCATCTAAGTAGACCAAGGATAAAATTGGTGATAAGAACGGGGGTCAAGTAGCTCACATGGACACACCCATAGGTATTTTCTAAGGAAGGTTGGAAACTCCTCCCTTCCTTACCACCATTAGGATATTCGGGAAGAACTTGCACAACTGCCTGCTTGATTCAGGGGCGTCTACCAATGTTATACCCTTGGCAGTATGTAAGGCTCTTGGCATCACTCCCACGCCTTTAAGAAGAAAATTGACCCAGCTGGACAAAACAGAGATCAACATTGTGGGAGAAATAAATCGGATCCCAATGCAAATTGCTACAGACCCAAGGATACAACAAGTCATTGATATTCGAGTGGTAGACATCCCTGATGCATATGGAATCATCTTGGGGAGGGAATTCACCAAGGCACTGAACGGATATACTACCATAGACTTTTCTCACATGTGGCTACCATGGAAGGGGTTGCCGAACCAAATTTGTATCGACTGCGAGCCCTGTATGAAATATATAATCACATAGTACAATAATCTCAATGAAGTGTTGTTTGTTGAAATGGAATTGGGAAATTACTACCCTTTCACCTGCCAAAACGAATTTGAGTCTCAGGAAGAATGCGCTGCTGAAGTACTCCTAGTGTTGTGCAATCCTTCGACCGATTTTACTCAAATACCTCTGAGTACAGAAATACTAGTAGAAGCAAACGACAAACCTGATGAAGTTGAGAGCTGGGGATTACTCAGTGGTTTCCAGGAGTTCATAGAAAAGTGCACCAAAGACCAACTCAGCTTGGGCACTCGAATGAATTTCTAGGATCTCTTGTTGCCAAATTGGTGCAGGATTCACAATGTTGCCCACTCCGAGTTTGACTGTTGCTTATGTCAAACGGCAGTCGAACATGTTATAAAATTAGCTGCTCCTCAGACAAAAATGCCAAAGGAGGCACCATCAGAACCACCCTCTGATCAGTACACCAAGCTAGAAAACTCCCCTAATATCATAGAGGTAGCCACCAGCTAAAAGGGGGCAAGAACTTAGTCAAACCTGGAGTCAAAGAACTTTCCACATGTTGGATGCTCTGATTTGATGGGTCCAAATCAAAACAAGGAGTTGGTGCTGGGTTCAAACTCATCAGTCCAATGGGTAAGACCTTTCTTGCTGCCCATAGATTGCAATTTTATTGCACCAATAATGTAGCAGAATATGAGGCTTTGGTCCATGGCCTTCTTATGGCCTTGAAGAAAAATGTCAAAATGCTACAAAGTTTTGGGGATTTAGAACTCGTAGTAAAACAAGTTAGGAAATTGTATTCCTGCCATGATAGAAGGATGAAAAACTATAGGCGCAGGGTTTGGGATCTCTTAGAGGGTTTAGATGCATTCAATATACAATTGATCCCTCGTGCTCAGAATCGTATAGCTGATGCCTTGGCTCAAGCAGCCAGCACTTTGTAACCCCTCTCTTTGTCCGAGCTTAAGAAATTTACCATTGAGTTGACATCTATGCCATCTATCCTAGATAATGTCACTCATTTTCAAGTCTTCAATGATGACATGCATATTCTTGAATTAATTTCGATTTTTGATGTCTTCACAACCCAAATAATTGATGAAGCAAATCCGCAGGAGGCCAAACTGGATATAGGGGGGTTATTAACCTCAAAACCAACATGATTCCTAGGGGCATGGTTCAGCTAGAACGTATATTTGATTTGGACTAGATCAGAGACTAGAACCAGCAAACAAAGAAAGAAGCCATAAGCAGCCAGTGTGATGCTCACAACCTCAGAATGGCTAAGGAAATCAAGAATGTTTTTATTGGCAAAGTATGTACGCCCGAGGAAAAGTGGAGAATAATTGAGGCTTTGTGGAAGTACCATGACATGGTGGCATGGAGCTGCGAAGATTTAAAAACATATGACACATCCATCATCACGCACACCATACCTCTCAAGACCAAAGTGAGGCCATTCCGTCAGCGGCAGTGTCCTATCAATGCCTTGTTAGAACCCATCATTTACAAAGAAGTGCAGAAGTTTCTTTCGGCAAGGATTATTTTCCCAGTTAGGCATTCCACATGGGTGGCCAACCTGGTTCTAGTCAAGAAAAAAAATGGGGAAATTAGATTATGTGTAGACTTTCACAATTTGAACTGAGCTTCTGAGACAGACAACTATCCAGTGCCTTCATTGGATGAGGTGTTGCAGATCATCAACGGGTCCCAAATGATGTCTTTCCTCGATGGGTACTTCGGGTACAACCAAGTAATGGTACAGTATGAAGATCATCATAAAATGACATTCACCACTAAGTGGGGGATGTTTGCTTATAGGAGAATGCATTTTGGGCTCATCAACGTTGGCCCCACCTTCCAACGCGCCATGGATATTGCCTTGAAAGATCTAATTGGTAAATGTATAATCATCTACATGGATGATTTAACCGTGTTTTCTAAAAATTGAGGTGATCACGTTTCCAACCTATGCAAGGTGTTTCAGAGGTGCAGTGAGTTTAGGGTTTCCCTTAACCCCAAGAAGTGCATTTTTAGAGTGACTGAGGGTAGATTGCTCGGGCACATCATTTTAAAATGGGGAATATCCATAGACCCTAAATGTATCCAATCTTTGCTGAAGATCCCACCACCAGGCAGCAAGAAGGAGTTAAAATCCTTCTTTTGGAAGATCAACTTTTTCAGGAAATTCATCACAGGATTCACTAAGATCTTTAAACCCCTCAGTGCTATGTTGAAACGGGATGCCAAAGTTGAATGGACTTCCAAAGCTAAACAAGCCTTCGAAGAAATTAAATGGGCCATTGTTGAGGCACCTATCTTAGTGAGCCCAGATTATCTAAAGCCTTTCTACATCTACTCGTTCACTTCAGAACATTCTTGCGCTAGCATCTTGACTCAAAAAGATGATGAAGGAAATGAACACCCGATCACCTTCATGAGTGCCCCCCTAAAGGACGCAGAGTTGCGATACCATAATGTAGAAAAGTAGGTGTGTGCTCTCATCAGAGGAGTAAAGAAATTTTAGCATTATATCATGCGCAATAAAGTATTTGCCATTGTCTCAGACCCAGCACTGAAAACACTGCTCATGCAAAATGAATTGGACGAACGGAGAGAAAAGTGGGTCACCCTGCTCTAGGAATATGACATGGAGATCCAACCAATGAGGCTAGTGAGAGGACAAGCACTTACCCACACAATTGTTGAAGTAGTGGCAGAGACTAGACCCGAACTCACTATGCAGCAATACCAGCTTGAGGATGTTTCCCCATGAGAATGGTATGAGAATGTCGTCTACTATTTGCTGAACCACAAGTGTCCACCTCACCTGCAGGGAGTCCAAAAGCATGCCCTTAGATTGAAAAGCAATGGTTACATGTTGGAAGGGTCCATTTTATACAAGAGAAATCATGAAGACATTTATTTAAGATGCCTTGGTAAGGAGGAAGTAGGCCGAGTCTTGAAAGAGTTTCATGATAAATTTGGCATCGGCCATGGATCTGGCTCTTCCACAGCACATCAAATATTAAGAGTGGGATATTATTGGCCAACGGTCTTCAAAGATGCACACTATCATGTTTGCTCATGTCACACATGTCAGAAAGCCACCACCAAGGAGAAGAATGTTGTTGTCCCACTACAGCCTATGCTAGAGGTAAGGCCATTCACGCAGTGGGGCCTCGATTTCATCGGTCCAGTAAGCCCTCCATCATCCACGGGACATAGGTACATTCTTACCACAACTGATTATTGCACTAGGTGGACAGAAGCAATCGTATGTAAGCAATGCACAATTGAAGTAGTTACTATTTTTTTGGAAAGTTTCATTTTAAATCGCTTTGGTTGTCCTTATGCTTTGGTATGTGACAATGGACCTGCTTTTGTGTCATTGAAATTTTCTAGTTGGGCATTCGACTATGGGATTGCCCTTATGTTTTCATCTAATTACTACCCCCAAGGCAATGGCCTCACTGAATCCACCAATAAGAACCTGATTACCATGATCAAGAAATTGCTAGATAGGAATCCCAAGGACTGGCATACCCAGCTTCGTTTCGCCCTTTGGGCAGACCACATTCACCATAAGGCTGCCCTTGGCAATTCCCCATTCCACCTTGTTTATGGCCTAGAGCCCATATTTCTCATCCATCTGAAGATTCCCACTTTGACATTTATCAATGATTTCTATGAAGGGGGAAATCATAGGGAAGATCAGTTAGCTGAGCTCTTGCATTTAGAGGAAACCCGAGACTGTGCAATAGAAAAATTTTCCAAACTTCAGGGCATGGTTAAGAGATGGTTCAACTGCCAAGCGAAAATTAAGGCCTTTAGAATTGCGGATTTGGTCCTGTATTGGGACAAGGCCCACAGAAAAAAAGGGGGACACAAAAAATTCGACAAGCTTTGGCTTGGCCCCTTTCAAATAGTCAAGATTTTGGGAGACAATCCCTTCCACCTAAAAACCTTAATTGGTGAAGACGTCTCATTGCCGGTCAATGGGCAGCACCTGAAGCATTACTTCCAGGCTTGAGCTCATTCAAGCTCTTCTTTGTAAATGTTTGTATATAGGCTAGAGTAGATTTCCGTTTTGATTTGCTTGCATCTTTCTATTTTGCATCACTCTTTTTTTTTGTTCCCTCCAGGCAGTTTTGTTTCAAAAGGATATTCCCTGCCCCCTAGCGGTGGTTGTGCTCACTTGACGAATGGTTCACTTTGTTGTCCGTCCTTGGTGTTCTTCAGCTAAACATTCACTCTTGACCATTTTTCTTTGAAGGCTGCCCATGAATGATTTCCTTGCTTGAACTCTACCTTAGAACTTGACCCTTGGTTGGATCTCTTTACACACATCTCGGATCTCGCACAAGACATATAATAATCATTTCTGAAGGACTGTACCATGGTTGCTATGACACCCTAGTGAGTGAAAAATCTTAAGTCTGCTCTAGTGACCACTGCAGTCCCAAACCCATTGGAGGCTTTAGCGCTTACTTAGTCGAACAAAAGATAAATGAGAAAATGCACATTGAAAGAAATATCAAAATGAAAGAGAAAGGGAATTCTGAAAAATAAGTGACCGTATGGGTGTGTGGATAACTCTACTAAGGCTATGGACACCCAGCTAGCAGTAGAGCAATATCCATGGGATTGTAGCGACAACTCCGTCAGGGCTATGGACACCTGACTGGCAGCGGAGCAATGTCCAAGTTACTTTTGGTGTTAGACGATTTAAGTAGCATGCTCGGTTGGATTAGTAGCCCCCGGTCACCATCCCATGGAAAGGAATGAATTCACTACACACACTTCTGAGATGTCCTATAAACTGACCCAATTAAGGATCTCATTCTCCTAGATTCACCTTTCGAAGCCATTCCTGGTCAGTGAAACTAGAGATTCTAGGTGCTAGATGAATATTTATTTTTAGAATGCTCAGGAGCGTTTCCCAGCAGAGTCGCCATTTGTTGTGCCCTCAGCACACACGCCCCATTCGGAATGGGGACCCTCTTTTTCTTTCGCCTTGTCGGGTCATTTTTGTCACTGCCTCATTTTTCCTGCCCTATTTTGGTGTCCCAGGTGATCAGCGTACCTTTAAAGTTTTATCAAATGTTGACCGAGCTCCTCCCTTTTTAATTTTGTTAAATTCAGGTGCCTTGCAAGGTCTCCCTGGAAGTTTGCCTCCACCAGTGGCCTTGGACCTGGCTGGGCTCACCCCTTCGGGTTTCCTTGGTCGGGTTTCCCTGTTGTGTCCACCATTCCTAGTGGTGAATGGGTTGCATCTTCCTATTTCTCGGAACCTAGACCCTTATTCTCCATCTGATGGAAGTTTACGAAGTTTTAGCTACTTTCGGCCCTACCAGGCTTGAGATCCCAGACTTCCGCTTCTGGGGTTCTATGGGGGTCTCACCATTCCTGATGGCAGACCTCTCACAGAGCTCTACGCTCTGGGCCCCAACCTCCCCTTTGCCGTCGGTGATTTTTGAGCTATTTTTTTTAAAAAACAGTCACCGCCCTGTGTCCTCCTGGCCCTTGGACCCTGGGTTCCCCACCGCCATCTGTGAATTTGAATCCACCATCCCCTATGTCCGTCGTACTTGTATTTAATGAGGCCATTAAAGGTGGTAGGGGTATAAATATCCTGCCCAAACCTATCATTCTCACTTGTCAGTGTTGCAGAGAGAGGTCAAAAACTTGCCAGAGAGGAGTCCACCATCTTCGAGACCTTCACACTCGCACCCATTTCCATCACTTAATGACTATTAGAGGATCCCACACCTTGTCGCATCACGTGTTCGAGGTAGGTTTTCCATTCGCCCTCCCAAGCAATGTTTTTATGATTTTTTAAAGCTCAAAATTAACAATAACGATCAAAAGGACATGTGAATGATGAAACATGACATAGCAAACAAAACCCACATTCTCCAAACTTGAGAAACCTTTGAAAATGCCCCTACACTCAATTCAGAATGTGTCCCCCACGCGGGAATTCTTCACGCAGGGGAATTCACCTCTCTTGGTCCCAGACATTCTCATCGCCAATCAAGACTTATTGAAATAACCAAATTTTCAAAACGGCTCCTTGATTCCCCAGGCTCGGAACCCCAGACTTCCGTCGGCGGCTCGCAATCTGGCATCCTGAACTTGAGTTTTGAAGGTGACCTCCATTTTGACCTCCCGGGCTTGGGCATTTGGGTTTCTGCATCTGGGATTCTGCTCCTCTCCTGCCATTCTCTAACGGTGAATGGGCCCCATCTGCCCTGTCTGCGGGTCCTGCCTAGCAAGTCGCCATTGGATCTTGAAATTTACAAAATGCCCTCCAGCCCCCCGGGTCCCAGTCTTCAGACTTCCGCCTTCGAGATTCTACATGGTATTTCCGTTGTGAACGATGAATGCCTAACATCCTTCTGCCTCCCAGTCCCCGGGCTTCCATTCACCGTTGGGACCCCGCTTTAAACTTTAAAGGTTCTCAACCATGCCAGGCTCCGCCATCCGAGAGTCTGTCCTATCTCTGCCATTGAAAAATAGAAAATCTTGCCTGCCCTTCTGAGCTCCAGGCCCCGCCTTCCCAATCACTGTGAAACTTGTAGTGAAAATCTATCGTCCAACTGAGGAGCCGAGTTCAGTCTGTTGGGCCGTCCCTCTAGACTTCTGTCCGACGATCGCCATCTCGTATGGCGAAATCCCCACGACATCTCAGCCCCTTTGGCCCGATCACTTGAAAATTGTAAAACTGTTGGCCGCCCTTGGACTTGCCAAGTCTCAGACCCTGGGGTTCTGAGCCCGGAACTCTGTTTCTGCTCGGTCATTCCAAACAACCATCTCCAGATGACTTTCTGGCCATGTACCTCTAGGTGTTCCTAAATCGATCTAAATGAGCTAAAATTTGAAATATGATCTTGACCCACGTGCTTAAATTCAACTCTCTTTGTTATGATCCTTTTGAACCATCTAAGTTCAGTCGGGTAAGATCTCCTAGATTGCTCCACCCATTTTCCCTTTCCAAAACAATATTCCTGTCAGGGAAGTTCGGCCCTTTGGGCCTGGACTGTCCAAGAGCCCTCAATCAAAAGATAGATATCATCACGAGATAGAAGTGTCATTTTATTAATGATAATTTACTTTAAGTCGATTTTATGGAATTTCAACTAACATGAACACTTTTGCGATCAATCGCACTAACTGCTCCTTTGCTTGCGGAATATATGGAATCAGGTGCAAGACCTTCAGGGGCAACCATCGAAAAGGACAAAGGAAAGAAGCCAGGAAAAACTCCTCAAGGAAGAGAAGACAAGGACCAAATGAAATACCAGTTCCAAGGTCAACCTTTGCACTCGAAGGTGACCACAGATTGGAAGGAAATCACTGATACCAATATCGGCCATGTCAATATTGATGAGTTTACACAAAGGGTCAGGGTCAATCTGATGACCAAGAATGCGAGGCTAATTAGAAAAAGTAGAATTGCAAAGGTTGCGGGCTTCCCTCCATCCCTCGTAGCCCCTGAATAGTTCATGGCCTATTGGTAGGCATAATAGATCGACACAAGGACAATTGTTGACAAGGATGGTAACATTCTCGGTGACATGTCAACCGAGGGAATCACAAAGACCTTCCGTATCCCCACTTTTCAAGAAATGGAAACACCTACCATAGAGGAATGCTAGGTAGCATGCAATGACAACCTGACAGGCTGCAGAATGTTAATAAATCAGCATTGGCTTAAAGAAAAATGGGGCAGCACTATGAAGGTTCCTCATGAACTCTTCAGCAGTGACTTCCACGAAGATTACCATGACTTGGTCACAATGCTAAGCAGGGTAATGGGCCTTCCTATGGCTTCTTTCTTTCAGGAATGGATGGTATACTTCATTGAATAGATCCTTCATGGGAATGAGGATGTCACCACAAATATTTCATTCTATTGGGGAGGTATAATAAGTGATTGCTTCCATGAGTAGTTCGTCAATGTCAAGAAGGGTTCCATGTTCTACGTGAATTCATATCTTGTCTACTCCTTAGTAGATTGGAGATAATACAATAGGTTGTTTGTGGCACCTGATGAGGAGCAGGGTCGAAGACTCAAGGCCTATGATAGATGCCCCCAGCTCTAGTACCAAAACTTCAAGAGGGAATACTGTAGAGTGAATGACGCCTTCATCAGCCACATCATTGGAATGATTGCCGGGGATGTTGAAAGGAGGGTCTCCCATAGTGCTCAGGCATTCTTAAATCAATATTCCTTCCTCTTCATTCAATACCAAAAGTTCACATACATCTATGCCTAGGGCTTCACCGAAAGGCCAAACAAGTTGCCTTGATACCCCAATGACTGAATCATCCTATTGGAGCTTTCTCGACAGCTTCAACACATACAGGCGATCTTCAGTGGCAAACACATAGCAGGGATCTCTTATCCCATGACTCTTGGCCAGGGCATGTATAAACTACAAACTTTCCAGTGTGCTGGTAACTCCAAGAAAGAATTGAAATATTACCATTCTCATCAACACACTACTCGCTCACGAATGGACCCATATGGGCATGTAAGGAAGGCACTGGGACCGGGGTTCGCCAATCTCCACCACATTGAAGACTTTTGGGGGGAATGCTAGGATGATAAAGAAGTACGTGCAAGGCACTATATGTAGATGACTATGTATTTTGTAAGGAAGGTGCAGCCATTTCCCATACTAGACCAAGTCAAACAAGATGAGAGCACCATAATGGACCCTAGGTACCCCGCAGTCACCAATTTTCCAGTACCAACAATTGACTAAGACGAGCAGGAGGTCGATGACCTTGATATCATAACCAAGCCAATCTTGGCTCATACCAAGGAGTGGGTTGATGGGCAGGTAGCCAGATTAAGGCAAGGGGTGTCCTGACATATGAATGGCTCAAGAGCGAACCAAGTGCCACAAAAGATGTTGCTGCCACCACTTCAATGAGCGGGACATCCAAGTCCCCTCCAGTCAACAGATCCAAGAAGAGGAAAGAGACAGAAATGGGACAGTCTTCTAACCCCAAGGTTTATGCAAGGAAGGATATGGGGGGCTCACCCTCCAAAAGACTTAAGCAAACAGTGGGCACGATGGAGTAGCTCTTAACCCAAGAAGAAAAAGCAAAATATATTGATCAAATAAAACCTATTTTGGCTCTCCCTGCTTTGACTACCCCATTATCTACCTCACTGGCTACAGTCACGACATCCCTGCCGGCAGTGGACATCTCTATCCATCTTGCCCCTTTATGCTCGACCGAGCCTGTCATTATAATTGACTCCTCCTCTACCATGACTACTCCTCCTTCCTTCGCTGCCATGTCACCCACCACGTCACTCCCATTACCTACAGTGGTTGCACCAATACCTGCTCCCACCATGCATGAGACCCTCTCAAAACATATGCAAAATCTCCCCCTCGAGCTCTCCCAGATCCTTATGGATCCCACTCTTCAGGTAGCCATTGCACAAGTCCTCGCTACTGCTAAGCCTTCACAACCACTGAGAGGGCCACTGACTATGGAAGCCACCATGTTAATCTCTAAGGAATCAGAGAGACAAGAACAAGAGCCCTTAAAGCCATTTGAAGATGAGGTCGATGAATACCATGAGTACCCTGAGTATGAACACCACATAATCGATAGGGTGGCCTACGAGGAAGAAGGAACTAGCTCCTCAGAGAGCAGAGATGAGGAAGATGGCACCGGTGGTAGGGTCATTGTGCAAGCCTTCGATGATGATCTTGAGGAAGAGATGGCCCGATAGTTGAAGGGTACTGAGGAAGAGGTAGAGGGGTCACCCCCTAAAAAAGGAGGACAGTGACATGAAGATAAACCTGAGGGTGAGGCTCAAGCTATCAAGAGCCTTGAAATCAAGCAATTTAGGGAATATGTGCACGAGCTTGAACAAACTAAGGGAAAGAAAGGGGAGGAAATAGAGGAAAAAGAAAGTCCCCTCCAGCAATTACCTACCAAGCCTCCTATTAAGTGTCTTGTGTTCATCTAGGATTCCAATGAGGAAGAAGGAGATGCTACGAAGGAGGAAGAGAGGGTCTCATAAGATAGGAGAATGAAGGCCTTGGTCGAGAAGGGCAAGGGTGATCATGAGTCACTTAAGGGCAAGTCTGCCATGCCTGAAATGGTTAGAGAAACAACTCAAAAGAAAAAATCATGTACTAAGGGACTCGAGGGTGAGACTAGAGGCTATCTTAATTAGGGTTCAGATCACAACAAAGAAGGAGAAGAAGCCTAAGATTAGATCCAAGGTAACAATGGATGCTTCTGGGTCTCAAGCTATATAAATAGCAACGCCTATGGTGGGCCAGGCTAGCATGAGTTACAACATCTCCACCATCAACTTGGGAACCGCTACCAAGGAACAAAAGGTAGGGCATCTTGAGGAGTCAGTGGCCATGGTGGTACATTTGATAAAGCAGGACAAGATTTCAAAATATGAGCTCAAGGCATAGGTGGCAGCCTTGACGAATTACATCCAGCAATGGTCTTCGATGGATGACCTGCCTACCATGAACATGGCTCCACCCCAACTACTGTCCAAAGAATAGATTGAAAAGATGGAAAGAAGGAATAACTTGGAAAGGACTACGGAGAGTTGGTTCCTATAGGTCTTGTATGTCGGGAACATGGGAATTAATTGAGTTGTTCGGACGACCAACAAATTCTTGGATCTACAACAATCTTTGGAAGGCACGAAGAAGCTATGCACTGACTTCCCTGCAACATATGACTCCACCTTTCCAAATATTGAGGCCATCCTCCAGTTCTTGAAAGCCACATGGGAAAAGGAGCATGTGTTCAACAAGGATGATCATTCATTGATGGATGTGTGGTGGCGAGACTTTGATAATAGGAAGGAAAGGTTGTAGCAAATAATGAGTAAAGTGGATCTGGATATCGAATGGATCAAAGAAATTAGAATGGAATGCACTTGATACCTCGAACTAATGATAGAGTTCAACATGCCCTCAGTGCAGATGGATCTGGAAAAGGTAAAACCTTACTTCTAGAAGAAGATGGAAGACGGGATGTCTAGTGAAATGACAATAGAGTTCATGAGTTTTAGTACCCATGCCTTCAGTCAATCAGAGTTGTTCAGGGATCAAGGCACAAAATACGATGAGGATTGGAAAAGGCTAGAAGATAACGCCCAAGAATGGAGCTACCAAATGCTATGGTATGAGATCATTGAGGTAGACAAGCTCCAGCCAGTCATCCTAATGTTCATAGAATATACAGCATCGAAGAAGCAAGGAGGAAGCCCTGTTGATGATAAAGAGCTCCCCAAAGAGTAGCTAAAGTAAAACAACAATCAGCTAAAAGACAAAAGGCTACAGTGTCATCACTAGATGACAAAACAGGGAAAGGAAAAAATGTTGTTTTAAAGTTGTAATATATTAAGGGTTGGTGAAACCCTATTTTGTAATGAATCTGTGCCACACAATGAAAATTAATCTTGGCCATTCATTTGACTTTTGGGGCACTATAAATAGGGCTCTCCTCTCATTTGCAAAGGGAGTTGAGTTGTTGTAAAGACATGATGCAGAAATTTATAATGAAAATACATTGACTTGGTGCATTTTCTGAGTTTTTCACATGTTACTTGATTCAACCTCCATTGTTAGATGCTTGACTTAGATTCGTATTGTTGTTCTAGTTAGTTGTATTCTTATTTTTGATAGATTTTAGAAATGTTGTTCTATGGTTGTGGAAATCCCTGCATTGTAGATGCCTTCTTAGTCCATACTTTTTGTTGTTTGCTAATGGTAGATAGCTGTGTAAAGTTAGTTTGGGCTTAAATTCAAAGTTGCTCCACACTTTCATCTTTTTTCATGCATGTATATGGTGAATGAAAGATGAAATTTTTGTAGACCTTAGAAGATAGCGCAAATTCCATGAGACTATGAGATTTCTAGTTAAGTGGAATATTGTTTCCAAGAAGCTGTCCATTGCAGGAACTCCATTATCACTATTCACAGTTAGTTGCAGATCTAGGAACCTTCTCTCTTCCTTGCCCTTTTTCCTCTTTTTTATAGAGTACCTTAGGAAAGGTTCATTGCACATTGTAAAGCTAAATCCAATGATAAAAATGGAGTTCAAGACTGTTGTTTGAACCTACAACAAATGCACAACTTCACCATCTTAGGAACTCCGTTTCAAGACCCAACTTCCCATGCTTTGTAACTCATCCATAAGTCCACCTTGTGATTCTAGCAAATCACATCAAACAACTGAGATATTTCAAGCACTGTCAAGACCTGACATTAGAGACCTTGGGATAGTGTTCTGCAATTTGATTGTGGAAGATTTTCTTTAAAGAGAGGTAGTGCACCTATGCACTTCCTATGTTGAGAAGTGCATAAAAAACACATCAATATGTCCATCACTTCCTCATTACTCTTTTTTTCCTTGAAATCTAATGTTAATTTGATGAAAAAACCTTGTATTTATAGACATTTATCCTTAATTTCATGAAATTTAAACAATATAAGCCAACATTTGAAATTTGAATTTAGGATGATAAAAATACCACCAAAACATTTTTTAAAAATGGGTTCAAGGGCTTAGGGTCCTAGGTCCCTATTCCTGGAACACACATTACTCAAGGTGTTTAATTATGTGTTTGAATTAGTTGTTTTTGGGCTTCCCCTTCATAAAATGTAACTTATTAGGCTTGTAGATGTAAAATAGGGCTTATTAAGGCATAATTAAGTCCAATTTAATTAAGAGGGCCCAAACAAAGTGTGGAAATATAAAGGAGTACATTTTTCAACACTAAATTAAGGAATTATTAAGTCCCTTTTAAACTCACACTAAAGTAGACAAATATGTGTCAAGAGGGGTCCAAGTGAACAAATGTCAATGGGATAGGATGAAAAAGATCAAGGAGGTGGAAAAGCCCCTAAGATTTAAGATCCCATGTCAAACCAACATAAGCACAAAGGGGCACACACAAGATGTATGATACACAACAACAAGTTAAGATACACAAAAATACAATGTCAAAGAGTTAAAAGAAAGAAAAAGGGGTGGATCAAGCCTTGACTGTTTGTCCATCTCGATGTGGATCAAGCCTTATTTTTTTGTTCAAAAATGTTTACAATTGGGACTTGCTATCCACTATGCAAAAAATAATGCATGCTCACATGGGCTAGTGAAATTTGATGTCCACTTGGTGAGCCCCCCAAAAGTGTCAAATTGGAGAATCTTATTAGGCTCCCATAACCATACCAAAGTTATACCTCTTGATATTTTTGATAAGGTGCCACACAATATGAACTTTAAGCTTAATAAGGCTTAGCCAACTTCACTATGCTAAGCACTCATGAAAAAAATATGAATCAGATAAGGTGTGTTAAAAGGGGTTTTGCTTAGTTCATGAAAGGTTTCACCTTAGGGAACATTGTGCTTAATGTCTCCAAGAGTGGACTAGTCGAGGATAAAATATTCACAACCTAAGGAATGCAATCCATAAAATTACCACTAAGAGGAATGCCATATGCTAAGAAAGGTCACAATATTTAAGGAAATAAAACCCAATGTCACAAAGAAGAAGACATCACATGAATTTAGAAGACCAAACTTTGAATAAAAAGTTCACTTCTAATAGTTGTATACTATCATCACTAAGAAGGGAACATGCAAACAATTAATGGGGGACAATATGGCCCCCACTTAAAATTTCAACATACTTGCTATGTCGGTATTTTAAGTAGAGAGAGGATGAGGTGATCCTTTAAAAGAATGCACACCTCAAAAAACTAGTTATACTTTCCCCCCAATCATAGAGACAAAGACAACCACCAAGAACTATCATGTTTTTGCCAAGAGAGATATGGTTGCACCTAACATTGTACCGTCATTAATGGTAATGAGAAAGATGCATAAAACTAATAATGCCACATAGTGATGAGCAACATGATAGGATGAAAATCAAAATTAGTTAGAGGAAATAGGAGTATCAATATAAGGGAGAGCACTATAATCCTTAATATGTTGAATTTTATCACTCAAAGCCTTACATTCATTAGTAGAATGACCATGAACTTGATGATATGCACAAAATGAACTTTTTTTGTAAATTTTATTTCATGTTCTTGGAGGGAGAGATATCAAGTGATCTTGGAGAAGTCTCAACAAGATACTCTCTTGATAAATAGTATATTTTCATTTCTTCTATGACAAAAATATCTCTTGCTTAGTACAAGGATATGATGATATTCATATTAAGTGAATATTTCTCTGATTCTTTTGTTTCTTTCTAAGGACAATAACCAAGACCACTAGTTGACTCTTGTATATTAAACTCTATAGGGACACCAATGCCTTGTTCTCTAACAGCACATCCCTTTCCACTATAACCAAGTTTTTTCATAAGTTCATAACCTATTCCATAAATATTTTTCATTTCCTTTGGATTCAGTGGTTGTTCATAATCAACTTCATTAAATTTTATTGTGTATTTTTTTTCTTCTTCTAAAGTGGTTGAAGTGGATTCTTTTGAAGTTTCTTTTGAATTTTGTGTTGGTATTACCATTGGTTCTCCCATGAATGTGGGTCTAAAGTCCAAGGAACCTCAATCATCATCTAATAACCTTGTGATTTTTTCAATATTTTCTTTTCCTTTCTCTTGTATGGGTTCCACTTGAGTAGTTGGTTTGAATATTTTCAAAGGACTTTATGTCCCTTTCTCAGTGTGCAAACAATTTTTTGGTTCAACATCAGCCTTGATTGTATAAACCTTTTTTTTATAGACATATTTCATTATATGATGAAGAGTAGAAGTCATTTCATGCATTTCATGAATCTATGGTCTACCCAAAAGAATATTATATGAAAGATTATTTGGCATGACATGAATAGGAGTTTACAATGTGGCCTTGCCAGTTGTAATAGGTAATGTAATCACACCAAGAGGTTTTTTTCCTACATTATCAAATCCAAAATTAGATAAAGAGTCTAGTTGTGTTTGGATTTTTTCTAGTCCAAGTATATCCAAAAGGTTTATGCTACACATGTTAAGGTATAAGCCATTGTCAACAATTTTTCTCTTTATTCATGTTGTATTAATAAGTACTATTACCATGAAAGCTTCAATTTTTTTTTGCACTTCTGAAGGAGGTAGCTCACTCTAGTGGAAAACAATGTATAAATTCATTTCTTCAATTAGGGTTGCTATATCATTCGGGTTTTCACTAGGAGGATTCACAACTTATTGTAAGGAATTTTGGAGCCTATTATGGTAATTAGGTGAATCTTGAATAAGGTCCCATAAGGATATCTTAGTAGGAGTGTTTTTAAGTTGTTCAACAAGGTCATACTCCTTTCCACTATGTAAAGGAAAATGAGGAGCACTAGGAAAGATAGGTTGAAGAAATGGTAATGAAATGAGAGTGTTTTGTGGTTGCCTATTTTTCCTTGTATTATATCTATGAGCAATAGTATTATAACTTGATCGCTTCAAAACATCACTACTAGAAATTTTCCTTGTAAAATTTAAGATAGCTCTTGGATGTAATGGTTTCCTTTTAGGTGGCTCTAAGATAAGCATAAATTTTTTTTGAACTTAAGGTTGATGTGAGGGTGAGTAAAGGCTAACAAGTGGCTTAGGAGATACTTAAGAGGTCTAGTAATTAGAGGATTTGTAAGAGGACTCAAGGGATATATCAAATGTTCATAACCTTGAAAGATTTATCCTTATTTTGATGATATTTGAGTAAAGGAGAGTCTAATGTTACCTCATCATCTTCATCTATTGAAGCCACATTACTATTATCAATGTTGTCATTATTTTTCTCCATGATATCTTTCCTAGTAGGAGAGATTTTAGGAGAGAAACAATCTGGATGTTTATTAAATTCAATGGTTGTATCTTCTAAATAACTTCATCACAAGTAGGGGATTCACCAATGATTGGATTTTTTTTCTTACCAATGATGGATTTTTGTTATATCAAATCATGCTCATAAATAGGAGAAATAGGAAAAGTGATATTAGGGGATGTGTCAATGGTCTTGTCTTCATATCCAAAAAAAATTATTCCCAAGTGGGAGAGGTAGTAGAAGAGAAAAAAATAGGATTCTTATAACTCTCATTGATTGGATCTTCTAACACCAAAATATCTTTTTCACAAATAGGAGAGATATTGGGAGAAGACCAAGTTTTATTGTCATGATTCTCCACTATTGTATTTTCTATCAATTTTCTTTCACTAAAGAATTCTGATAAGTGGGAGAGATGTTGGGATGATGACTAACATGATTTTTGATGAAATTTTTCTTGGCATATGTGGAAAGAAAATATACTAACATTGTGTGTCCAAAAATAAAAAGTACTTTTATCCAACTTATACAATGCTTCAGGAATATAAACATTGTGTACCAAAAAATGAAAAGTACTTTTATCCAACTTATGCAAAGCTTCATGAATGTAAAAATTGAGTACCCAAAAATGAAAAGTAATTTTATCCAACTTATCCAAAGATTCAAGAATTTAAACATTGTGTACCCAAAAGTGAAAAGTACTTTTATTCATATTATGCAAAGCTTTAGGAATGTAAACATTTTCTCTACAAATCTAATGATTTTCACTACTGAAATAATTTTAGAATGATTTAAAATGGCTACACTGAATGGATGATTTAAACCCAATACAAAATACAAAAATTCTTGAAAATTGCCAAACTGAAACAATGGCTTACCAGCAGATCTGGGAAGTGTAGAAAAATGACTAAAAAGCTCATAAAAGTTGGTATTTATGGGCCCTAAAGGACTCAATCACCCATGTATGAATGGGTATCTTTTGAGGGTTTTAAAAAAATGAAACATGTAATTTTTGAGTTGTTTTATGTGTTCTCTATTCTAGGTTGCAAATTGGTATTGACAATTTCAGAAATCTAGAAAATTAGAGTTAAATGCAAGTGTAAAATGATGCTAAATGACAACAAAAAATGGCCTATTTTTAAATGCAATTTTGATCTAATTTTCTGATTTAAGTGATTGAAAGTATGCTATTATGTAAATACTATGCAAAAATAATCTCACGTTATGCAATTTTTGTTGAATTTTCATATTTAGAATGAATGCAAAATGCAAGTTTACATGTAAAATGCAAGGAAAATTTAAGCCAAATTTAAAAACCTTAAATGAAATGAATTAATTCAAATACTATATCTAAGGTTTGAATGTACTCAAAATCAGAAATTAGAATGTTCAAATGCTCAGTTTCACCATAATGAAACATAGAAAAATAGTGTAGGGGGTTCACCATAACATAGGGTTTTATACTATGGCTATAGCCTATCATGGTCTAAAGTTGGCACAAGTTAAAGCCTATGAGAAAGTATGGCTTGAGGGGGATTCTCTCAATATCATCAATAATTTGAAGAATTATACTAACCCTTCATGGACTATTGAATCCTTGATTAGGGACTCTATTGATATTCGTAAATCTTTTGATGAATATTGCATTTCTCATATTTTGAGAGAGGGAAAAAATTAAGTTGATGTCTTTGCCAATCTTGGAGTTAGAGGTGTTAGGGAATTGGGTCTAAATGACCCCCTCCCTATAGGGGCAATAGAAAGTATTAATCATGATTTCCAAATTTAAATTGGTTGATGATTTATTATGGCTTTCAGCATGCATGACTATCTTCACATGGCTAATGATTATGTGGAGGGATGGTAAGCTAGATTTGAAATGAGCTAATGGTACAATGGCTGATATTTGTAGGGAACACAACTCTAGGATCATTATTTTCTCCTGCCTTAATTCTATTTTCACACAGATTCTAGGCATTCTTTGTAGTTCCTTCTCGAGGTTTCTTCTCATTGGGTTCAGAGCTCTCAAGCTTATTGACTCTGCAATTTCTATAGACATGGGTGGTGATAGGAACCATGCAGAGCCCTTGACTTGCAAAGCTATCAAGAAGAAGCCAGAGGTTTGTTAAGTGTTAGAGAAAGGTGGGTTGACTCCATACCTAGAGAGACTACATGGTAACAACCCGCAAATGACAACATTATTTACAAAAGCATGGAACAATAGTGTATTGAAGTTGGGTGAAACAGAGTTTGATGTGAATGAATATTTTATAGAAAATATCATTGGCTTTCCTATAGATGGAATGAAATTTTTTAGAGACGAGAAGGAATCATAGACTACCATGCAATTTTTTTTCAAAGGGGCTGAGGCTAAAGACCTGAAGATGACGAAGAGTGGGGGTTACTAGAGGAGCTCTCTCAAGGCATTGTGGGGAGACATGGCTGAGGAACTCATGCGATACATTACCTTGGAAGGACACTTCTCTATAGTAAATGCTTACCACTTCCTTATGATTAATCATTTCTTCCACAAGAAAATAATTTCCTTTCCTTATTATCTCCTAGCGCCATTGGATTCTAGTCTCAAGAACCATAAGAGAAACCCCAAAACTCTAGTTTTGCATGTGGGGCTAATCCTTTTAATTTTAGAGTATGCTAAATATTTTTAGGTGGATAAATCAATTGCTACCCTTATGGGTAAGCAGTTAAAGCTTGTGGAGGAGTATGAGATAGTTTCTAAAGAGGATTCAGTTAGAGAAAAGGGAAAAAGAGGAAACTTGTCTTGTTAAAGGAGTCAAAATCTAAGGAGCATGTTGAATATGTCCCATACTCTCTTGTGTCAATGGAGGTGGCTCCACACCCCCTACTGCAGGGAAGTCTAAGAAAGGGGTGGCAAGCCCTAATAAGGGTTATGCAACTTGCAGTGAAGAGGTGGATGCTAATTTTCCAAGTATTGGCTTGAAGGAGAAGAATGAATTGTATGGTGAGGCATCATCACTTGCCCCTGTGACAAAGAAAAAGGAGTTGGAGGTGGGAAGTAAGAAGAAACTAGTTTTAAGGTTTGTGAGTCATGTTCTCAAGAGGAACTCTCCCCTCATGGGAAAACAAGGTGTTGATGATTCCATGGTTGTGAACCCAGATATGTAGAAGAAAGGTAAGGCTATGGTTGAAAGAAAACAATATGTTGTGGATACCCTGATTGTGGACCTAGATTGACTGAAGAAAATAAAGGTTGTGGTTGAGGAGATTGTAGACTCCATTCGTAAAATCAAAATGCTAGTTGTTGTTGGGAAGGGTAAGGATATCTCTATTAGTTAGGACAAGGTAAGCTCCTCTCAAGAGGATGATGTTGTGGGTAAGGGTGTTTTCTATTTTGATAGGGATGATATTTATGATGTTCTGGGAGTTGCTAGAGAGGGTTCCATTATTTTATTCAAATTGGTCAAATGGGTTTTCCATGAACTTAACATGAAAAATGTTAAAGTACGAGGTGTGATGAGTAAATTTGATGAGTCATTAGTTCAAACCCATATTTATGTTCAAACTATTTAACTCCTTGAATATTGTGGTGGAGGAAACACTTAAGATGAAACAAAATCTAGAAGGTAGAATTCTCACCCTGGAGGGTCAATTGAAGAGAATTTGTGCTAGCATGGTAAAGGGTGGGAAGGGGACTAAGTTTGTGGTTAATTTTGAGTTTGTTGGTATTACCTCTCCATTTTTTAGTGCCAAGAATCACAAGGAGATAGTTCATGATGAAGAGATTTGTGTTGGTGGCGAGCTGATGGAGGAAGAGGTTTCTATTGATAAGAGTGGGGATAAGAATAATGCTTTGATTAATGAGGTGAATATGGATGGGCCTAGGGATAGAACGAGAAACAAGACCATGGCTTAGTTTGGGGCTCCTAGCAAAGAATTTTTTGATGTCTTGGATGATGGTAAGAAGGCTATGGCGAGCAATGTGGAGGCTATGGATATCTTGAAGAACATGTAGTGTTGTTGTTTGGGGTCATCCTTTTTGGCTAATGTTTTGTTGTTGGTTCACTATGTATGGGCTGATAAATACTTTAAGTAGTGTTCTTTAGTTTCAGATGCTCTCTTTTGTAAAGGTTTTTGAGCCCCTTCAAAACCTATTTTTTACCTCTAATAAAAAACATATGGTTTTATACTAAATTCAAAAAAATTCACCAAACTTACTATAAATAGAAAGGAAAAAATGAGGTGTAATGAACCTACTTACTTTCTATTTCATTTAGGAAATGGGATCCTTCAAGGTAGAATTAAATTCCATCCCTTAGGTGAGTCAATTCTATGGAAGATCTAGTAATTTCCTTTTGTGTGTACAGGGTAAAAGTGATTGAAATGCACTCTTGGGAGAAGAACTAAAAATAATAAATCAACTCAAAAATGCAAGCTAACACTTAAATCTTTAATTTAAATCATAACACTAATAGAATCCACAACTTCCTTTCCGTTTTGTGAAGTCTAAATCATTATAAACACGTTATAAAAAATGCTTCAAAGTGTCCTAATATAAACAATGACACAACTAACTGAACATGGGTTTAAGGAGAAAGGTTAAAACTATCAAATGCCCCCATTCATGAAATACAAAGTTTGAATCTTGAAGATAAAACATAAGACTAATAGAAATAGTTAAACTCCTACCAGATTTGGGGAAGGAAAATACTTTTCCCTTGTCATAAAATATTGTTTCTGGAAGCTATTTTGGGACTCATTCACCCATGGGTGAATGGTTCTTTGTAGGGATTTCCAAAATTGATTTTTTGGGTCCTCTTCTCTTGTTTCTGCACTTCTAGATTCTTTGGGTTTCATAGTCGAACATTCAAAAATAAATTAAAAATCTAAGCTTTTGTATCTTGACAACTTAGGTGACAAAAAATACAACTATATAATTTTTCACTTTTAAGAGCTTCAACTTTTCTTCAACCTATGAACCTGCACATACACAAGAGGGGAATTTTTTTTTTTTGGTGGATAGGGGTTTCCTTGGTCAAACCTCATTTTAGTAATTAAACATTGAATTGAAACAATAATAAGAAGGAATGTTGAATTAACACTTGTTTGTTGCATCTCACCAAACCCTTGAATGGAGATCCTTGAAGGACTAAAACTTGTGTGAAATGGATTCAATGGATGTGGATCTCGATGCTTGAATATTTCTTTTAATCTTTAATTTGAATGCTTGGATTAGATCTTGAAACTTACATCACAATGTTAGCTCCAAAAACATGCATGAATGAACATGAATCTGACATGATTCTTGAGATCTTGAATGCTAGAACAAATGATGAAGAAATCTACTCTTTAGCACCTTTGACAATAATCTTGACTCTTGTAAAATTTCTCTCAATTGTGCTATTGAAATCTAATATTAATTTGATAAAAAAACCTTGTATTTATAGACATTTATCCTCAATTTCCCAAAAAATAAACATTACAAGCCGACATTTGAAATTTGAATTTAGGATGATAGAAATACTGCCAAAACATGTTTTAAAAATGAGTTCAAGGGCTTAGGAAGGACCCATTCACCAATGGGCGAATGGATCCTAGGTCCCTATTCCTAGAACACACCTTACTCAAGGTGTTTAATTGTGAGTTGGCATTAATTGTTGTTAGGTTTCCCCTTCAAGAAATGTAATTGATTAAGCTTTTAGATGTAAAATAACACTTATTAAGGCATAATTAAGTCCAATTTAATTAAGAAGTTCCAAACTAAGTGTGAAAATGTAAAGGAGTACATTTTTCAATACTAAATTAAGGAATTATTAAGTCCATTTTAATTAGGAGGGCCCAAACAAGTGTGAAAATATAAAGGGATACATTTTTCTACACTACAAATGTAAACAAGAGTGATAACCTTGAGTTACAAAATAGTGTTCTAGATAAATATTTAAATAAACATTGACCTATTAAGGTATCACTATTTTATGATGATTATGACTTTACCTAGAAGCCATCCTAGCTAATCTCCCCTCATATAATAAATTCTAAATTTCATACAAGGTTTATATAGATGTCATGAATACTAAGCACATTACTCCCATGATGTGAAATACGGATACAAATAGCTAGGTTGAAATGGGTAGTAAAGCTGATATGATAGCCATAAGAAAGAAGATTCATAAACACCTCTATATTCTACATATTTACTATTAGGAGGAAAAATTAAATGTTTTTATTGTTTAGTTTCTTGCATCCCACATGAAGATACAAATATAACTTCTAGTCATCACTATTAAAAATAAATAACAAGAAAACCTTAGCATGTTACATGCCTGAAGGATCATGGCAAATGATTTAGGTTAGAAATATTATTTTAGTTATCATTTAGTATTCTATCATAGTCTCCCCTAAATTCTTGCATGACATCTATAAGAGAAGATATACTGATGCCAATGCTGTTTGAAAGATATTTATGCTTAGCTTTAAGGATGGAGTTTAATTCTATCCATGATATGGGTGCTGGAATTTGCAGTCCTTTCTCTTAGTGCTTCTAATGTCATGTTATTCCTTTAATACCACTTCACAATTCTAATACTTCCTCTTTCCAATGTTCTTGTAGCTTTGGCTCTAGAAATTAGCTCTCTTTGCGTCTTCACCACTCCTAGGACTTGCTTTATATTTTTTTTGGATGTCCATAGCCTATTAAAAAAATAAAATGGCCGCATAGGTAGGAGCGGTGTGGGAAATGGTTGTCGAATTTGGTTTCATACCTACCAATTTATTTTGCTCGAAAGCTTCTAAATCCTTTTCAACAAATAAATTTTATTTTTGTGTATATCTTGCGATCACGGTAGTCTCATGACACCATGTTTCTTTAAGGGACTTGTATCCACCCTTGTCCTTCATTTAACTCTCATTTCTTTATTTTTTATATCTATTTCATACATCTAAATATTTTTTCTTCCTCAAAACAAAACCCATCCAAGCTATCCCACCAAACTCTTGAATTCCCTCTTGCTTTATTTTCCTCCTATTGACCTCTATCTAAAATCCACTTTCTGATCTCTTTTGTTTTCCATTTTATTTTCTATTTCTCCATCCATTTTCCCTCATCTTTCTCTTTTTGTTCCCTCTCCATCTCTATGTTTTCTACCCAAAACTACGTACTTTGCATTCCTTTTCAACAGATTTTCCATTATTATCTATCATGAATTGGAAATAAAGTGGTACATTTTTATTCTTTAATTTCCCAATCGCTTCTCTTCACGTATTCTCTCTAACTTTTCTTTATTTTCTCTTCTCCAAATTCCTACACTTCCTATAAAAAATAGTGTGTCTATTCAGTCAAGGATGGGTCACAAGGTTTTTAATGGTTAATGGGACTTATTTTTCATATGGCTACCATATTTCCCACCATCCATGGATAAGGTGTCATGCTCATTAATGACATGATCCCCATTTGGTCAAGGGTGATCCCATAATAGTGGTTTACAATTTTTGGCCAAATTGGACACTGAAATTATTATTTTTAACTAAATCTTCACATTCAGGCACCTATAGCGGCTAAACTGTGAGGAATTTGAAGATGGTGCAAACTAGAGTCTCATTAAATTTTGTCTGTAGATTCTAAAAATATTTTTTAAAAAAAATTTGGAATCAAATTGCACTTTTTTTTTCCATCTCCCACGAAAATTGATTTTTTTCAGAAAATAACATTTTTAAAAAGTGACGCACACCGTATAATGCATAAATTTTTTTCCATGAAGGATGAAATTATAATTCTTTCATATTTAGATTTGTAACTATGATATCTAGTTCTTACACTTGGTTAGATATTTTTTTATTGAATATTTTTTCCTTAATCAAGTTTCAAAGTCAAACGAATTACAATTCAGACACAACGGACCATATAACACGTAACTTTTTTGTATATGTCAAAATTTTATTTTATTTTTTATTGGATCAAGGACTTCAATATCTGGTGCACTCATATTTTTCAATTTTTTTTTAATAATATTCTATTTTTCCACATGTGAAGAACAAAGAAATTCATTTTGATGAAAAACCTATGTTTAATAAAACTTAAAAACAAATACATAACAAAACCAAAACATATTAAAATTATATTCATTGGATAGCTTGTTCTAAGGAATACCATAATCATTTGAAATAAATTTTAAATGAATTCATTTGATCCCCCAAAAGCTAAATCAAAAGTGATTTTTTATCAGCATTTTGATAGGTGTAAAGGAGACACATTGATAGGTATGGTTTAAAACTAGCAAGGTTCTATCCAAGGGGGCTTGATCTAAGGTAATTTGATCAAACCCTCTTCAATTAGAATCCTTAAATGGAACTTTTTAAGGCTTAAATCATTATATTTTCTAAAAATATGTGATTTCAGCTAAAATTCGTTCCTCTCAGGAATTGTAAACCACTATTATGACAGCACTGTCAATCATGCCCTCACCTCTTTATTAAGACTATCTTTGGGCATATATATTTACTTTCCCCAATTTTAAAAAATCCCTTTGTCCTTTTTAATATTTGATGGAAAAAAATGCCTCTTAATTTCTTTTCTAGCAACCACTTCCTCCATTTTATGGCTTCAAATATGATGATGTGACACTAGGGAAATAATACAATCCAAAAAAATCTTTATAAACTAGATCAATTTTATCAGAAAAATAACATTTGACAATTTTTTCTAGGGTATGTTGAACACCCCTCTAATTCTTCTCTTCTTTAAATATTTTTCATAAAATTTAATGAACACCATAGTAGTTTTGGTAGGACCTATGTGGAATACATGATTATCCAATCTAACACAAATTCTCTTTTTTTTTTTAATGTTTGTAATTGATATAATTAAAGAAAAATTTAGAACCTCTATTCCCCTCCTTGATCCAATGTAGTATAGCTCTTATTTTAGCTACTTTCCCTATGCAACTATGTAGGTTATGTATTTCAAATCCAATGGTAGAAATTGAATTTTAAATTTTAATTATTAGCATCAATATTTGGTTTTTTCCTAGCATGTTTGAGTCTCCCTTGAAGGTATTTATCTCTATACTTTTATCTCCAAGACTTCTTATTACTAAAGGATTGAAGGAAATTAATGGACTTGTTCAAAGAAAAATACCACCACTAAATCTAAGACCCCCTCTTGAGGTTTAGGAATATAATTCCAAATTCCTACTAAATCAATAATACACTAAAAAAAATTCAAATTTATAGGAGAGTTAAGAAGAAGGGACTGAATTTTGAGAAAAATAAATAGCTCAAGAGATAGGAAAAATATGAAATAGAATAGTAGAATAGTAGAACACAAGAGCTTCAAGGATAATTCTCTAGTTGAAGATTATAAGATAAAAACTTGTCCAATCTACTTATCTTAATATCACTTCCATGTCTACAATTAGACTACATAAACTGATTAATAGTATGATTTGAAAAAATTATATGCTTGGGATCAATCACTCCAACCAAATTATGGCAATACATCCACATTTAGAATTATTCATTGACGAGTTTGTAAAATGTGGGGAAAGTGAAACCCTGAGACTCCACCTAGGATTTCAAGGTACTTTTCCACAACATGTGTCATTTAGAGTTTTAGGTAGTGGGGTTTGATGTATTTGCACAAGGTATAATAATGACTTGTGACTTGAGAGGTAATTCAACTTTCCTTTGACCAAACTTGGAATGGAATTGGCAATGAAATGACTAGGCTAATGATGTAAATAACTATTTTGATATAAAAAGAGTAGATATGAAAATTCATAGAGAAATTTAGACTTCATAAATAGACTCAGCAGAGTATTATGCACCTATGATATGGATTTGGAGCTGATTTTTAAGGACCAAGTCACCCTGGGTGACTATGTCCCAATAGATGAATCCTAGATTAGATTTCATAGTCCTCTGGTGTAAAATCAAAGCCTTCTTTTTCCACTTGTCATGTTATGGGATCTTTGTTGGGTGCTGAGATAATTGAGTTTCTATATGTTTTCAAGGTGTAGGGTTTAAATGCAACAATGAAAGATTGACCTTCGAACTTTTCTCAATTTTCTTCATATTTGAAACCTGCACATTCAAAGAGAGAGGAAGGGTTGCACACCATATAGGTTATTTCCTTAGTCAAACCCCATGTTGGTGTTTCCACCTCCACAATGGCAATGTAAATTAAAGAGAGATTATCCTTTTGAGGAATAGAGGCTAAATGATAAATGAATGATGAATCAACACTAGATTACAACTCACCACTGAAAATGGTTTCCTTGAAGGACTAAAGTCATGCACATCTCCTCAAGGATTTTATTTTTGTTGGATTGATTAGCTTGAAGACCTATAAGGGTTAGATCTCACAAACAATATGAAAACATAAACATGAACATACTCACATACACCTTGACATGATGCTTTGATGTTGAATTTCTGCAATAAATCTACTCTTGAATGCTCTTGACTTGTTTTGATAATTATTGATCATAAGTTCTCCAATAGTTTCTAATTCTTCCTATTTCCTTTCCAAATGATAAAATAACAATGTATTTATATGCAATTATTCTAATTTTCAAAAAATTAAATCCTCATAGCCCACATTGGACATTTAAAATTCAAATAATAAAATAGTGACTCTAACATATTCAATTTTGGAGGCAAAATAGGGGGACTATGTAGCCCTAGGAAACTAGGTCCAAGTCCTATTTTGTAGGACTTAAGGTGTCAAGGAAAAATATTAAATGAATGCTTTAGATTTCTACATGCAATTTATTGGTAAATATTAAAATGGGCCACAAAATACTTAATTTAAGAAATTAGGTGTACAATTTAGTCCATGCACTTAAGGGGGAGAAAAACATAAAATGGAATTGTCAAGGGTGACAATTTATGATGCTGCATTTAGCCCCACTTTATTGGGAGTATGAACTTACACTCAAACTCAAACTAAAGTATAATTAAATATGTCAAGAGGGGTTTAGTTGTCCAAATTTTGAAGAGATAGGATGACAATGAATCTATGGGGAGTGCATAAACACCTAGGATTTAATATACAATGAAAACCAAGCACAAAGGAACAAACATGTACGTAATGCAGCAAGATGACACAAAACATACATAAAAAAATATGAAGCATACACAATGAAAACACATGGTGTAACATAACATAAATATGATGATAAAATTAAAGAAAACATAATGCAAACATAGTGTTAAAAAATAATACACAAAAAAGACACATAACAAAACACAAGGTTACTACTAAAAAGAGTTAAGTTGGTAAGGCAAAGAGATCTTGATCTTAAATTTTTATCAAATACCAAACATCATCCATTGAAAAAAGGAACACCCTCATGAGAACTAGAAATTTGTGTTATACCAAAACACTCATGAGCTACATGGATCTAGTGGCTAGAAAGCTACATTATGCTAGGTGTCCATGCAATATGATGGGTTCCACAAGGCTAGCAAGCTAATTTATGCTAAGAAACTCATGAAACACATGGCTTTACTATCAAGAAAGTTGTGGTATGCTTGGTGGCCATGTTAAAATGGGTTCTCAAGTTCATGCTCCAACAAGCTACGTTATGATGAATCCATGGACTATCTAGCCAAATATTTAATGTACAAGGGTCTGACTAATAAGCATCACATAAGAAGGTGCATAAATGTCCAAGTGGTTCAATGAAAAACTCACCTAAGAAGGTGCATAAACATATAAAACGATGATGAAAAACTCACCTAAGAAGGTGGATAAATGTCCAAGGGGATAATGATAAACTCACCTAAGAAGGTGCATAAATGTCCAAGAGGACAAATAAGACAAGACCAAAACCTCGAGGGATGTTATAAAAAACACCACCACAAAAGGTACTTCAAAAAAATAACAAAGGGGCATTACTCAATACATTAAGAGTCACACTGATGAGCTTGATTAATGGCTAGTTTTCTCTTGTTTAGTTCATATATTTTAAAAACTTTAAGTTGCTTATTTCATATACATTCTTGAACTTATATACCTTTTATATCTTTTATGTAATGCAAAACAAAATTTGATGAATAGTGTGATAGGGCGAATTTATGTGGTAGAATACAAACAACAAATAGAAAAGATAAAATAACATTAAAAATGATCTACACCTCAAGATTTTCCTAGTTGGATTCAATACAAAATAAAGATGATGAAATGAAACCTTTTACCTTGTGTCGAATCGATCCTTTGGTTGGCCCTTCGATCTTTGGTGTGTTTGCTCCTTGGATGGCAAGAGATGCAAATGTATGAGATGATATGAGGATGTAGAGATGAGTGGAAGTGAGTGCATATGCAAAAATGGCTAAGTATGGCTTGAGAAATTTTTTTGCAAGATTTTGGCTACTATGAATGATCTCTCCCCAAAATGAGAGAAAAGAGGGGGTATTTATAGAGAATTTGGAATTCTCTAGGGAAATGGATGGTCAAGATTGAGCCACCAAGATCAAGATGTAGGGCTAAGGTGAGTTGAGAACTCACAAGCACTCACATCTTGACATATGGCATGTGAAGTGACTTGAAAATGATGATGTGTACATGAGGTAGAGAGATAGGTACATGACATGGAGGTAGTACATAGTACCTTGGGATTGGACAAGATCTCCTCATAAAGGAGGTCATCATCCCCATGTGGGTGAGAGGACATGTGGGGAATTAAAAATTCCTCAAATATTCTCATGGGGAATGGAGTTCCTTCTCCAAAAGGAGAAAGTATTTAAGAAGGTTTGATTTAGGACATATTCCATAAATGACATGGAGACCTAATTAAGTGATTAAAGTTGTGCAAGTACTTGATTAGACTAATTAATGAAGATATTAGAAGAGGGCTATATTTCACATGTGACTTGATGTGACAAGTCAAAGATCACATGGGGAAGAGAAAAAGGAATTTAATATTCCTTGGAAGGATAAAAGGAATTAAAAATTCTTTGAGAGGTTGATTAGGCTGGTTAATGAAGGATTAGAGACAAGTGGGAAATTATGGAGGATGGGACCCTAATGATGATTAGGAGTGTGCACATCTTAATCATAAATTAATTATGACTAAGAAATAGGATTAAATTGCTAAGAGGGATTAGAGATCAACTTGCAAAAGTTGGAGGATATGACAATGAGAGAGAAAGTGGGGAATTTAAAAAAATAAATTTAAAATTTCAAAAGATAATATGACTAAATTAAATAAAGTGATACATTTATTTAATTTAGAGAGGAAAGAGGGAAAAATTATTTATTAAATTAAATACTTTGAAAACCTTATGGAAGACATGAAATATTAATTAAATGAGTAATTTAGTTAATACCGAAAAAAGGGATGAAGTAAATGAGCAAAGAGATGATTAAGAAGACGACCTTGACCATTTGGAAGTGGTCAAATTTAGATGTCTGTAAGTAGAAATATGATTATGATATGATGATGTTTGCATGGATGAATGTGTGAATGTGTAGAAAATTTTATATGAATCTGTGTTTAATTCATGACTTTTAATGGTATGTATGAATTATATGAAACTAAATCCTTGCAACCAAAAGTATTGCATCCCACTGAAATAAGAGAACTCAACCCACAACCAAAGGATTTTAGGCTGATTAGAAGGGAAATTCCAAGAATGTTGCAAATGTGATAGTTGTAGAAATGATGGAAGTAATCACTGGAGTGGTTAGTTGTGAGTCATCAGAGCATGAACAATAAGATGATGGAGGAAAGAAGAATTTTGTAGTAATAAAAAAATTTTCATGATTGTTTGCATAGAGCACATCTCTATCACATGTTGTTAAAGTAGATTTACAAACCTATTTGTCTTCTTCTATGTTTTTCAGTTATAGTTTCAGTTGCAAAGACTTTGTCTCTCTATTTTGAAGGAGATTTGGTATCTTCATTTAATTTTTTGCAGTCCTTATGCAAATAAACCTCCTCATGAACCTATATAGTTGGATCGGTGGTCGAGGAGAAGATCAAGTTGGAAGACATGTTTTTATGGTTATAGTTTTGTTTCATAGACAATATCTTTGTTAGTTTTTTGTTATGCATTCATGAATTATAAATCTATAAAGATTCTTGTCAAATTTTCAAGTTTGGTTATATGTAATAAAGATGTTATAGTTTACTATTATGATTAGTTGAATCAAGTAGCACATATTTGGTTTCTTCTATGGGTACAATAGCTTGAGAAAGGTCCACTCAAGGTACTATCCACCCACCCTAATTTCTTTTATTAATTTATATGTTTACATTATTGAATTCATTTTAATAGATTCTTCATTACATGCACATGAATTATATTTGGTTTCATGATTTAACTTCTATAATGCATAATTGAGTCATCCTCTGGAGTGCATCAAGTGGTTAGAAGTAAGAATAAAAAATGTTGGTGAAATTATAGAGTTTGGGTTTAGAAGTTAAATAGATAAAGTGTTAAGTCGAAGGCACCCACATCGTCAATAGAAGATTAAGTTATTTCCTCTATTTTATAGTTTATGATTTATTTTACTTTTCTAGCCTTTACTATTTTCCTACACATGTGTTAACCACCTATACTTGATGATATAGGCCATTTAGAGTAAGTGAATGCACATATAGTTCCAGCATCATCAAAAGCTTACAAAGCCCTAGTTGATAATTTAGTGGAGTCTTTGCAAGGGTTTAGTTGACTATTCAGTTAGGAACCCTTCCTCTAAATTGTGCGTCTAACACCAAGTTGACTGGATATTAGTGAGTCCTTACATTTTTGGCATTGTTTCTAGGAATGGTATTATATTCAAGATTCTCCTATGTTATTTCAATCTTTCATAATTAGAATTTTTTATTCATTATTAGTGTAATTAGGATTTTTTTATCCATATAGAAATGATTTAAGAAAAATGTGTCATAGTTTTTTATCTAAAGAGTTACAACTATTGTATGTAGAGGTAGTGAGATACTTTGGGAAGATTTCTCCCCTCAATGCACAAAGCTTTAGAGGATACTAGTGATCATAGTGAACAGAGTGAGGGTATTATCAAAGAAGAATCATCCCTACCACTAATATTCATGTCAAATACAAAGTACTTTCAATACACATATCATCACCATGAGTGATGTTGCAATGGAAGACCCACAAGAGCATGAAACTTTTGAGTTCCCCATTGCCAACCAGGAGATAGAAACTACACTAAAGAACATTCCTATTTGAGTTTTATGTGCTATATAGAAGTTATGATTATACTATATAGATGCACATAAGCTCAAACTATTTCTAGCAACCATGAAAGTTGGCCACAAAGGACCCATATACATTCCTATTTGAGTTTTATGTGCTATGAAAAAGTTATGATTATACTATAGATGCACATAGGCTCAAACTATTTATAGCAACCCTGAAGGTTGCTACTTTGAGATAGTTTATGGGTTTGGAAACAGATGCTCCAAATTAGAATACCATGAAGAAAAATTTCTTGGAGAAGTACCAAGACTACTATAGAGGAATAGAAAAAAAAAAAGATGACATCTTCAGGATGAAACAAAAGGAAGATGAATCCCTAGAAGATTACATGGAAAGGTTTCAATTTTTTCTTAAGAAATCCCACTAGAATAGACTCTCTAATGATCATTTAAAATTGATATTCTTAAGCGGGATTAATGAGGATTGCATGGATGCAATTAAGCTCATTGGGGTAGAAGATACCACTCAAGCACCATTTGAGGAGATTTACAAGGGATGCAAGAACTATTCAAGGTCTTTCACAAAGAAGGTTAGAGGAGACATGGCATATTCCAACATCAAACTATCCAATGGAGTCTCTAAAGTTGAATTGAGTCATCTTCTATCAAACATAGAGGATATTATCAGCCATCTAGCTACACAACTAGATACCCTCCATATCAAAAAGAAGCAATATGAGGTAGAATCAACTCTTACATAATACTATCCACATTATAGAAAAAGGACTAATTGAAAATGCAAACAGGTAGCAAATATCTCCGAAGGAACATTAGAATTTCATGCATTGGAAGGAGAAGATAGAAAATTATTCTACATAGCTCAAAGGAAACCATGGCATCCAAGATAAGGTATTACCTAAGATCCTTTGAATTATAACATCATTTCTTGGTAACAATTCAAATCTTCCTAATTGGAATCCTTATTCTTGGACCACTATGAAAACCCAACAATGGAAAATTCTTTAAACCAATTGGAACCAACAACAAAAAATATGTGGCTATCACAAAATTTCCAAAGATCTAATTATAATTCCCAATGGACACCCCAAAAAAAGCCAATGAAAACCCTGGTAGCAAAGAGGCCAACAATGAAAAAACCAAAACATGAATTACTAGTAGCTACAACAACCCTTACAGCCACAATAGCAAGTCATTATGCTAAACCCAACAAATATAGCACCATGGCCACTTAGAGTGCTTCAGTTGCAACCATTGTCTGCACCTAACCCTAATAACAAGCCTATTTAGCAGGCCTACACTAATGAATTTTTTCAATTCTCTACTTATGGGGTAGAGGTGAGTAATGTCCACCTCAGATCAAGGAAAACTTTGGCTAGACCTTCATCCCCTCAAATCACTGAATTGGTTGATGAAGAACCCTCAATAGAGACCTTGGACAATAAACTTAAGGAGCCTAAGTCAAATCAATTTATCTAAAACAATCCAAGTCTACTGACCCCATTCCCTAAAATATTAATGGCTCAAAGACATAAAAAACAAGCTAAAACTAACTTGTTAGGACAACTTAAAGATGTTTGTATCAAAATAACCCTTATCCAATCCATCACGAAGGTTCCTATCTATACCAAAATACTAAGAGAACTATGCCTTAAAAGGCTAGGTAGGAAGAGAAAAGATCCTTAGATGGTGTATGTCCTACGAAAAATTACAGACATCATGTTGGGAAACATAACTATCCCCAAGTATGCAAACCTTAGGAGTCCTATAGTGGATGTAAAGATAAATGACACTCTCATTGAGAACACATTACCTGACTTAGGGCCCACTATCAATATAATGGCCAAAGAGACAATGAAGTTCTTACAATTGATAGAACCCCAACCTATACCTATTGTTCTACAGTTGGTATATAAGTCCATAATTGAACCTAAGGGTATAATTGAAGACTTGGAAATAAAACTTGATTCATTTGAGTACCCTATATATTTCATGGTGTTGTAGCCAAAGGCTAATCTTGCAGGTTACCTAATCAGTTTAGGAAGACCTTGGTTGGAAACAATAGATGCCTTCATAGGTTCCAAGTCTAGGAATATGATTATCTCTAATGGAAATGTGACTAAGAAATTAGTCCTTTATCCACTAGCCTAGCCACATGTAGAACTAGAACAAGCCATTTGGCCTTCCCTAGATGAGGAGGATCAATACTCCTTGCAAGCCTTGATGACTATTGAATGCAATCCATTGTTAGAATACCAAGATGAAGATGGTGTGATAGGAAACATCATGAAAAATGACTATGGTAGTGACCCATAACATTAGGATTGCTGACATATTTGTAGGATCCTCTACAAAAAATTGTCCCTACTAGTTCATCTGAGTAAATTTCCCAAATATTTCATAATTTTTTACCTCACCAATATATTCCAAACATAGCAAGACTTGAGATCTCATCAATGCAAACAACATCCAAAACTTTATAGATCATGTCAAGTAAAGGGTATGTGCAGGACCATCATGGAAAAAATAGGCCCTTAAGTGGCAAAAAATTCAGAAAAAATAGAGTTAAGAAACTTGACGTAAAAATTTGAATAAGTTATCTATATTATTTCAAAAATATGTAAGAATAGAATCTATAGAAAATTGAATGTAGTTTCTAAACTACTAGGTTTATTTAGAAAATAAAAAAATCTATTAGGTGAAAATTTGAAATTTCAATGCAGTAGTACTTAAATTTCAGGGAAAAAATAAGAAGTAGGTGTTTGTCTGACCACCCTAACCACAATAAAATGATAATATTTTTATAATATTTTAGAAATAAGTAGAGGAATCATGTCTAGATGTGATGAATATTTTTTGTAATTTTTTTCCAATTAAGTAATTAATTATGATTTTTATTACAACTTTTAAAAAATATAAAAAATCGATGTCCGACCACATTAACTTGGTCAAAACTTCATGAAATTCAATTTTTTTTTTAATCCTATAGTATGTGAAGCATAGAATGTGACACATATTTTGGATTCAAAAATGTGATACCTTTGAAAGCTATAGATGTTTTTCAATCAGCCTATCAATTAAGACTTTAGTTGTAATTCAAATAGAAAATGAATAATAATTATTTATTAAATTCAAAGCAAAGAATAATTTATATTGGTGGAAATCTGAGAATCTCCTTTAAAAACTATTTTCATTTCATCAATTTTAGTAAAAAAAAAAGTCATCAGCCACATACCCTACAAATACCCATCATATTGCCACTTTTTGGCCCACCATGATCCTACACATACCCTAAAAAATTGAATGTTAACCTAACTGCTGAATGTGAGCTACAAGCCCATGCAACAACCTTTGTATGGGATTATCATGACATGAAGAGGATAGACCCAAAATTGTGCATGCATAGGATTTACATCAATGTTGCTTTTAAACTCATAAGATAACCACAAAGGAGAATGAACCCTGTAGTCAGAGACATTGTTAAAATAGAATTATAAAAATTACCTGATTTGAGCTTTATATATCCTATCTCTAATAGTGAATGGGTGTCACCTTTAGTAATTGTTCCAAATAAATAAGGAAAGTGGAGAGTATGTGTAGAATACTAAGAATTAAATGTTGTAACTAGGAAGGAAAATTTTCCACTCCCCTTCATTGACCAAGTGCTTGATTCATTAGCAAGAAAAAAGTACCTCTCCTTTTTGGATGGATTTAGTGGCTACAACCAAACTAAGATTTCCCCAAAATACCAAAAAAAGACAACATTTACATTTCCTTGGGCACATATGCTTATTTTGTCCTACCATTTGGCCTACGTAATGTACCAACCACTTTTGAGAGGGTAGTACTAAGTATATTTTTAGAATCTTCCCAGGATTACATGGAAGTTTACATGGATGATTTAACATATGGGAATACATATTATGAAGCACTTGACAATCGAGAGAAGGTGCTAAAAAGGTGTCATGATCACAACTTATCCTTGAGTCATGAAAAATGTTTCATGATGCTGATAGAAGGGATTGTATTGGGATATTTTGTGTCAAATGAAGGAATTCAAGTGAACCCCAAAAAAATTGAATTGATCTCAACACTCTCTATGCCTCAAAGACAAAAATATGTCAAAATTTTCCTAGAACATTTTGGGTACTATACTAGATTCATTGAAAACTTTAGAAAACTTGTAGCTCCACTATTTGTTTCACTATCCAAAGATATAGAATTTGACATCACCATTATGGATAACCTAGGTACTTAATGAATAAACCAGTGGTTGGTGACAAGATTGTAAGGTGGTTATTGTTGCTTCAAGAATTTGGCATCACCATTATGAATAAGCTAGGTAAAGAAAATGTAGTGGCATATTTTGTATCTAGACTACCAACCAAATCAAAAGATGTTGTTGATGATTCTGTAGACACTTAAAAATGTCTCAATGGATTGCATTGGCTAACTAACATCATTTCATCCTCAAATCCATCCTCTTTTCGCTTAATTATTTGAATTAGCCTAGATATTTAATTAATTATGTCATTTGCATCTATTAACCTAATTCATTTAATTGGGTTAATTCACCCCCTTTCATGCTAACACTTTGTCCTATTAAATTAAATATATCAAACTATTTAATTTAAATCCCTAAGTACTCTTATTTAATTAAATAACCCTAATTTATTTAATTAAATGTCATTTCGCCTTTCCCCATTCATTAAATCATTTAATTTAATTAATATCACCTTATTCTTCTAATCCCCTAATTGCATGATTAAAACCTTGTTTAGATTAGCAATTATTTAATTAATCGATTTCCTCTCACTTGCAAGGGAATATTCCCATGGAATATTCCCTCTCCTTTTGCATAATTAAACTCATAGGAAACAAGGCATTCCTTCATAGGTTGGAAGGAATGAGAACCCTTGATTAAAATCTCATCTTGCATTCTCATCCATTGATGAGAATCCATGATCCATGCCTTGTATTTCCTCCATCCTTGACCATTGATTAGCTTTTTTTATCTCAACCCTTATTTCTCATTTAATTTCCTATAAATAGTTCACTATTTGGAGACAAATGGATCTATCATCCATCTTTCAGAGAAAAATTATGTTTGTGAAATCACACATATTTAGCACACATTTAGCATATTTTAGTTCCTTTTAGTTCCATAAATAGCTTTGCTTCCATTAATGGATTCCATGCATCCATTTAGCTAATTAGATAATTAGGGTTTGAATATTTTTGGTTTAAATCTCATTTTGATTAGCTTAGGAATTACATATCTTGATCATTTAGCATAAATCATGCTAGATTAGCTTTTACATCATGCTCATTTAGATTAAAATCATGTTTTTATTCATATATCACAATAGTTTCATTGATTCTCTTTAATAGAATCCATTGGAACAAGCTCACTAATCATGAGATTGGGAAAGGGTTGTTGCTCGACATTAACACGACACCAATTCCAAAATGGGATAAGTTTTAAATGGGTTAGAGTAAACATTTAAATGCTTTCACTATTCACAATTTTTAGTTTCAATAAATTTTTAGTTTATTTTTCAATTTGAATGATCCTGTTTAAGATTGAGTATTAGTGGCATGAATATGCTTTGATTCATCATGGATTGAGCGTAATTGACCCATACTAATATTCTTGGTCAAAATTCTAGCACTACAAGGAGGGAAAACTAATCAAATTTAATCAATTTCTATCTCAATTTTTTTTTTTAACTTTTGCAGGATAGAGCAATGCCCAACTCAATTTCAGTGACGTACTTTGCAGGGCATCACCATATAGCAATGCTATCTAAATATAAAACATTGACACCTATTAAATACACCGACGTTGATTAAAAAATTATGATGCTAATACCTTTTAGATGTATCAAAATCTAAAAACGATGACTCAACCAAATGGAAACACTATTGTGCTCACTTTTTTCTTGACAGAGTGACGCCCAATTTCACTAGAGCGATGCCCAAATGACTTATAGTGATGCTATCATGAACATTGATGCCCATCTTTGGTAAGCAAAATCATGATCAATTTTCAGCATGTGTTTTAATTTTTTGACTTTATTTTAATGCTAACATGTCACTAACTTCTTTTTTTTCTTTTTAGACTAACTGGTTTTCCAGATTTGGGAAAAAAATAGGAAATTATTTACCCCAACTTGTTGGGGTCATAACTTTCTACTAGGTGCTCAAAATTTGAATTTGTTTGCACCATTGGAAAGCTCTCCAAGAGTACTAATTTAGTCCCTAAAATAGTGGGCCTATGGTATGCCCATTTTTAGGGAATTTACACAGGTTTAAACCCCAAATTCCACTCCAAAGGCCTCCAAAAATGCAATTTACTACAACATAGAAAAAAATTGAAAATTTTAATTTTTTGATCTTTTTAGTTTTAGTTATTGTAATAGTGTTTTGACACTTGTGGGGAAATTATATCCCATCATATGCTTCTTTGGTTTATGTTTTAGGACCACTAAATTTCCATTAGGTTTTAAAACTTACAATCTTAGTACCAACTAGCTCTCAATTGGGCTTAAAATTCATTTTTAAAGTTGTTTAAAATTGAATCCTCACTTCATCATATTATTTTGGGTTTAAAATTGAACAAGGCAACTTAACATTTCATTTGGTGCATGAAATGAATTCATCTTAGCTTTAGAGGTTAAAATGAATGATTTTTTTCTTTGTTGTGACACACTTATAGTGCATATCCAATCCCCTTGTGTTTTTTGCGATCTTGGGTGAAGAGAAACACTCCAAGTGTACTTCATTGTTTGTGTGCACTTATAGTACATATCCAATCCCATTTCAATTCATATGATCTTGGGTGAAGATAAATACTTAAGTACACTTTTATTCTTTGAGTCGCCCTTAAGAGAGGACTTACTATGAGACGCACCCCACAATAGGAAACTCATAGGAAAGTTCTTGCAAGAAAGTTTTCCAATAGGCTATATTAAAGGTTGGTAAATCATGAGAAAGTACCTTCTATCCTAGGCTGTATAACATACTACACCTAGTACCATGCCTTAAGTGGAATGTGAATGGTAGTAACAACCTTAAGTGGAAAAGTAGGTGTGTATATGGCTGGGTGTTCTTGGTTAGATACTAAGAACCAAATTGTTTAGTTACCAAAAATCCTTAATGCTTGTTGGTGCGAGAAAAATTGTTCTAAAGCCACCCCACATTTGTACTATTCATTGTTGAAATAGAAAAATCCCTAGGATCTTATTCAAGATTTTGAGATTTGGTGGTCCTGAGAAGTGTCTGTCATGGAGGGGAGCTTGTGTCACCAAATATCTAACTGTTCTCATTGTCTTAGTGTTTGGATAAATCCGAGTGGGGAATCAAAAAGTATGGCCATTTCAACCTAGGATTGTAAATGCTTGTGAGTCAGTTTAATACTTTGCTTGGTTCCAAAACATTACAAACAAACATCAACAAACTCATTTCAAAATTTCAAACCCTTTGGTCTAAGTATGGATACCCTTTGAAAAAAACCTTGATATTAATGCTTTTCCTAAGAATTTTTTCTTATACTTCTAAATATTTTGGTTTACATCTCAATCCATACTTCCCGAAGTTAACCTAGGTAACTATGCTCCTAACTTCATCCTTTTCACAAAATGGACTTTGTGGAATAGATGTTGCTTTTGACATAGACATTTAGTTTGAACTTAAGAAAGACAAGTTTATGTGGTAAAAATAACTTCATTAATCCAAGATTAAATCAAATGAATACCCCATATTGATGTATGTTCAAAATTTGACTCCCCAAAACAAGAAAATTGAGACAAGGAAAACATTTCAAAATGTTGAGTCCAAGTTCCATTATCGAAAATCCTTGAGTTTCACTTTACCAAAATCATTGGGTCCTATTTCCAAAATCATTTGAGTCCTATTTTTTCCAAAATCATTAAGTTCTCGGAGTATTATCACCTTATAGGTATAGCATGTTTCTCACTACCTTGGCCTTGCAAAAAGAAGGTTCACTCTAGGTCAACTTTGGGTCAAACATTTCATCCACCCCTTCATCAAAACTCATCCTTCACTTCACCAAACTCTACAAAAATTTTGAATACACCAACTTTTTTTGACTTGAACATCAATCAAAACAACCCCTAACATAGATACTTTTCTCTGTGGAATGAATCCTTTTCCATGCATTTGGTTGAGTTATTTATCATCTTTGTACTATTTTTTCTTGAAGGTCACAAATCTACCCTAATGATTCTCAAGTTCATAAAAATCCTTTATCCAAACATCAAACATCAAACTCTGAAGTCAAAAGTGTTGTCCCAAAATTTTTGTTAAGATCACTTCCCACATAATCCATCTTTTCATCTCCCATTATCATCATTGCTCCAAAAATACTTAGAGTGTTCTTCTACCTAGATTTGAGTCAACTAGAAAGTTCAAACATTAAAAATCTCAACACAACTCTCCCATAGATCACCCATAATTTATGGTAACAACAAGATCACAACACAAGAGAATCATGGAGAAAACCAAAGTCACATTCACCTCAAGTGATCCAAATCCTCAAGAATTTGATCCTAGAATTCAAGTTACCACATCACAACAACCCTTGCCTCCATTAGGGCCGTATGAGATAGAAGATATCATGAACAATCCATTTGGACTTACTAGGGAAGAAATCATGGAAAATCAAGCCTTAGAAAAATGTGGCTCCAATTTCCCCATCTTTTGTTGCACAATCATTGGCATAAGGCTTAATGCAATCTATGATTCAACCAACTACACCCCTTGTGCCAATTCAAGCCTTAACATCTAGTCTTGCAACTAGGCTAGGAACCAAACTTGGTCTCACTTTATGTCTAGGAACAAACACAACTGTTGGTATTCACAACATGACCATTCCATTAAATGTCAACCTTCCCCAAAACACAAGTTAGAAACAAACATTTGAAAAACCACTTACATTCCATGATGCCACAACCTCAAAATTTCAAGTGCAACTATCTTCATCCATCACCACAAATACCCCAAGTATACCTAATGTTATGCAAGGTAATGTGGACCAAGTGCCTCAAGTAGGAAAACAAGGGCATGTTAACACTCACACACAAAGTCAACCCTTGAAAAGTAGCTCCAACAACCTCATTGGAAGATAGTGTGCCAAAGGATGATTGACAAACAAATGATTGCATGCTAAAGAAAATTAGTGCCAAGAAGTCAAGAGGTTGTTTACCAAAATAGAAAATGAGAGGGAGCTGTTATATCCCTTTCATCAAATGATTGTGATTCATTAGAAGCTATCTTGTCACATCAAGGGCAACTAATCTATTTCACAATAATGTAAATCTGTGAATAAGATGCACTTGATTGACTAGAGGAATGTTGCAAACACATCAACAAGAGGGAAGCCTAACAACTTTTAGTCATAGTCTAGAAAATAGCTACAAGACAAAGTGCTATAGTGTTAGGACCACTAAAAGACAAAATAGGGAAAAGACAAAGGATGTATTTTAAATTGCTATATATATTAGGGGGAGATGAAACCCTAAGTTGTATTGAATTTAACCCACTCATTGTAATTAAATCCTATCCATTCATTTGGGCTTTGGAAAACTATAAATAGGGACTTGCTCTTCATTTGCAAGTGTTGGGGAATTCGTGTAAGACGCATATTGCAGAAATAAAGAGAAACATTGCATGAGTTTGGGTGTTTCTTTTGAGTTTTTTCAATATGTATACATGATTCAACTTCAATGTTAGATTTAGTTGTTAATTTCTTGAATGGTTGTGATAATGGTGTTTGTTGTTATGGTATTTGATGAACTTTCAGCCCATACTTTTGACACTTGTTGATAACAAGTTGTTGTGTAAAGTTAGCTTGGGCTTCTTCATCTCATGGCCACAACTTAGTTCAATTGTATGTTCATGAAGTGCATGTACAATCTGAAAATGAGTAGACCTTAGGAGATTGCATTGGATTATTGTAGTTGTAGGTCTCTCTTGGTCAAGCAAAGCCTATTTTAGGAAGTTTTTCTACTATAGCAGCCTCCATTGTTGCTGTTCATTCATAGCTTAGATTTAGAAAAAATTCCTCAACCATTTCCCTTTTGCTATTTCTTTTGGATCTTGGTTAGAGTAGGATTCCAAGCACCAAAATACTGCTAAATTTAATGAACACGGTGAGTTTTAGCTTGCTATTTTGAGTGGGCAACAACTTTTCATTCATCTCCAAAACCTTGAAACTCCATTTGTAGACCCAACTTCCCATGC
Source organism: Sequoia sempervirens (assembly GCA_007258455.2). Classification (NCBI taxonomy): domain Eukaryota; kingdom Viridiplantae; phylum Streptophyta; class Pinopsida; order Cupressales; family Cupressaceae; genus Sequoia; species Sequoia sempervirens. The sequence goes on from VDFB02086081.1 coordinate 222,165,560, forward strand.
TTTGTAAACCATAAAGGCCACACTATGATTACCAGCAAATCACATCAACCAACTAAACTATTCCAAACATTGTCATGACCAAGCATAAAAGAGACCTTGGGGTAGTAACCTGGAACTTGTTTGTGGATTTCTACCTTTCAAGAGAGGTAGCATATTTGTGTATTGCCTGTGTTGAGAAGGTGCAAAAACACCCATCAACAAAACTGGCGCTAGAAGGAGGGCATGGTTGTGTTGGGGCTACAAATTTGAAAGTTGGAAGTTGAAAAGCACTTTCAAGTGAAAATTTTGAGATAGAGAAGATCTCATCATATGCTAGAAATTAAAAAAAAAAAAATTAAGACAAGGCAAGCTAGAGCAGCAGTTGAGCTAAGATGGAGTAGCATTTGCAAATCATCATCACTTAGGTACATGAAAATTTAAATAGGAGATTAAATAAGCCATTGCAACACTTTGCATTTTCAAACAAGTGTAGAATCCATGGTGCTCATAGAAATTATGTATTGGGATATCTACCATTCTTGGACATAATTGAAATGGTTTTGCAAGGAGAAATTCCCTTTTGGGAAATGTACCAACCCTTAGCTCCACCGGATCTAGAAGTTGAATTGGTTAACATGGTAGACAAGGCCTTCAAGGAGTTGATCTAAGAACACTTGAACAGTAAGGATGGACTAACACTAGAAGAAATACATATGTCTAGTTGGTGCATATTTCATAATGCACCTCACTTAGAGCTTACTTGTCCATCATGTGTAGAAACCATCACTCAAGTCAATGGTAGTTTGAAAAAGTTAGAGTAGCCAACTCTCTATGAAGAGAAGTCATCCCATGAGGCAGAGAGTTGTCAACATCTGGAGGACAACATAGTGAGGTTAAACCAAGAAACTTTGCACAAGTGCTAGGACAATAGACATTGAGGTAGAGAATTGAAAGGAAGGAGCTGATTTCCTTGGGACAAGAAGGAGATTTGATGAAATTTCAGCTAAAAGGGAGTTAGGCAGCCTTTCCTCTATGGTAAAGGGTTTTCCTCCACTCAAGAAGAAGAACAATTGGTAGTTGAAAGACTGTACACACAAGATGAATCAGAAGAACTCACAGCAACATATGCCAGGACAACCAACACGAATGTTGAAAGTTGAGAGGAGGAAGAGGTTGACAGCCTTGGAGAAACATAAAACAATGATGAAAGAATATGTGAAATAAGATTAGAAGACATTTCCTTCATGAATGATAGTGATCAAGCATCTAAAAAATGAGGATTTAGAGGACTGAGAACAACCACATGTCACAGTTGTCTACCACCAGACTTCCTTCTCAACTAATGATGAAGACACAATCATGGAAAGATATAATGAGCTTGTTTCAAGAATCATAAGGGATTGGTTACAATTGAGATTCCAAGTGGATTTGGAGGTCTTGCTACTACAAGATTGGTGTAGGCTTGATGATTTGGCGCATTTTGAGTTTACATGCGAGCTAGATATCAAGAGGCTATCAAACAAGTTAAAGAACAAGTGGGACAACCAAGTGCACCGCTTCCTACAGTTGCTTTAAGGATTGAGCCAAAGATTCAAGAACCCAAACCAAATGATAGCTTGGATGAGGGCAACCCTCAGGAGGGTGTTGGGACAATGACAAAAGAAGAAGAACATAGTCCCAAACCTCTAGATAATGATGTAGATCAAGTGAGAGGGTTGTTCATCGATTGCCAAGGGTCCTTCACTCTTGTAGAGCAATTGTACATGATGGACAATAGGAACTATGGAGGAATTTCAGAGGTGGACCACTCATTGTACATTAATCCCCTTGATGGTCCAGTGTCCCTAGTTGACTTCTTCCCACTCAAAATTGTGCCATAGAGGTATAGTGACACCGAGGAAGAGTACATTTTAGAAGATGGTGGTGATGAAGATATATTACTCGAGCCTCTAGATGGTGAAGCATTCGAGCTCCCAAATTGGGAAAGGGACTCCACTTCCATCTACCGTGATGATGAACAATAGGAAATGAGTGAACATCGTGATGAGTTGGGTGAACTAAAAAAAATAAGAAGACCAAGGTGAGGATGTCTTGGTGGCTACCCACAAAGATTATATACCTTTCCAACTATGGGTTGCAACTGAGAGTCTTTCCTCCTTGTCTATTGCTAATCTACCTACACACTCCAGGAGCCATAGTAGGATAGATTCATCTATGTCATGTTTTTATGACATAAACTATAAACACATTGAGATCAACATAAGGGAAATTAGATGGGACAATATGCTGCCTTTTGAGGACAGTAGTCAAGTAGACACAGAGACTACAGAGCATCAATGAGAGGAAGTATATCTCCTCTAGGAACAACCAACAAAGGTTGTGGGTCCCAATGGTAGCTTGGAAGAGGTTTTTTCTGCCTCATTCTCCTAGCCTTATGTGGGCCTGAGATCAAGTACAAGGTTCCTTGCATTTGAAAAAATTTCTTCACAATGTGTACTACTTGATCAATTCACTTGTGATCTGCAAGTTTGTAATGCAAGTAGGATGTTGCAACATCCATTGCATCCACCTAAGGCTACCAATGCAATGATTGATGGTCAAACATTGCCACCTTTGCATGGTGGCATCAAGGTTCTATCTTTCCTTGCTCCTTTGAATACTCTTAGTTGTGTTTATCATTTTGATTATGGGAATAAGGGGAGATGGACTTGTTTATGGATTGACCATGGGTTTAATTAATCACCCCAATTGCTTATTTTTTCTAAATATGTGATTGAATTTTAATGTTGCAATGTTGAAATTTTTTATCAATATAAAGATGAATTTGCATGGCTTCTAGAAATTTAATGGTTTCCCTATTGGTTGTTCATGCACTGCGAAATCCAACAGGCATAAAAGTTAATTTACCTTGCCTAAACAAGGTCCTTTAGAAATATCTTTTATGCATAGTTGTTTTTAGGTAGTGTAGGTTTCATGTATATACTCTGCTTTCCTACTTTCATTAGGTTAGTTGGTTTTCCATAGGTTAGGTTCACTTTAGATTAGTTTCCCTTTTGTTTTCTTTTGCTTTCCTGCTTTGGTTAGTGTAGGTGTTTTCTTTCCATTTACTTGTCATTTGCTTCTACTTTGCTGCTGCTTTGCTCATGGTCCCTCTAATTTTAGTTGGGCATGTTTGTATACACAAAACCACTTTATTACATGGGGTTGTTATATGTATTTCCTCGATACACTTCAATCAAGTTTTGCAAGTGGATGGTGAGGGTATTCTATTAGTGTCAAACACCCTAGATGTTTGATTCAAAGAGGATAATTTTTTGGTCAGTCTAATTCCTAATGTATTCTGAAATCTCATATCTCTTACACACATTAAGAATGTGATGGTGTTGTAGGTCCTTTTGTGAAGTCCAGTTAAGTGAAAAATCTAAAATCCTACTTCAGTGCCATTGTGATTCTCAGTCTTGGGTTCGAGCTTCATTTCTTGTGGGTTGAAAAGGAAAATAGGAATTGAAAATAAAAATCAAAGGAAACCAAAAGAAAAGAAGGAAAAAACATTGAAAATAAAAAGAGAGGAATTCAACTTTTCAGGGGGATTCAAGCAACTCTACCAAGGCTATGGACACCTGACCGATAGTAGAGTAATTTTCAGGAGAATCACAACAACAACCTCATTGGGGCTATGGATGCTTGACTAGAAACGAGGTGATGTATTGGTTTCTTTTGGAGTTAGAATAAACTACATAGCTTAATTTGATGGAGCTTAGGTTCTTGCAATGGCTTAAGGATGGGAATTAATGCAATTGCACACACTTGAATTTTTACCATAATGAAGGTCGGGTTGACTAGTGGTTTTCATCCTTTGGTAAATCATCTAGTTTTTTTGCCCTAGCATGAGGATTGGAACCAAAAATTTTGGGTTCATGATTCCAATTTGTCATCAAAATGCTTTCGAGCGTTTCCACAGCAAGTCACCATTTTTTTTGCATATTTTGAACACACAAGTCACTGAAGGTAGGGACCCCCTCTTTTCACTCCTGATGGGTTGTTTTTCCCTCATCCTACTTTACACACCCCTATTTCCAAGCCCAAGGCAGTTACAAGGCATAAAAAAATCAATTTCCCATTGGCCAAATTCACCTACCTAAGTTTCACTGAGTCATTTTTCCTCTCTGGGTTGGGTCCTACGAGTTTCCATTGGCATTTTTCCTTGATGTCTGCCCACATGGTGGGCCCCACACCTATTTTTTCCACTACATCCTCTTGCCTCTACAGACCTATAGCTATAGGTCACATCATGTAGGTCTCCATTCCCATTTTGCCACTAAGCAATGATCGACCCCTAACTTTCACTCGTATGGTGAGCTCCACAATTCGTCTTTCCGTCCCATCATTGTTGTTACCATCAAGCCCTAGCACACTTCAAAACTACCCAAGTCCAAATGTTTGAGGGTCTTCGCATGCATTTTTCCTTTACCTGAATTTCATTATCTAGTGGTTGAGCTATCATGTCACTCTGCCGTATAGACCTTGCATGTGCCCTTTCCTTCGAATGAAATCATAAGGTTGTAGTGAACTCTTAAGTCCACGCTCACTAGCAGATCTACCCTAGGGAGTCACCACCTATAGGAGGTTGTCACCATGATATCATTTCATAATGGAAAATCTTTGTTGCCTCCTTGCTTTGTAGACCCACAACCCACCAACGTCATCATCCTCTTGTGGGATTTCCCACAGTAGTTGGCATCCATCATTCTACAACTACGAAATGAAACTCATACACGACATACCCATGCAATTCACCTACATTCACTTAGTTGCTATGACATCACCATCACTCACTTGGCTATTCTCAAATGACATTCTTAGAGGAATCTTCAAGATTGGTTCTTTGCAAGGCTGCAGGCTACTTTGCTATTCATAACGCTCCTCCCTAACAACTTTTCCACAATTGGAATGCTTACTCCTAACTTTTGCATCACCACCTCCTAGTAATGATCATGCAGTAATTATAAATGGGGAATCCTAGGCCAATGATTGATTATTAAGGAACAATTCCACACACTAGATATTTTACATTACAAATGATGGCATTGGTGTTGGTGGAAATCATCTATGTGGAGGCCGCAATGCAAACCTTTTCTTATCTTTGATCGTTCCCTTGACAGATTTCTTCAAATGTCCTTATGCATGCACCCACCTACACTCCTAAGTCTGATGAAATCCTCCTTGGTAGAAGCCTCTTCTTCCCTCTTTTCACAATGATTCCACTAGGCCTTCCCGTGTATCCCCACCCTCACCATCGAAATGACCTTTCTAGGCGGCATCCCCACATGATTTCGTTGCAAAGCTAGAACATGGGAATTTACTAATGGGAATACCTGGACCCAAATGAACTTGCTAGAATTGAGGCATGGTTGATTGAATTAGTGAAGAGCTACAAATGAAAATGTTGAGCCCAAGGTGTATACAACATCAATGCTTTAGGTATCACCTAATGGTATCTATAACAACAATCCTTGAAGGGGAGGACCAATGTATATGCCTCGACTCCTGGTTGAATTTTAATGAGGAATTTTGTCCACAAAGTCCACCAACATCTGGTTATGTGCACAAGAAGGATGAAATGTTGACAAACCCATTAATATAGAACATAGATCCAACATAGGGTTCAAACAAGCCCCAGGTTGATATATATACAATGGTGACATTACTATTCAGAGCTAAAGCTATCCCAATCTTTGACAAGATCCTAACATGGGAATTAAGGAGATTATAAGGATAGTTCCCATCATTGATGGTATATGATCGAATGTGGATGTGAAATATGGGCACAAGATGAGATTGGTATTCGACAAAAAATGACCTGGGTGGGAGCCATAATGCGGACCTCCACTAAGCATTCAACCATTACCTTAGTGGCATTATCACCATAGAGTTCCACCTTCCTCTTCCTATAGCCTACTTCGTAGATGTATTCCATGTGGAGCCCACACCTTACTTGGCCATTTCATAATGATGTTTATTAACAACACCCCATGTTTTATCCCCGCAAGCGGCGACACCACCTCCCCTACCCAAAAACATGGATCATGCAACTTTGACATGATTTCAGACTATGTCTTTGTGCATTCATTAGTTACTAATTAATGGTGAAAGATGGAAGCCCCTTTGGTGATAATGGTAATTTTCATGATTCAGCAAAACTTTGTCTTGGTGTGTGCATTCAAAATGATTCCAATGTATCATGATTTGGAGGCCCAATTTGTATCAATGCATTGAGGCTTTGTGAGCTAGGATGTACTTGTTAACCCCTGCATATCATAATTTTCAAAGTCGCATGAGGGAGAATGGCTATAGGATCCTTGGGCTGCCAAAATTTTATTGAAATGCAAATAACTCTGACACTCAGCTCTTCAATGAAAGTATTTAAGATTTGTTGGGACGATGTTCGAAGTATGGCCAATAATTTCCATTACCAGCATTCGAGTTCTTTTATCATCAGGTAGCGATGGATCTAATTGAAGAACGACTGAGGCAACATATACATAGAAAATGATTAAATGCAACCTCCTCTCATGTGGGCTCCGCTTAGGTGGAGGTCATCATCCTCAAGGCTGCTATTGAACAACATTGTTAATGTGGCACCCTACATCCTCCTCCCCGCACACTTCTCACTTTTCCTATAGTGTCCACAACCCGTTTGACCATTTGAACAATGTTCTATTGTGGCTCATTCTCCACAAGTCATAGGGGTAGGGTTGCAGCTCTCATCACTAGGCATCCAATGAAGTATTTTGATCAAGAAAATTGGATTATAGTGGATATTATGAGGACCTTTTGGCATGAGGGTGGCATTGTCAAGTGGCAAAGGATCGCATAAAGGAGAAAATGAGCTCACCAAATAGTAACCCCTGATTTCACGTGGCAGATTTTGTGTTTTTCGATGTTGCAATGAAGGAGACAGGATTGGTAATACCAATTCCTCTCTGGTGTTCCAACAGCAGTACCCCACATTCCTATCCCTATGGATGACACAATTGACTGAACTTCACCACACTAACAACTCATCCTTCCATTCACCTAATGGAATTATGCAAATTCCAGTAGGAGGGGATTTTGAGAAACTATAAACCATGGCAATTATCATTCTATCTATAGATTTGAATTGTGAGTATAGGATTAAGCCCTCACAACAATGTTCATCCATAGTCCCACACTTTCGAAGGAAGTAGTGTGATTTTTGAAAAATTTGATAGTTGAAGGGTGAGCACATCATTCATCTTGTTGCACCTCTCATTTCATACAAGGAGGTTCTATTCCATGAAATGGTATCAAGAAATAGTGGTCTTAGAAAATGAGGGTTGGCAAGAAATGCAATTCAAATCAGGTGGCTAGGAAAGTTTGAGGCTGGCAGTATTGTAAAGGTGGCAGCATGGTTTAACTAGCATAAGGACATCTTAAGGAACATAGGCAAATGTTGGCAGCCCTAACATTTGCAAGAGACTTGTCAAGACCAAAGAGTGAATTGGCCAGCTCCTCTAGGTTCCTTTGAATATGTTCAAATGGAGGATGTGATCATCCTAGCATCCTCCATACTAGCTCCATCTTATCATGTAGAAAAAACTAAGCTTGATGGCCTATCTATTACTTTTTAGGCATATAGCATATGTCTGTGCTATTAATTTTCTTTCCATGACTAATATCGCAAGTTAAAAGGTAGGAAGTCATGATGTGAGGGCTTTCTTTGAATGACGTTGGGCATAAATGGGAGATCCATACATTGCCTTAGCAATTGATAACGAAGTGACATAAAGAATGAATGAAGACAAAATTAATGCATAAATGAACTCTTCACCTACAGACTCTGTAGCATGGGTGGTGGCTACCTAAATGCCATCTCCTTCATGACACTCCTTGGCAGCCCACACTACTTGCTAAGACAGTGATGACCATGTGGGTTCCCACTCATTCAGTGTCATTGACATCTTCTCTACGGTGTCCTCCTCATCTCACCCTGCACTCATTTGGACCAATGGAGGTCTTCCATGAGAGACCCATTTCATGGTACATAAATTTTGTTAATATCTATTGGCATGGATTCTCATGGCTAGTCAAAGCCTAACCATGCCCTTCTACTCACAAGGTGAAATACCAATTGGCTCGAGTTCCTTAAAGATATAGTTTGCGAAGGTGTATGACCACCTTTCCATATTTATAAGGCCCACCCACTATTACCTTATGCTTTTAATGTATGTATCATGGAGGTAGCTAGCCCTTTTTCTGTTTAGCATGGTATCCCCTACCGGCATCCCTGTAACCTTCTCCCGTAGACGACATCTACAATAGCCTCTCTCAGAAATTGTGTAAGGAATTGTTGTTCCCACATTCAAGTAATATTGGAACCCACTTATTGATCAATGATTAAAGGAGCCACTATGCATGACCTTATTTATAAATGATAGATATGGGTATGTGTTGGATCATCATGGAAAAAATAGGCCCTTAAGTGGCAAAAAAACTAGAAAAATCAGAGTTAGGCAACTTGACATAAAAATTTGAATAAGTTATCTATATTTTTTCAAAAGTATGTAAGAATAGAATCTGTAGAAAATTGAATGTAGTTTTTAAACTACTAGGTTTGTTTTTTAAAAAAAGAAATCTATTTGGTGAAAATTTTAAATTTCAATGTAGTAGTACTTAAATTTCATGGAAAAAATAAGAAGTAGGTGTCTGTCTGACCACCCTAACCACAATAAAATGATAAGATTTTTTTATTAAATTTTAGATATAAGTAGAGGACTCATTTTCCAATGTGATGCATATTTTTGTAATTTTTTCCAAGTAAATAATTAATTATGAATTTTTATTACAACCTTTAAAAATATAAAACTCAAATGTCCACCTTAACATGGTCAAAACTTCATGAAATTCATTTTTTCTTTTTTTAATCCTATAGTATGCAAAGCATAGAATGTGATGCATATTTTGGATTAAAAAAATGTGATACCATTTGAAAGCTATAGATGTTTTTCAATTAGTCTATCAATCAGGACTTTAATTGTAATTTGAATAGAAAATGAATAATAATTACTTATTAAATTCAAAGTAAAGCATAATTTATATTGGTGGAAAGTTGAGAATGTCCTTTAAAAACCCTTTTCGTTTCATCAATTGTGGGTAAAAAAAGAGTCGTCAGCCACATACCCATCATATTGCCACTTTTTGGCCCATCATGATCCTGCGCATACCCATATTGCAAAGAAAAAGTTTGAAAAAATCAATAAAGCCAAAAAGAGGATTATACAAAAGGTTTTCCCATCTAGCGAGAAAGTATAAATGGATCATGAGGACTATCTAAAATGAGGAAGGCAATCAAGAATTTAAAGGGATTTCAATTAATTATGCCACCTCATCCTTACCAATTTCAAGCATGTTATGCCAAGGGTTCCATCTATGGTAGGTTATAAATATATGCCTAGGGCAATGTAAAGGTGTGAACATGTCGTTCAAAGCTATGAAGATAGGTGTTTAAGGGAGAAGGAGGCCTTATCCAATGAGGAACATGGAATTATTGAATTATTATCAAAATCAATAACATCATAATTCCATTAATGAGCGCAACAAGCCTTATGATTTTTTCTGAATTTCTTGAAATATGGTATAATCTTACAAATGAAATTCAAGTCATTTTAAATCTAATTACCTATTTTTGTATGTAGAAGCCATGTAAAGGGGAACCTCATTCAGAAATGTGTACCTCTAGATCAGTTTGCATTGGGAGATAAAATCAAGAAGTTGGTAATAAAGTGCAAGAGGAGGAGCCGACTAGTGGAGAGAAGTTGGGCATAATTTCCAAGGCAGGAATCTATTCACCTACAGGTAAATGTCGAGGTCTGTGCCAAGAAATACCAGAACAAAGGGGGATATATCCACCAGGAGCACAAGTGTGGAATTATATTAAGGATGAGACTCCAACCCAAAATGAAGGAATTCTTCAAGAAAATGGAGCTACAATTGAAAGAATGCTTTCACACAGGATATATCAAGAACTGCATCCAAAGGGGAGAAGCACTTCAAATCAAATATGTTTGAGTGGAAGATAGTGTGCCAAAGGATGATTGACAAACAAATGATTGCATGCTAAAGAAAATCGGTACCAAGAAGTCAAGAGGTTGTTTACCAAAATCAGAAATGGGAGGAAGTTGTTATATCCCTTTCATCAAATGATCGTGATCCATCAAGAGTTGTCTCATCGGATCAGGGGTAGCTAATCTATTTCACAATGATGTAAATATGCAAACAATATGTACTTTATTGGCTAGAGGAATGCTGAGAACACATCAACAAGAGGGCAACCTAAGCAACTTTTAGCCACAATCCAAAAAACAACTATAGGGTAAAAGCACAAAGTTGTGCCACACTTTTAGCCAACTTATCAACACAACTTAATTTAAGTATTTCTAACTAAAAATCAATTTTGGTCAAACATATGATCTAGTAAGATTAATTATAGCTAAGTTAGATACTTCCACAAATTTTTCAACTAAAAATGTTGGCAAAAAATATATGGGGCACCACTTTGAGTCCAATTTACCAAAAAATAAAATTATTTGAAAAACTTGAAGTTCAATAACTCCTACTAATGTTAATAATATATTTTTTAAAATATAAAAATACCCTTTTGTAGATCCATAGGTGTAGTTTTCAAAAATATATTTATTTTAATAGTTTAATTATTATTTATATTTTATTTTTTATTTCTACTAAAAGTAGGTTATCAGCACAAAATATTAGGTTGATTACCATGCCGAAGAAAAATACTAAAACTTATTAAAAAAAATTGAAAAAATATGATGCAGTAGTTAAAAGAATCTATTTCAAGATGGTATAATTTTTTTCCCATTTTAGATAAATATTTAATATGAAAGTTGATGTCTGATGGAAATAGCTATTTTTTAATTCACACACATTTTAATATTTATTTAAAAATATATATTTATAAAAATTAGAAAAAAATATATCTATGCACTAAAGTTTCAAGTTATAAATACACACAAAAAAAATTGAAAGAAAAAAAAAAATTACTATAAAAAGTTTGATATCCCATGCAACTTCATTTTTCAGCATTTTATCAACAACTAAATTATAGTGTTAATTTATTAAAAGGGTGATCCCACAATACTAGTTTACAATTTTTGGCCAAACTGGACACTGAACTAATTTTTTTCTAACTAAATCTTCACTTTCAGGCAAATATAGCGGATAAACCGTGAGGAATTTGAAGATGATGAAAACTAGTGATTTGTGAAATTTTTTATGTAGATTCTAAATATATTTTTTTCAAAAATTTTGGAATTAGATTAGACTTCTTTTTCCATCTCCTTTGAAAACTATTTTTTTCAGTAAACACCATTTTTAAGGAGTGACACTCACCATATAACACATAATTTTTTTTCCATGAAGGATAAAATTCTTTTTTTTTTCAAATTTAGATTTGTAACTACAATATCTAGTGCTTCTAATTGGTTTCATAGTGTTTTATTGAAATTTTTTTCCTTAATCAAGTTTTGAAGTCAAATAATTTTAATTTAGACATAGGTGGACTGTATAACACAACTTTTTTTGTATGTATCAAAATTCAATTTCTTTTTTTTTGTTGAATCAAGGACTTCAATATCTAGTGCAATCATATTTTTCTTTTTCTTTTTTTGATAATCTTCTATTTTTCCTTATGTACAGAACAAAGAGCTTGATTTTCGGTGAGAAACCAACATTCACAAGAAATAAAAAATAAATATAATAATAAAATTAAATTTATTTAAAATTATACTTTTGGGAAGCTTATAATAAGGATTACATCTTTACAAAAATAAATTAATTAATGAATCTATTTGATCCCCCAAAAGGTAAATCAAAAGTGATCTTTTATCAACATTTTGATAGGTGTAAAGGAGACTCTGTTATAGGTATGGTTTAAAACTAGTAGGGTTCTATCCAAGGGGGTTTGATCTAAGGTAGTTTGATCAAACCCTCTTCAATTGGAATGCTTTAAATGAAAGTTTTTAAGGCTTAAATCATTATCTTTTCTAAAAATATGTGATTTCAGTAAAAATCAAAATCTCCCAAAAATTGTAAACCAGCTTTGTGGGATCACTAAAAAACTAGTTTAAAATAATTTTTTAATTTTTTAAAAAATTACAAACATACAATATACTAAAAATACATATTTTACTAGTTTACATCATTTCAAAATTCAAAACATATATGGCACTTTTTAGTGATTCAAGTTTAAAACTTGGATCAGTGTTGGTCATTTTCTTTATAAAATGTTACACAGCTTTGTACTTTTACCCTATAGGACAAAGTGATAGAGTGTCAAGACCATTAAAAGACAAAATAGGGAAAAAATAAGATGTATTTTAAATTTCTATATATTTGGAGTTAGGTGAAATCCTAAGTTGTATTGAATCTGACCCACTCATTGTAATTAAATCCTAGCCATTCATTTGGGCTTTGAAAAACTATAAATAGGGGTTTTCTCTTCATTTGTAAGTGTTGGGGAATTGGTGTAAGAGGCATATTGCAGTAATAAAGAGAAGCATTGCATGAGTTTGGTTGTTTCTTTTGAGTTTGTTCAATATATATGCATGATTCAACTTCCATGTTAGATTTAGTTGTTTTTTTTTTGAATGGTTGCGATAATGGAATTTTTTGTTATGGTATTTGATGAACTTTTAGACCATACTTTTGGCACTTGTTGATGACAAGTTGTGCAAAGTTAGTCTGGGCTTCTTTATTTCATGGTTGTAACTTAGTTCAATTTTATGTTCATGAAGTGTATGTACAATCTAAAAATTAGTAGACCTTAGGAGATTACATTTTTTTTTTGTAGCTATGGGTCTCTCTTGGTCAAGCAAAGCCTAGTATAGGAATTTTTTCTACTATAGCACCCTCCATTGTTATTGTTCATTCATAGCTTAGATTTAGAACAACTTTCTCAACCCTTTCTCCATTTCTTTTAGAACTTGGTTAGAGTATGATTCCAAGCATTAAAACAATGCTAAATTTGATGAACATGGTGAGTTTTAGCTTGCTTTTTGAGTTGGGTATGTGCAGGATCATGATGGGCCAAAAGTGGCAATATGATGGATATGTGGCTAACGACATTTTTTAACCCAAAATTGATGAAACGAAAAGGGTTTTAAAGGAGATTCTTAGCTTTCCACCAATATGAATTATGATTTACTTTGAATTTAAAAGTAATTATTATTCATTTTCTTTTTTAATTATGACTCAAGTCTTGGTGATAGGTGATTGAAAAACATTTATAAGTTTCAAATATATCACACATTTTTGAATCCAAAACATCGTCACATTATATGCTTTGCATACTATAGGATTAAAAAAATATAAAATTGAATTTCATGAAGTTTTGACCAAGTTAAGGTGGTCAAACATACAAGTTTTTATATTTTTAAAAGTTGTAATAAAAATTCATAATTAATTATTTACATGGAAAAAATTACAAAAAAATGCATCACATCGAGACATGAGTCCTCTACTTATATCTAAAATATTATAAAAAAATAATATCATTTTATTGTGATTAGGGCGGTCAAATAGACACCTACTTATTTTTTCCCTGAAATTTAAGTACTATTGCATTGAAATTTCAAATTTTCACCAAATAGAATCTTTTTTAAACAAACCTAGTAGTTTAGAAACTACATTCAATTATCTACAAATTATATTCTTACATATTTTTGAAATAATATGGATAACTTATTCAAATTTTTACTTCAAGTTACCTAGCTCTATTTTTTCTAAATTTTTTGTCAATTAAGGGCCTATTTTTTCCATCATGATCCTGCACATACCCAGTGGGCAGCCATTGTTCATTCATATCCAACACCTTGAAATTCCATTTGTATCCCCAACTTCCCATGCTTTGTAAACCATAAAGGCCACCCCATGATTACCAACAAATCACATCAACCAATTGAACTATTCCAAGCATTGTCAAAACCTAACACCCAAGAGAACTTGGGGTAGTAACCTGGAACTTGTTTGAAAATTTCTACCTTTCAAGAGAGGTATCATACTTGTGTGTTGCATGTGTTGAGAAGGTGCAAAAACATCCATCAACACCTCATTTTTGCATCTTTTTCTCTATAACTCTTTTTGGGTTTGCTCAAGAGAGCCTCTTGTTTAAATCTAAGCCTTGGGCTTTGTATTACATTGTAAATTTTCAATAAATATAATATAATACAATTTTTTTTCTTCTTCTATGTTATTCATCAATGAATTATTCTCAAAATTTAAAACATATTTACAAAAACATTTACATATGGTACATAACTTGTTAATTTTTTGTATAGAATTGTGTATTTTAATGGAATAAATTTAGATAAATACTATTCACTGATATATCTAAAGCGTTGCCTTCCATATCTTCAAGTTGATATGCATTCTTTTCCTTGCACGCACTTATTCAAAAGGGTCCCCTCCATAGCTCTTCAAATTTTGTGCGTTTCCTTAGTTTTGTAGTGCATTCATCGTACTTTAGCACTAGGCTCCCCTCTTTGAATTATGGGTTAGAGGTCTTTTTTTGAACCATCACTTTACTATTTGTTGATAGTTGATCATGATTCCATAAGCTTTTTCTCTATCTTCCTCTAGTTTGAGGAGTTCTGCCAACCCTACCTCCATTCCACCGCTTTCTTCAATTTCCAAGGCTTTTAGTAGTTGTAAGGTAAGAATTTCTATGGAAATAGGTAACACTACCTCTTTTCCATACACCAATTCATAAGGGGAGGTCTTCAAAATTTTCTTGGGAGTAATTTAGTCTACCCATAGAGTAGCTCGCAGATGCTTGTGCCAATCCCTTTATCATTATGACCCAATGCACTTGATTAACCTAATTAAGTTTTTGTTGGTTGACTCAGCCAACCCATTTCCTTATGGGTAGTAATTTAATGAAGTTTTAAGGAAAATACCATGTCTGATAGAAAAAACTAACATCCCTGATCCAACAAAAGCTCTAGCATTGTCAGATATGATGGTCTTGGGTGGTCCAAATCTGGCTACTAGCTCTTCAAGGAAATTAACAATTTCCCCCTCTATGGCATTTTTTAGGGCTATGACCTCTGTCCACCTTATGAAGTAGTCGATCGCCATGATGATCAACTTGTGTTTGGTGCTATAAATAGGATTTATAATTCCAATAAAATCCAAACCCCATTGGGTAAAGGTTCCTCAATCACAATCAAGCTTAGGGGAAAAGTGGCATTCTTTCTTTTTCTAATAAAAAATTGGCATTGGGTACACTTTTGTACCAGATGATGTGCTTCGACAAACATAGATGGCCAATAATATCCTAGTCACATTATCTTTAAAGTAGTAGTTTTGGAGGAGAAATTTACACCCTCAGGACTGTAATGAAATTCATTGAGAACTCTTCCCACGTACAGCTTGTCGAAACATCAAAGTAGTACACCATCAAAATTTCTCTTGAATAATACACCCTCAATTAATCCATACCTAGTGCTTTGCAATCAGCAATATCACCTTTTATGGAATGAAAGGTTGGTTGGGTAGTATCCCTTTTGTATATACTATGTCTGATTAGCCACCCAAGATTCGTCAAACTCTAATTGGTTCGAGTAGACTCGATCGGTGTCTTTTTTAGCTATAGGACTTGATTCTTGTATAATGTATTCACACAAACCTCTTTCTCAAACCAACTTGGTTGGTCTAATGCCCACATCATATTCTAGGATCTTGGTGATCCAATTTTCCCTCTTTTCTATTATCTCACCTTCTGTGATATATTCTCACACACTGGAATGCACAATGAGAATAGTGATCTTGTTGGCTGACACCAAGTGTCAGAACTTCTTTGAGGTTTTAACAATGGCAAAATATTTTTTTTCTACAAAATTAAACGTAGCTTCATAACCCTTAAGGGCCTTTGAGTGGAATGCAATAGGATGCTCTCCATTATCCTCCTTGCACTTCTTAGTGAGCACCAAAGCTATGCTATGTTGGCCACCGTACACATAGAGTAGAAAATATTTAGAAAAATTAGGGTTGACCAGTATTGGGAAAGTGGAGATGGCTATCTTTATTTTCTTAAAAGCTACCTTGGCTTCAGGGATCCATTTGAAAATTAGGCTTTTCCTAAACATCAACGTAATTGGTCTCACAATGCCTGTAAAATCTTATATGAATCTACTAACAAAATTGATCTTCCCTTGAAAAGACTGTAGTCGCTTCTAGTTCATTGGCAGGGGTAATTCCATTATATATCTAACCCTTTTGAGGTCTATTGCTATCCATCCTTAGATACTATAGAACCAAATAACATTCCTTGAGGTGCTTCAAAAACACATTTTTTTGGATTCAAAGAAATTCTGAACTATTGGAATTTCTGGAAAACCTTCTCTAGATGATCAAAGTGATCATCTTTTGATTTTGAAAAAACCATTAGGTCATCTAGATATATTAAGATAATTGGGTTGATGAATCCCTTGAAAGCAATATCCATTGCTCATTGAAAATTCACACCGGCATTTGAAAGTCAAAATGACATTTTTGAGTACACAAACATTCCCCACTTAGTGGTAAACCTTTACATATATTTAGTTATAGCCTAATAAACGATCCAGCAATGAAAACATCTTTGATTTGGCCACAACCTATAGGATTTTCTCCATCAATGGTAAGGGGTAATGGTCTTTTAGTGATGTTTTATTGAAATCTTAGAAATTGACACAAAGCCTAATATCTCCATTCCTTTTTTGAACTGGTACTAGGTTTGACACCTAGGTGGAATGTTTGATCGGATATATGATTCTTGACATGACCAATTTGGTGAGCTTCTATGCCATCAATACCTCGACCTTTGGATTGACTAGCCTTTGAAACATAGATCCTTCACTCTTTTCTTGTCCTTGTGGAGAACTTCACTTCTAAATTTTAACTTTTTGCTACTTCCAACATCAAGCTCTTCATAGTCCCTAGCATCTAAAGTGAACCTTTACTTGTCATTTCTCACATCTTCACAATCAAAGAGATTCTCAATAGAAATTAATCCTCAAGTAATCTTGTTCCCTTTTAACTAGATGACTTGCTCTTCGGGAAATTCTACTTTTGGTGGTGAGTAGTTAGAAGTGGTTCCTCCTTTCTATATGAAGGTAACAATATAAATGTCATCATCAAAAGCTTGCTAGTTTTGATCATTGTTGGGAATTGAGGGTGAAACAATGACTTGCACCACATTTTTCTTGGTTGAATTAGAAATTGGTTCAAATTGTGAATCGACAAAAGCCATCCAGTCAGCAACACTATTTTGAGATCGGGGAATAACTTGTATGTTGAATGCTTCAAAGCTCTTAATCAAGTCCCAAATCCAATGTCTATATGACTTCATCCTCATTTTTTTTGCAGTCGCTTGCCCACAGACCTAGCTCACCATTAACTCTAAATCTCTGAAAGCTTGTACTCTCTTTACACCCATTTGTTCTAAAAGGATCAGACCATGGACCAGGGTCTCATATTCAGCATCATTTTTTGAGCATGAGAATAAAAAATGGTAAGCTTTCAGGGTCTCTGATCCTGTTGGAGTTACTAGTCAAAAACCCACTCCAAATCTAGCTTTACACTTGGTGCCATCAAAATACATGGTCCATAGATGATTATCACTTGGATCATCATATTCCTCCCGATCCTTCATTAATTTTGGAAAGACCTAATCATCATCAAAAATCACATAGGTTCCTAGCCCTATTGCATGAAAGTTTTCAAATGGATCAGAGTCAATGAATTGGTTGAGTAGCACCTCTTCTTTAGGATTTTGATCACTTGTATCTTCTTCATCTTCCAACATTTCTACACAATATCTCTCTTGCTAAGAGATGGAGGTATGTTCCACTTCAAAGCATAGGACTACATTGTCTTTAATGTGTCTGGGATACAAATATTTGGATAGAATCTTTATCTTTGTTCCATGCTTCATTCTCAATATTAGGTGGGACCAATTGAGTACTAAGTATCCGCCAAGCTTCGTAGTGAAATATCTTGAAAGACACATTCCAAAGACAAGGGTAATGTCTATCACTACTATTTCTTATGTGACTATTTGGCTTGTACATGAGAAGAGGGTCACAAATAGATCTTTTATCCTAGCAACGGTTAGAACTTTCTTCCCATCTAGTTACATGATTCCTTTCTCAAGGGGCTCATACTTAAGTTTCAAGGCATCAACCACTTGTTTTGGCATGACAGTTGTGCTAGCCCCTGAATCAATCATATTATTATGCAAAAGCTTATCTCCCACAATAAGTGTTAAAAAGAAAGGTGTGGGCTTTGGCTTGCTTACCTCTTTCTCTTCTGCATTTCCCACATCATTCACATAAGCTAATGTTTTTAGAGCTTGAGGGGTTGACATAGATCTTTTATCTCTTCTTTGGCTACATGACAGAGTTGTGACTGTCTACGAATTTATTTTTTCTTTAATGCTTCCCAAAGTAATTTATTTTGTTTGAGAATAGATATGACGTCCCACAAAGATATATTGGTAGGCACCTTTTTCAATTGTTCCACCACATTAAGTGTCTCGACTAGTTGGGTCTTGGGCTTGAATGGTGGTATTTCTCTCATTTTCAGAAGAAAACATTTCATCATGACTGTGCTTGGTGCCTTGTTCATTTCCTTATCTGGAAACATCAAATTATGCAGCTATGGAATAGGTCGGATGTCGAGCAATGGAGCTTCTCTTCTTGCAGCAATGATTAACATGGTTAAGGACGTTGTAGATCTTGTTGCACGTATTCTCCCATGACCCTTCTTTTCAATCTTGTGTTGTAATCCAACTATACTTGTGGGGAACTAGTTGCCAAAGCTTCATTTGTGAACACTGCATCTTCCTCTTCCATCCATAAAAATTGCACTTGGTTAGGCACAATATCTAGCTCTTACTCTAAGGACATTCCTTGAATTTGTGCTCTGAAACAAGCATTTTCCATTTTGGAGGACTCATATTTGTTTGCATTTGGGAGCACACCCTTTCTTCCTTTTTTCGCTATCTTCTGTTGCATAGTCCCCCTTGGACAATTTCAGGGCATATGACTATTGTTGCATGGGAAGCACCATACATTCTCATCTTTCACCAAATTGTTCTGGCCTAGAATTAAATCTTTACTCAGGTTGTCTTTGACTATCTATAGTGACATGGTGACTAGAACTATCTAATCTATAGACATCGTATGTTGACCTCCTCCTCTAGAGGATCCCTAGTATGGATTTTGTTGATAAGATGTATTTCCTCTGCCATAGGCTTGCATGGTATGCTTCAGATGCATTGCTTGTTGTTGTTTGATAATGACTAACTCATTAGCAAAATTTTGCATGAGACTCTTCATGTCGTTGATGTCCGCTGCGATTGAGGAAGAGCCTGGTGTGCTTGTTTGGGTAGTGGGATACACCTACATGGACTGCGGTGTATCCAACATTAATTATGTAGTAGGAGTGCTTGTAATAGATTCTTCTCGAAGACCACTAGAGATTTCTATAAATATAGGTAGCACAAGTCATGGTGCAAGCTTCCCAACATCAATTAGACTATTTTCCACACATACATCCAACTCATATGTGTCAAACAAGATATCCCCTCCCATGGAAATTATCATTACTTCGATGTCTAAATTGAGATCCTTTAGATAGAACATGAATTCCATCATGGGGATCCTTTTCTAGGTCTAGTGAAACCTGGTGTTAAAATCGCTCATGGCCTCTTGCAGAGCTCTCTTGATGGTGATTAGTTGTTCTAGAAATGAAGAATAATCTCCTTTCTCTGAGAAGCATTCAAACAACCTTTCTCTGAGCTAATCCTAAGAGATAATAGAGCCCGAGGCCAAATATCGATACCAATCTTGAGCCTTTCCTTTGAAAGAGCCAGTTAACAACCTCAAGGAGATGTTCTCCTCCACTATATAATGTACCCTACATACCTTTGCTATATCTTGAAGGTGTTCAAAAGGGATTTTGAAGTCTTCTCTAGAGAATTTTGGGATAGCCTTAATGGTGTTAGCGGGTATGGAAGGCCATACATCTAGGGGTGTGGGTGGTCATAGTTGACTACTGCTATCCCAAGTTATAAAATTTCTAGGAGCTGGGGGATGTACATGAGCCATAGAGAAAATATTCTAATGAATCAAGTATACAGGTATTCTAATTTGGAAGGTTGAGCCTCCAGGTGGAGTAGATAAGGTTCTAGATATTGGGATCTTACTTCTTACTCTATTGCTCCTTACAGGTGATACAAAGCTTGTAAGTCCTCTTCTCCTAGGTACCGAGGCAGGTAACTGAGAGTACTAGAAATTACCTCTTGAAAATGCTCTTGTTTAGACTTTGGACATTAAACTTTTAATTTCCTTCCTTAGCCTAATTTAATAAATATTTCTGACTTCTAATCAGGTGTTCAAAAAACTTCATGTTCCATTGGGCATGCTAGAAAAAGAACTATTGATCATCAAAGCTTGCACCTCTCTAAAAGTCTTATGGGAAATTTAGTGAGTGGGGGGCTAATTTGTGCCTCACTGAATACCTCTAGGATTTTTATAGAAAGTTGGCTCTTCTTTGGGCTTTGGAGAAAAGGGTAGAAGGAAATCTAAACATAAAACATAAAAATGGGGATGTGCCAACACTTTTACAACATTTCAAACCCAATAATTCCTATGAGTGATCTAATTAGACACAAAATGCCACAACCCTTCATTGTTGGAAAGAGAACAAACAAAAAAGGCTAACAACAAGCACAGTGCAGAATTTCAAATATCTCCATAGGTAGTGTTCATTAGGGTTTGATCAAACATAAAGATCTCTAAGGGTAATAGAAAAACATTCAGAAATTACATAAAATATCTCTCCTAATACAAATAATATAACAAAACAACAACCCTTCAGAAAAAAAAATAATTCCACTAACATAATCTAGTTTCCCCAAGTTATTATTCTACCATATGAGCATACAACATGGAAATTAGCCACTTAAACTATTCAAATTCAGCTTGACACAATGTTTCATTTAGAAAAAAAGCATAAAGAAAGAAAGTTTGATAAAGGCCATAAACTTATAGTCTCAAAGATTTCTTCTCAATAATTTTTTCTTTAAATATCAAATGAACTTTAAAATAGAGGCTGGATGCCAATCCAATAATAGTTTGAGCTTTAAAATATATAACATGCTAGAGAAAAGCAATTCTACAACTTTTACTTTTGAAAATAGTAATATATCCTAAGAAAACTAAAGAAACTTTTCCTTAGCAAAGGAAACTGAAACTTGCAATCCAACCCTTCCATCTATTGTTGCCTCTCATTTATAGCTACAAAAAGAGGTAACTGACACCATAACACAAAATTAATTACTACCAGATGTTGGGATTTTATAGCACATGATTTTATTGTAGATTTAGTTAGGTCACAACAATCTTTGCCCATAAATTCTCAACTATTGTATTAATGCTTTTAGAAATTTAGCAAAGGTAGTGGTATGTAAATGATCAAATCCTAGAAAATAGCGTGGCAAAAGGTTTAGTTGGCCAATCAAATTATCCAACAACACCGAATCAAAGCTTCTATCCCAAAAACAAAGAAAATGAAAAGGCTATCAAGCATTGAAAAACTCCCAAAAGATATTGCTTCATAAGAAGCACAATCTGCTCATAGCAAAGAGATGACATGTCAAACAGGTGGAAAATATTGAGCTCATGAATATAGCTCCTTGAGAAAATCTCTGATGAGTTGACATGTGTCCCAACACTCTCCCAAAAGGAAGGTGAAAAATGAAAGCCACACAACCACCACATAGTGTATTGCACACCTTTTTGATAACTTTACTTGAGCGCAAGCACATCTGAAACTGAAAACATTATACAAGCTGAAAATCAAAATGATCAAGGAAAAAACACTTCATAGGTTATTTTCATTGGAATTTTTAATCTAAACTATCACTATCATATTTTTGTTCTATTTTCATTTGCAACTCTTTTATTTCACAATATGTCTACTTCACCATTTAATATATTTGATCCATTCCTTTGTTTCATTCTGTTTTTCATTTACCTTGTTGTAGGGATATTTTTACTTTGGTATGGACATCCTATGCATGGGTCAAGACAAAAAATTTCCTTGATTTCTAATCACCCAACCAAATATATGTTTAATAATTAAAATTTTCTTAGTATGAAATAAAGGGTAGGTGATAAGTAGTCTTATTTTGTAGCTAGTAAAAATATTTAAAAAGATGACTTTGTTTCTATGTATAGAAAAAGAAGTAAAAGTTTCATAAAAAATCTATGATAAAGAAACTATTTAAATTCAAAACAAATACATCATATTTTATCGTGTATTTCATCCTTATGATTTTATTCTCCTTTTCTTCTATATTTCTTTCTAATTCATTTATATGTAGGTTTTAAAATGTTCAATAACAATTTTTTTCAATCAATTTATATTATGACAAAAAATGATTCTAAACAATTTTTTACTTTCTCTAATAGGCATTTTGTAAGAGCGTGCAACACTGCATGTAAAAAGTCATCTAGCCAAAATGTTAATGTAATTAGCTAAGCCAAGGAAGGATCCCACTCGCTCCTTGAGGGGCTATTGGGGGTACCTTCCTATCATTCTTCATCCTTCCATTCTTTATTGATGGGTGAGGAGGCTACAACATAACCAACATCATTTAAACAAATATGTTCTATTAATTTTCTTAGCTTAAGGTTAAATTTCCCCTTTCGTTCAAAATAAAGATTATTCTTGTCAATTTTCTAGACATGTAATAGGATCATTTATTTTGTTTGTGCTTTGTTTCCTGCATATCAATTATTTAACTTAACTCATTCATTATTTTTTGTTTGTCATATTTTTAGAATCCATGATAATATTAGCTTGCTTTTTATTTTGTGTAGGAAGACATTTGCTAAAGTTTTTATTTATAAAAACAAAGTTGTTGGAGATTAAGAGTTGAACATAGTTTGTACAATAGAGTTTCTAATAATATTTTTATTTACATATATTTGTAAAAAAATAGATTTATATTATAGATATGCTTACTAGCAATCTCATAAGAAACGCCCTCACATTTTCTTCTAAAGTGCACCTAATCCTGAAAAAGAAAGGAAAGCTCTTACCATAGCTTAGTTTGGAGATATATATGAAGATTCTTCTTAGAAGGTAATAATTTTTCTACAATCTAATCCATATTTTACTGGTTTATCATTTATGTGTGTTTTATATAAATATACCATTTAAAACATAGAGATTTCAACAGTTTCTCTTGATCTTTTACACATTTTTAATAATCAGGACAACCCAATAAGTCTTGTTACTAGAGTTGATTTATAAATTTCATAGCTTAGATCTATAAATCTAAACATTGAAATAGTCAATCAAAACATCCACCTTATGTCATGTTGGATTTCCCAATTTTAAAATTTTCATATATTTAAAAAATTGTATACATATTTTTGGCATTAGATAACTATGTGACAGTTGGAATGGGGAAGATTCATATGAGTTAGTTGAATGGAACATAGAAGACAACTAGAATGAGTCATTGAGTAATGGACAACTATGGCATGGCCTACTATAAATACATAATATGATAGTAATACTCCATCTATTTTCTAGTTAATATAATTTTTTCAAATTCTTGATTTTTCATTGTGGTTTGTTTCTCAATTTGATATTTTTCTTTTCTTTGTGGCTTTCACATTTTATATTGTGTTTGTTTTAGTTTTGGATTGAAATTTGCATGGTCATGTTTTGTATGTTTACATTTTTATTGTGAGTAATGTAAAGAAGATTGAAGTAAAGTTTGGAAGCAAACATGTGTGTAGTGTAAAAAGGCTTGAAGTAAAACTATGGAAAAAAAACAAGAATAATAGTGCATGATGCATCTCACAAGTAGGTGAGTATGATTTAAAATTTTACATGTTTTACACATTATTTTGTGAGGTATTACAACTTTTAGATTAGTAATTTATAAATTCCTACATGAAATTTCTTCCAATTTGTAGATTTATTTATTTGAGCTTTCTAGGTCTTGTAAAATTACATAGTACTTTGAAGCCCTTTCCCTTTTTAATTCAGAAATTTCCTTTTAGTTTTCCAACTTAGTTTACATAATAGTTAGACCCAACCCAACTTTTCAAATATGACAATATTCACACATCTTTTGCTAGCAATGTAAAATTTTAAGGATGATTCACAAGGGATAAGTATGATTTTATAGGGTATACATGAGTTTGGGGTTTTATGTTAATAATATATTATGTCTACAAATTTCTCAATCTCATTTATTTTGGAAGGGGTTTTCCATCTACTCTTTTTTGTGTCCAATAAAGTCAAAATGAGATTAAGGTGTCGACAGGGTTCTATTTTTTATGCTACCATTAATGCAAGTATGCATAGACTTACAAGTGAAGAAAGCATAGCTATACTCAACTTAGAACCTCATTTTCTAAGCTTTCATTTTTATTAAAGCTCTTAAATAGAAGATTAAGGTAAAATACTATTGATTAGTTATATATCCACTCTGTATTGTTACCTAGATTCCTCTTTCTCAATCCATATGCCTACCGTCTATTACCCTTAGCTAACAAAAGAAGAAAATATACTTGCTCTCTTTCTTTCTCAGCTAACATTTCACCACCTCTCTCTTCCTTAGTATTATATACTAAGAAGCAAGAATGTACTAGCAAGTGACTATTCCTTAGGAAATAATTCTTGGAACCTTTGATGGCTTAGATAGAACAAATAATTTGTATTGTTTTATGATGTGTAAACTTTTTTGTAGAAAGGAGATAAATATTAATTGTAATAATAGTGGTAAGGATTATTCTATCGGGTGTACAATAACAAACTCCCAAAATTATTATCTTACAACATCTTTAGAAAAATATCAAGAGTAGTAAGTGATGGAAAGCATGATTCTATTGAGCTCATTCAACAATTTTTTTCTTATTGTCAATTTCTAACAAGAGGGAAGTTTCAAGATATGCCATATTTTCAACTTAGAAAACCTATATAGTTTATTTTCTTTAAAGATGAATGGTTATTTTTGTTGGAATTATTAATCCAAAGTATCACTATCATAATTTTATTCTATTTTCATCTGTAATTATTTATGTCATAGTATGGCTACTTCAACATTTAATGTATTTGATCCATTCCTCAATTTCATTATGTTTTTCCTTTACCTTGTTCTAGGGATCTATATCCTTTCGTATGGACCTTCTCCTATGTAGGGATCAAGAAAAAAATTTCCTTGTTCAAATTATAATCACCTAGCCCAAACTATCTTAGTATGGAATAAGGGAAGTTGATAAGTAGTCTTATTTTTTAGTTAGTAATGTAGCATAAAAAAAAGTAACCCTTTTCACACTTAGCTTGGGAATGAATAATTAATGATAAAATGGACTTAATTGCGCCTTATTTATGGAGTTTTTTAAAGTGTTTTATCACACTTTCACACTAATTTAGGGTTTCATTAATTAATTGTGGTTAATTGAGCTTAATTGGTTCCTTTAATTCAAATCTAAGCCTTATTAATTACACTTTTCAAGGATCTATCCCAAAATCCATTGATGATATTGAATGACATTTAACTTGGAAAAATTGATGTCTTAGAAATTTGTGCTAGGATCCATTAACCTTTACTGGTGAATGAGTCATCCTAACAAAGGATGTCCCCTTCTTCACATATTTGAAATGGGTTTTTGATGTTATTTCATCCCCTGAAGCTTGGTCCTAGGAAATTGTGTTAGGACCCATTCGCCCAAGGTGGTGAATGGGTCCTCCTCACTTAGGAAACCCCTTTTTGAATTTATTTGTGGTGGGATTTTAATGTTTTTCAATCCTAGATTTGATGTCAACTTGGATTATTTGAATTTTAGGATTAATTCTTAGATTTAGTATAAATATAAGGTTAATTCACATAGTTTCATCTAAGAAATCCTAGAAGATTTCAAGAAATTGAGAGTACATTCACAAGAGAATTATAGAGAAATTCAAGAGCATTTCAAATACATTCAAGGGAAAATAATTGAAGTTTTATTGTAGAAATTCAAGGTCATATCATCATGTTAAAGGCATAGTGCATCAAACATGTGGTTGAGCTAATGTGTTTTGATATAGCATTGAAGATCTATTTGCAAGCATTGTTTCACATCTACTTCAAGATAAAGATCTACATTCTACATGGCCACTTCATGTTAGTTTGTAGATTTACATTCCAAGACAACTTCCAAGGTATCATCATTGCTTATTTCATGTTTCATTCTTCTATTTCAATATTTCATCATAAGGTTTAATTAACTAAAAGGGGTTTGACCAAGGAAAACCCCTATCCTCTAACAATCAACAAGTTTTTATCCTCTTGAATGTGTTTTTTGAGGATTTAGGTTGAAGAGTAAGATTTACATTCTAAGACAACTTCCAGAGTATCAACATTTCATGTTTCATGTTTCATGTTTCAATTTCATTATTTCATCATAAGGTTTAATTATCAAAACTAGGTTTGAATAAGGAAAACCCCTGTCCTCTAACAACAACAAAAGTTTTTTTCCTCTTGAATGTGTGTTCATAGGTTTTTAAGTTGAAAATAAAGTAGAGAACAAGATTGAAGCAAATTTTTCAAAGTTGTCAAGTTGTAAAGTTGTCACCTATATTGCAAGAACACAAAAACAAGGCTACATAATTTGTTTTTGGTTTTTAGGAGCTTATCACCAAGGAGATGAGAGTACAGATCTTGAAGGGTAGAATCAAGATCTTAGTTTTCATAAACCCTGTTTACAAAGCTTTTGGCACCCAAATGCTTTCTAGCACTTCTAGGGTTTTTCACCTAAAAGGAGAAAGATGGGCCAAAATGGGAAATGTATACATTCAAAATCAATGCAAGGATGGATAAAGTATGTCTAAATAAAATGTCCTAATGCAATAAACTAATAAAATGAATGACTTATTAATGTAAAACCTAAGAAATGTAAATTGTTTGAAAACACATTGATGTATGGAAAATGACCAAGGAATGCAAGTAAACAATAATAGAATTAAACAAGACTAGAGAGGTGCACCTGTAAATTGAAATATTATGTGGAGAGGCTCTAGAATCCTACATTTTTTTTCTATTGAAGCAAACTAGGACACTTATGTCAAGCTAGGCAATTTATTCCTATTTTAGTGAGATTCTGTTAGAACAAGTTTCTACCAAATGGGTACTCATAAATGTAAAAATCACTTTTCAAGCCTAGCAGTGGGACTAATTCACCATAGATGGCAACTTAGTCCAACTAGGATTCTCAAGAAATTCAAGACAAGAATCTATAGCTTTCAATCTACATTTCCTTTCTTGACAGGTGTTTGGTTTAGATTCTGCAGAAAATGGGCTGAAAGAGGTCTCCAAGCTTCAATTAGGGCTTTGTTGGCTTGTATGATTTTGATGGATTGTTGAACACTTTTTAACACCTAGCTCTTTGGAAAATCTTCATACAAGACCAAACCCTTGATGTTGAAATTTAAAGATATGCAACAAGATGCTCCAATGGATGCTTGATGATGCCTTGAATGCTTGAGAATGAAAATAAGCCAATGTGTGAATGAATGCACTAAACTAATTGGGGGTGAAAATGAGAGAAAAAACCTTTTATTTATACTTGATTTTACAATATTTCTTGAAAATAACACATCATAGGACAAACTTAAGTTTAAGAGAATAAAATCCTGCCAGAAAAATAAAATTATTTTGATTTTTGTGCCCAATGGGACTAAGTCAACCCAGGAGGCAACTTGGTCCCACTAGGGAAATTTTATTGGGTGTCAAGGATTGAAGTGTATTTAATGTTGTTTAATGGGAATATTCTAAAAAATACACTTAATTAGGGCCAAAAAGTGCATTAAGGGGTCATTTAAACATAAGAAAGGGTTGAATTAGTGATGACAAGTCTAGAAAAGTGTGAGAGTTTGTTACAACTCTCTACAAAAGTTTGAAATAAGACTTGGTAAGTGATAAAAAGGGGTTATTTAAGTGAATCATGATGAAAGGGTCCTAGAAAAGTTTGAAAGTGGGTTATAACACTTCACAACACTTTAACAAGACATCCTAGCATTCTTAATGATTCACAAGGGTCTAAGATCTAATGTGAATGTGTTGACCACATTACAACATTAAATATAGGAAAAATCAAGCAAAATTCCACTAGGAGGACCCAAACATGAGAAAAAGTAGAAGGGTTACTTTTTTTGTGTCCACAATTAGCCCCCACTTTAGTGAGAGGATGAATCTACTTCAAACTCGCACTAAAGTAGTCGAACATGCAATCAAGAGGGGTTTCAATGAACTAATGCTTAGAAATATGAGACAACAATGATGAAGAGGGATGATCAATCCCCTAGGATGAAGATCCCATGGAAAACTAAACATGAGCACAAGAAACACACCTGAGAATGATGTAAATGAAGAGGGAGAAAGGAAGAAAGAGAAAGTCGGGTCAAGCTTCAATCATTTGTCCATCCCATTGTGGATCAGATCTAGGTTGTTTGTCTAGAAAGAAAATGAATACTCACTCTAAGGTGATAGAACTCATTTTTTTTTTCCAAGTGAGAAGGCCAAAAAGGTGAGAAACATACACTCATGGATGGTATGCACTCACACACATGCAAGTGGCTATGGGGAAAACTCATGTCTTAGAATGGGCTTCCCACTCAACCATACCAAAGCTATACCACTTGATAACTTTAATAAGACACCACAAAATAAAATGACATTTTGAGCTTGACAAGACAAGAAAAACTTCATATGATTGGAGCTCATGAACAAACACGATGGCTCCATAGGCAGTTAAGCTATGTTATGCAAGGTGGCCATATAAAATTTGCAAAATGCAACATGCAAAATATGTTCAAGGATTCTTGCTTAGTTCATGTGAGGTTTATAACATAGAGAACATTGTTTCTAATGTCTTCAAGAGAGGACCAATCAAAAAATAGAAAATTCACAACTTAGGGGATGTAGTGTGTCACATCAAGCCACTAAGAGGAATGTAATATGCTAAGATAGATCACGCTCATGAAAAACATCACACCCAATGTCATCCACAAAGCAACAAACACATCATATGAAGTAAGAAGGTTGCACTAAGAACTAAGAAAAGGAAAAAAATGCAAAATTAACAATGACAATGTATGCTCCCACTTTAAAGGAATTGGTACACACCGTACTGTGAGCAATTACTTTAAAGTAGCAAATGAAAAATGCAAAGAAAAAGAAGACATGAGAGCCAACTTGGAAAACCCCTATGCCAAGTCATACATTGTCAAGTAAGGCTACATCATGGGAGTTAAAGGAAAAATAAAGGGAAGGGGTTTCCCCCGAAGGAAACACCAAACAAATAAGGGATTTATGGATTTGGGGTTAGTATGTTCTTTGTTGCAATGGTTTGTAAACAGACCTTGGAACTATTATCATTCCTCGAGTACATAGAACTGGAAGAATGACACAAAGAGAGTGAAAACAAAGACAAAGAAAGATTTTATTGGGTCAACATGGAAGAGACATAGGGTGTCTCAAAACTTTGCATCATCTCCAAAAGGAAAACAAAAGAAAAAATAAAATGAAAAGGTGAAAGAAAAAGGAAAATATTTTGGGTCAACATGAAAGAGACATTACAATCTCAATATTGTGCATCATCCCCAAAAGGAGAACACAAGAAAAAGATAAAAGAAAAGGAAAATAAAAAGGGGCCTTTTGGGTCAACATGAAAGAGACATTGCGGTCATAATGCCTTGCGTTATCCCCAAAAAGGAAAACACAGACACAAGAAAAGGAAAGGGGGTACTTTTGGGTCAACATGAAAGAGACATTGCAGTCTCAATGCCTTGTGTCATCCCCAAAATGAAAACACAAGAAAAAGGAAAAAGCAATGTATGGCATACATAAGAATGAAGGTACAAATAAAATAATGTCAAAAAGAGAGAGGACAACATCAAATGTTACATTATAGGGGAACACATTGTGCACATGGCAATACACAAAAGAAGAAGAAAACGTAAAATACTAGTAAGGCAGATGCAAGTCAACCGTCAAGCAAGTTATCCACCTCCCAATCATGTTCATGATATTTTGAGGGGGAGAAAATAGCTAAAGGGAAAAGTGCAAGTGTTGAACAAGGGGAAGTACCAGGTTCTACACTTGTTGTAGGAAATTTATTGTTTAAGCTCATGGAAGAGGAAAATAATATATTCAGATCATTATGGACCTCTTCGTCTATTTTAGTGATCTCATCATCATCATCTAGATTAATCACAACAAGAGGATAGATGATAATGTCCAATGAAGGGTGTATCATGGGTTGTGGTTGTTGTATTGGACTTTTTTTGTGATTGGGTAGGAGGATCTTAATGCATTGTGTCTATCAAGTGTCGATTTTGATTTACTTTATTTTCTTCTACTTGTAACTTGCGAGCAAGGGCATGACGTCTACACCTACGCTCCCTAGATCCTTAGTTTCTTTTGGTTTTATTGTAGAGTTGTGTTTATGATTTTATTGTAGAGTTGTGTTTATGAAGGAGCAGGTTGATCAACCATTGGTTGCTTTTCTTTCCTAAGGGGAGGAATAGAGGAAACCATGGAAGGTTTTTCATCCACTTTCTCCTTTTCTTTATAAACTTGTTTTATATGAGGACGAAAGATAGGATTGTTATAATTATCTTGTGATCGTTTGGACAATGTGAGGTAAGTTTTGGGTGTTGGTTGAGGTTGATGGTTTGGTTCTTGTTTGGGTTGAAGCATTGTTTCATCTAGGATAGGAGTGTTGAAAGAGGATGGGGACATGTTGTGGATAGATAATTTTGTGACTTTCTTTGCTTTAAACTTTTGGTAAGCAATGAAAAATAAGTATTTGCAAGGAATTATAGGTTCCATGAGATTGAACCAAAAGGTTTCTAAGGAGAAGTTTCCTTTAGAAGACAAAGGGTTAAAGCCACTATGGTGAACAGTGAATATGTCATTGTCAAGTGGAAACTTTAAACATTTGTGTATAACAGAAGGGACAACTTTCATTGAGTGAAGCAATGGATGGACTAGCTACAAATGAAATTGGTCCAACTATGGGATGATGGAGAATGTAACATACACTATTTTAGGCCCTATTTGTAAGGGAAGGACAATCGATCCTATCGTAGGGAAAGAAAAACCATTGTGTTTTTTGATCCATGCTCTTGGTTATCATAATCATCTTGATAAATGTCATGTAATACCAAAAATTCCTTAGTGATCACATTCTCTCCATAGGTGGGATCTATGACTATCCCATTAGTGGGCTTATCATAAATATGGTTGGCTATGTAAAGAGGAACATCTAGGAGATTTGGAAGTATGTCCTTAGAGGAGATAGTAATACCAAGATATTTCTTAGGTTGGCCCTTATGAGGGATAATGTCTATCACACCAACCATTTGATCCAGAGGATTAATAGTAGTGGTATGTGCAATAGGATTAGGAAGTTCAATATCTGTATGAACATTCATCACATCATTGTTTTGAGTTTCTCTAGCTTTGAAAAATGTCCACATTATGTTTGGGCATTGGAACAATGAAAATTTGCAATGGATAGATGAACAAAATCAATGAGGTCTTCCACAAGGTGTTTAAGATGCTTACAATTTTTTATGTCATGTCCATTTTTTCTATGATAATGGCAATAAGCATTGGGTTTAAAGGCTGGAGGTAAATTCTTAGTAGGATCTAGTGGTTTAACAATAGGTGAAGTACAATCATTTGTTTTTGTAAAATTTGGGACATTATGTTATGAAGCGTGTCTAGTAAAGGTGTAAACTGTCATTTCAGATCTCCATAACTATAAGGTCTCGTGGCTTTAACAACTTGTACTTGTTTGTTGATGGGTTAAGTTGGTTGTTGAGGGGGGTTAAACTGTAAGAACCCTTTGTTTTTCTTTATAAATGGTTGTGAATTGTTTGGATCAGCATGTTTAGACTTCTTAGCTTGACTAGAAGTGGACTTTATATCATGACTATTAACTAAATTGTGATAATTGTAAAGGGTGGTACACAAGTGCTAAAGGAGGTAAATTTCATCATTGTGAGTTTATCCTAAAGTTTATTTTGCAATTTTTCTATAAACATCTTTTGAAGATGTGGATCAAGAATCTTGACATCAATTGAGAGTAAAGAGATTGCTATCATGAGATAAAATTAGTTATCTTTTCTTCTTCATGTTGTTTACATATCATCAACTTGGCCAAGGTCTTCTTTGGACTCATATGCACTTGGAAATGATTTATAAATGCATCAACTAGTTCATTGAAAGAACAAATTGAATTTTTTGGTAAGATTGAAAATCATTCTAAGGAAATGTCTTTTAATGTCCTCAAAAACAACTTTTCCAATAGTTTATCATCAAGGACAAAGTCACTACATAAGGTGGTGTAAGGATTAACATGGTTAGAAGGATCTCCCTTTCCTCCATATTTATCAAATCTAGGAATCTCTGTTCCTTGTGGCATTGGTGTTCACAATATTTCTAGAGATAGTAGATTGCTATAAACATAATAGGTGGGTGGTCCATTCTGGTTTTAGTTTATGGTGGATATTTTCTTTTGCATGGAGGAAACGGCTTGGAAAGTTTATGTTATGAGAGGGTCATTGTAAGTGGTATGACGTGGAAGGGAAAGTGGTGATGGAGTGTATGTAGTGGTAGGCAAGTGAATGGAATGCTTATAGATGGTATGGTGGAAGAGGAGAGAACATGTGATGCCACATAAGAATTAGGAATGCTAGCAGGAATAGTTGAGGAAGGAATCACATTACTAACCTATTGCATTTTGGTTGTGACTTGAGGAGTGGTATAGGTAGTTATGGATGCTACTATTGAAAGAGGAGGAGTGTTAGGTCCTCCTTGACTAACCACAACGTTTGCTGGTTGAGATGTACTAGAGGTGGAAGGAACATGTTAACTATGGTATATCTCAGCAATTTGTTTCATAATGTTTAGGCCTTCATCACATTCAAGCATGCGATGTATGTTTTCTATAGCAAGAATTGTAGTGGTTGAAATTTTTTAAAGACATAGTTGATCTTGGATATGTGTTAAGTCCTCATGAATGTTAATGAATTTGTCTTGTGGAATGTGATCATTTTGTGTGTCCATTTGCATGTTATTGGAAGGAAAAGAATTGCTAAAGGTAGGATCCATTCCTAGTATACTAGTTGCAATACTAGGAGTGGAAGTGTTAGACAATCCAAGATCCAAAATTAGTATTTTATCATGGGATAACATGAGTTTTGAGCTTCGTCTCACTAAGGTATTAGCTATAGGACACCAAAAACTCATTAAAAAGGTTTCTAAATGCAAGTGAATTAAAATGCAATGAAACTAAGAGAACTAAAATGCTAATAACTACAATTTTTGAAATTGTAACAGCAATGCAATAGCAAAAAACAAAAATGCAAAAAATGGTCAGAAAATGCCAAAAATTGTTGTGTATAATGTGCGGGAAGACTAAGTCGCCTAGTGTGGCGAATTAGTCCTAGTGGTGATTTTTTTGAGTGTTTTCAAAAAATTTAAATGAAATTTGATGTTTTTTAGATGTATAGATGTAGCTACAGTGTGAAAATGTAGAATTTTATTGTTTTCCAATGAAATATAATGCAAAAATGCAATCTATATGAGCTTTTCACTAATGCAATTTTTTAAAACCCTAGAATGCCAAACAATGCAAAACCTAATGCAATGTTGATGCAAGCTATTCCTAGGATGCACTTGAAATCAAAAGTAAAATATTCTAAAGTAAGGTTTACCAAAAATTTTACAAAGATTTTGGCACCCAAATGTTTTCTAGCACTTCTAGGGTTTTTCACCTAAAAGGAGAAAGATGGGCCAAAATGGGAAATGTATACATTCAAAATCAATGCAAGGATGGATGGAGTATGTCTAAATACAATTTCCTAATGCAATAAACTAATGAAAGGAATGAATTATTAATGAAAAACCTAAGAAATGTAAATTATTTGAAAACACATTGATGTATGCAAAATGACCTAGGAATGCAAGTAAACAATAACAAAATTAAACAAGACTAGAGAGGTGCACCTAGAAATTGAAATGTGATGTGGAGAGGCTCTAGAATCCTATAGATTTTACTGATGAGGCCAACTAGGACACTTATGCCAAGTTGGGTGACTTATTCTTGTTTTGAGGACATTCTACTACATTAGGTTTCTACCAAATGAGTACTCGAAAATGTAAAAATCACTTTTCAGGCCTTGCGATGGGACTAATTCACCATAGATGGTGACTTAGTCCACCTAGGAATCTTAGGAAATTTAGGATAGGATTTTGTAGCTTTTGGTCTATATTTCCCTTGTTGACAGGTGTATGGTTTAGATTCTATAGAAAATGGGCTAAAAGAGGTCTCCAAGCTTCAATTAGGGTTTGTTGACTTGTATGACTTTGATGGATTGTTGACCACTTTTTAACACCTTTTTTTATGACAAATATGCATACAAGACCAAACCCTTGATGTTGAAATCTGAAGATTTGCAATAAGATGCTCCAATGGATGCTTGATGATGACTTGAATGCTTGAGAATGAAAATAAGCTAATGTGTGAATTAATGCACTAAAATAATTGGGGGTGAAAATAAGAGAAAACCCCTTTATTTATACTTGATTTTACAATATTTCTTGAAAATAACACATCATAGGCCAACCTTAAGGTTAAGAGAATAAAATCCCACCAGAAAATTAAAATTATTTTGATTTTTGTGCCCAGTGGGACTAAGTTGCCCCAAGTGGCGACTTGGTCCCACCAGGGAATTTTTACTGGGTGTCGAGGATCGAAGTGCATTTAATGTTGTTTAAAGGGAATATTCTAAAAAATACACTTAAGTAGGGTCAAAAAGTGCATTAAGGGGTCATTTAAACATAAGAAAGGGTTGAATTAGTGATGACAAGTCTAGAAAAGCATGAGTTTGTTACAACTCTTTACAACACTTTGAAATAAGAATTGGTAAGTGATAAAAAGGGGTTATTTAAGTGAATTATGATGAAAGGGTCCTAGAAAAGTGTGAAAATGGGTTACAACACTTCACAACACTTTTAGAAGACATCCTAGAATTATTAATGATTCACAAGGGTCTAAGACCTAAAGTGAATGTGTTGACCACATTACAACATTAAATCTAGGAAAAATCAACCCAAATTCGACTAGGAGGGCCCAAACAAGATAAAAATTAGAAGGGTTACTTTATTTTTGTCCACAAACCCTAACAAGGACCCATTCACTAGTAAAGGCGAATGAGTTCTTTGTGACCTAAAAACAACCTTCTTGCAGCAAGGTACACATCATTCTAGCCGCTTAAAACTCCCCTCATTGTTGCTATAATAGTTAGGATTGATTTCTAATTGTTATTTGCATTATATCATACACATAATTGTATGTTTTATGAGGAAAATTAGTGGTTCATCATCTTGATAAATTCATTTTGATAAATCCTATTAGAATATGGCTTCTAGTGTTGTCATTGATGGCAATTGAAGTTATCCCCATGGTTCATAGTTTAGTATCTAGTCATACTAGCAGATAAAGTGAAATACTATGTATTACTGGCAGACTACTTGAGGAATAGGGTATCCGGTCAAACAACTTCACCAAATCATCATTTTGTGTTGTGGATCTCTAGAATTGCCTATTGAGCACGTGGATTATCTTATCATTGAGTTTTGTGGTGTTTCATTAGTTGCAATACGAGTTTGGAGGTCTGGTAGGATATTTTTTGTTTACTTGTTTGTTGTAGCCAACTCAGTGAATGTGGCATGATGTGGATGTATTAAGTGAAATAATCTAAGATTTTTTCATGTTCAAATGATTAATTATGGGTCCTAGCTATGGACTAGCTGACTTGTTTGGATACACATGAAAATTGTTCATGATTTGGGCCGACAAATTGCAAATATTCTTAAGTTTTATTGAACCGACTTGTAGTGATTAAATCCTTAGTCATAGATATATTTAGATGATTGATTATATCATTTTGAGTGATGCAAAAGGTGTATTGGTGTATGTTACGAATATATAAGAAGTATTTGAGTGATATCATGCATAGTTTCACTTGCACATAAATATTTTGTATGTGAACTTGAGTAGAGTAGAGTAGAAGTTTGATATAAGTCAAAAGGACAGAAGTTCATCATTGGAGCTTAACTGGAACTGTAATCAAGCATTAGTATATTTTATCCATTTAGTTCATTTTCTTTTGGATCTATTCCAAACCATTGTAAGGGAAATGAGCCCATCCTTTTGAGCAGTGAACTCTAGGCAGTGAGCTTGAATGCAAGTGCATTCCCATTTTGTAATATTTCTTTTGGGTATAATCAGAACTTATTGTGGATTGGTCATCCATCGTGGTTTTTCCCCTAATAGGTTTTCCACATAAAAATCCTTGTGTTATGGTTGTGTGGTTTCTTTCTCTCTGTTACTACATATTACTTTTGATTAAATGTTCTAAGTGGGTTACAGGTTAGAATAATAAAGTTAATTTTTGCAAAACACTGATTCACCCCACCTCTTAGTGTTTCTTGTTTCCAACAATTGGTATCAGAGCTAGTTCCCTGAAAGAAGTCTAACAGCTTGGGGAGATCTTGGAGAGTGTTCTAAATGGATACAAGTAGTCTTCAACAACAACTTATGGTGGCCTTGGATGATCTTGACCAGTCAAAATCTGAGATGCAAGAACTGCAAGAAAATGTTGAGAATGCAGAAAAAATCATCCAGTCATTGAAAGACAAGATCAATGAATCAAGGGAGAAAATAAAGGAATTATGTGGTTTTACTTGAAACAAAAGAACAAAACCATGGAAGATGAACAACTCAATTAGGCCTTGAAAGAGAATATATAAGAATGTGAAAGTTTTTCCAAGAGAATGTTTCCTTGAAGCGTGAGATGGAATCTATCATGATGAAAATGACTAAGAAGTTTGAGGATAGGAAGAAGAATGAAGAAAATCTTGCACAATCTTTGAAATAAAAGACTAAATAGTGCAGTCGACTAGATAATGAATTGGAGCAATCAAAGAACAATGAAGAGGATCTTGAAAAATAGCTTGATGATCTCTGAGATGAACTCGTTGTTGCAAATGAGTATAAGGAGAAATTCAAAGAAAGCTCAGCAAACTTGATGAACTAAGCAAGGGATAGAGGATTGATGGTGATAGATGAGGTCTTGGGTATGAAGAAAGAGAAAGTTCCATATCTAGAAAAAGGAACTCTGGACAAAGGAATTTCGGAAAAGGAAAATTCACACAAGGAAATCAAATGAGTGGACCTAGAAGAAATCTGGTAAGGCAATCTAATGCTCAAATATTTAATGGCTATTGTTATGTCTACAACAAATTTGGTTGAATATGGCTTCTCAGTGTAGGAGTAGGGTGAACACAAGTATGTTAGTGTAATTAATTAATTATTACACTAGCATAAGTTAACTTAGGTCATATTTCATTTAGTCCTAGGTTGCATTTTAATAAATCATTTAATAAATGAGATAATATTCCCTTCCTTGTTTGTAGGGATAAGATTCCTCCTAGAAGATGAGTTGTCTTCTAGAACTTATCTCAACATTTAATAATCATCTAGATAGGGTTCACATGTTGTCACATGTTGTTAGATCATGACACATGGCAACATCTCATGCATCTTAGGTTTTCTCTCAGATTGCCTATATAATCAGGCAACTTGTTCATTTTTAATATATCAATCATATCATTTCATCATATCACATCAATATAGAGTCTTTATTTAGCATTCCATAGTTGAAACACTTTCCTTTGTGGTTGATTATCTTTCATGGATAAAGTCCTTTATTGAAGATTCCAAAGCTCTAGGGGTTGTGCATCCATAATCTCAACATGGTGTCAAAGCAAGTCCATTGAAACATCAACCCTTGATCCAGGAAGTTGGAGTGCGAGATTCTTTGCAGGCTTGGAGTTATTTCTTGTAGGCTAGTTGGCTCTACCTAGGAGCCAAGCTGATTTCTGGTGCACATCAGGCTCTCTCCGACCTCTCCATTGCATCCAGAAGGCCTCAAAACCTTAAAATCGCCTGCTCATTGGTCAAAATCAGAGACATATCATCCAGGAGCCAATTGAGGTATTATTGAGGGTTTGCATTTTTTGTACTATCCATACAAATCTGCTATAAAAAAATCTTCCTGCTCAGTCATCCTCCAAGAATATTTTTTTTAGATCAGTGGGATTTTTTTATTCCATTGTTTGGGCTTTTTTTTCTTCTAATGTTGGCAAAAAAATCAAAAAATTAGTTTGGTTGACCTGCAATTAAATTACTAAGTCAGCATCATAGGATTAATTGTATTTCATCGGCAGACTATAGTTTTATTCAACCGGTCGACATTTTATTTTTTGCATATATTTTAATAAAATATCGGTATTTCATTTTAATTTTTGAATTACAAATATTTTTTGCAATATTCAAAAATTGGTGGTCCATCTGTAGATAGGGTACACCTCCATCGGCCACTGTCACATCACCCATCACCATCGTCGTGTGTTCCCTCACTGCCAGAGTCTTTCTCTTGGCCATCGACAACTGTTTCCAGCCTCACCATCTCGTCCGATCCGTATGCTTCCCACCGATGAACCTCAGCCCTGGCTCATGGTCCTATGAAGATTTGGGGAATCCACGCATCCATCAATGCCACCATCCATCCCGGTCACGCCACCAGTCTCCACCCACTAGCCACTTTGCCGCCACCCTATCTAGGAGTGGGTGTTTTTTTTTTAAATTGTCAACTATCCCCACGGTCATATCAACGACTGAGGGCCAATTTTTTTTTGCCCAGGGGTGCAATATTTTTGCGCCTATTTAGCCTGTGCTTTCAAATTAGAAAATTTTCTTTTGAAGGCCATATCTTTGCGTGATGATATCAAAAATTTTCAAACAAGATACTGACAAAAAGAGAATTTAGAGAACTATCCATTGGTACCATCCATTTTATAGTATTTTTTTGCAATAAAATTCTATAGTCAACTGAATTCAACCGTTCCTTCTGGACTCAGAGGCACATATCTTCTCATCAAATTGTTACACTAGCATAAGTTAACTTAGGTCATATTTCATTTAGTCCTAGGTTGTATTTTAATAAATCATTTAATAAATGGGATAATATTACCTTCCTTGTTTGTCGGGATTAGATTCCTTCTAGAAGATGAGTTGTCCTTCTAGAACTTATATCAACATTTAATAATCATCTAGATAGGGTTCACATGTTGTCACATGTTGTTAGATCATGACACATGGCAACATCTCATGCATCTTAGTTTTTCTCTCTTGCCTATATAATCAGGAAACTTGTTCATTTGTAATATATCAATCATATCACACCAATATAGAGTCTTTATTCAACATTCCATAGTTGCAACACTTTCCTTTGTGGTTGATTATCTTTCATGGCTAAAGTCCTTTATTGAATATTTTGGAGCTTCAGGGGCTATGCATCCATAATCTCAATGTAAACCGTCATTCTTAGGTCAATGTTTTAATTGCTATAAGTATGGTCATAAGTTAAAAGTGAAATTTGAACTGATATGCATAACTTTCAAATAGATGTCAAATGATATGCATGCAATAGATTTGGACATATTTCTAACCAATGTAGATCAAGAAAAAGTCAGTGGAATAGTTGGCTTGGATAGAGAAGTTTTGTGTGCTAAGTTGCAAAAAATTTGGTCACACTTCTAGATTTTTTTGGACCAGAAGAAGTCCAGTAAAACAAAACATGCAACTGGATGTTAAAGGAAGAAGGAAAGTAACTACTAATGAGATCAAGAAGAAAATGTAGAAGAAATGGGTGAAGAAGAGTCCCTCTGTAGAAGGAAATGGATCCACACTAGAAGTCACTTCTAGTAATCCCTTAGGAAATTAATTCCAAGTCTCTACCATAGGGGGAGTTGTTAAGAGAAACTCCTAAACCCCCTACAAGTGATTGGTACTAGAATTCAGATGAGTCCAGTAGGAAATTTAATACTTCCTAAACATTGTAAATTGAATCTAAGGCGTTAGTGAAGAATATTGGAGATCCTCATAAGAATTATCTATTATGAAACATAAAGGAGAAAAAACTGGTTGAGTTAGGGCAAGGGCATTTATTGCAAAAAGAATTAGGTTCAAGGACAATAAAAGAATGGATTCCACCCTCATTTTTCATATTACACTCATAATAAATAGGTTTGGAGAGATTTGAAGTAATCATTTCGAAATTAAGAGAGATTCAAGCATAGAGGAGAATCTGCGATCAAATTCTATTTCATCTCCAAAAGGTATTTATTGCAAAACCCTACAAATTTGTGTGCTTACAATTATGTATACTCCTCTGATAGTCAAAGTCAAGGATAGTTTGTGTCCAAAATTCAAATGGCATCTGTATAAGTCTATAGATACAGATCCCTTAGATGCATTTTCATCAGTGTCATATAGAGTTCTGCATATTGAAGATATTAGGGCATATGTGCACACAAATATTGAAGATTTGGGTAGTTCACAATTATGAAATTGTATTCTCATCACATAGTTCAAGAAGATTTTACTATGAAACTAGAATTCAAAACCATA
This sequence comes from Sequoia sempervirens, assembly GCA_007258455.2. Taxonomy (NCBI): domain Eukaryota; kingdom Viridiplantae; phylum Streptophyta; class Pinopsida; order Cupressales; family Cupressaceae; genus Sequoia; species Sequoia sempervirens. The sequence goes on from VDFB02086081.1 coordinate 222,206,236, forward strand.
GAAGATAAGAAAGTTGCACAATTCACAAAATTTCCTATATTTGAAGAAGATCAGTGGGTTCAATATATACTAAGTCATGTCCATGATGAGTTCATGTGGCTAGAAATGCCATTCAAAATCTCCAAGGAAGTTATTTGTGTAGTTACAGGCTTAAATTCCACTAGTAGACTTCCAATTTTGAAGTCTATAAAGAATGATGAGGTTACTAAAGTGGCTGGCTTGCATTGGGATAGAAGGGCAATGACAATAGATCACATTACTAAAGTTGATGTAAAATTTTCATCTATGGTTATAGGCTATAATATTTACCACTCAAGCTGGGAGAATTACTTATCTAGCACAACCATCTATACAATAAATGAAATGATCAAACATAATGTAGATTATGATCTATGTGAATTGCTCAGAGGTCAACTATTGGAGAATCTGAGAAAAAACAAGAAGGACAAGAAGAATGTATTCAAGTATGAAAACCTACTAATCTGTCTTTATTTTTACTTCTCATGTGAGGTACCAGGAGTTGATAAATTTCAATGGCATAATGATATGCTAGTAGCTTTTCAAATATGGGATATGTTATGTGGACTTGGTGATCAACAGGCCTACAACAAAATCCTATGGAGACATTTTAAAAAATTTCAAAACATGATGCACGCCAGAGAGAGAATTCCTACCACAATAGTGGAATAGTATAAAGACACTATATGCTTCATCATAGACATTGACCAGTGTCATATGGAAGTTGATGATCCTAGAACAATTTGGATCATGCCTATGGGTTATGAAGTAGATGAAAACATTCTGAGGATGTATGCAAAACACTTGCTAAATTCACCACTGGATCAGGGTGAAGAAAGGTTTGGTACTTATGCAGAGAAAATCTTAAAAGTTCATTCAGGATTGAGAAATCCCATGTCAATTAGAAGAAGAATAAAAGCTCAAGAGCTTACAAAGTTGTATCTCAGATGAAGAGGAAGAAACTGACTTAGAAGAAGTAGTAAGAGAGTTAAAGGCTATTGGGACTCATGCTGTCAAATTGGAAAAGAGAAAACCTTTCGACAAAGGTGAAGAAGCAAAGAAAAAGACCAAAGTTGACATGACTAGTATGTCTATGGAGGAATTTGAGAGTGTAGGAATAAAAGATGGAAATCTCATGCCACTTTGTGAATTGTATGAGACTTTTGATGAATATGGTAAGAAGATTCTTAAAGAAGCTACAGTTAAGCACTTGAATGTTTTCAATAAGACTCTAGTTGAAATCATGTTTGGCTTGCCTACAAGCCTATATGATGCTTTGGAATCTAGGAGAGAGAGTGCCAGAAAAGAGGAAGAAAATTTGAGGAAAAGAGTTCTTGCCAATTTGTGCCTAGAAATGATAGTTGAAGAAATGGATTTATTTCTTCAAAAGATAAAAAGGAACTCAGAAGCAAGTCAAGAGTAAATAAACTCATGATTGGTGACACTGATGTTGCTATTAGTGAAACTAACGTAATTTTGGAACAAAAAAATCAAAGGAAAAGATAGATATTGAAGAGATCAATATTGAAAATGTTCAAGGCAATGAGGAAGTGAATGTGAATGAGGAGAACATGAATGAGTTTGATCCTCCAGTATTTGAGGATATACTGACTTCTACCATTGTGGAAAATTCAAAGACACATGTATGTGGTGACTAAGGTCCAAATTGAGGTAGTTGCTGAAGAAAAAGAGGTGCATACTGAAGAAACTGAAATGCCTAAAGCCAATCCTGAAGCTGAATCTAAGGTTGAAAAAGGAAAGCATCAAGAAATCAGAATAAAGGAGGTGAAGGAATCTCTATTGGAGCAACAGGATGAGTAAGATCTTGATTTGGATGAAAACTCAATTAACCTTTCCACTTTGTCTCCAATCCAATGTTGAAATTCACCAAAATTGTTGAAGCTAAAGCCAATGAGAGGATACTAAAATCTCACATTGAGGACAGTGAACTACTAAAACTTGCATCTAGAGTTCTATAGAAATTGATGCCTACTTATGTTATGGACCCATCAGGCTCCTCCTTCGGTGAGTTGAAGAAATTAATAAACTCTATAGATTCTCATTTCAAATCTTTTGATAAATCATCTCTAGCTAAAGTGAAAAAGGAGTTCAAGGAGAAGAGAGTTGGTAGCCTAAATGAATTGATTGCTAAAGATAGAAATCTATTAGGCTCTTGTATAAAGAATATTCAAGGTGCTATATCTAAAGGAGGAAAAGTCTACAAGTCCTACTTAGTCTTGTCAAAATTTATGAAAGCAAATAAGAAGCAGGTGAAAGACATTGAGCAACAGTTGATTACTATTTCCAACACTTTTGACCCATTAGCCTATAGTTTTTATCATCAAGAAAGTTAGGTAATGTCTCTGCTTAACCTAATAAAGAATTTGAAGCTTGAAAATGAGAGGGTTATTAGCAAAGTATGTGAACTCAAGGGTCTAATAAGTCCAAAGATTGAGACAATGGTAAATGCTCTGAAAGAAGTTAAAGGTGTTGTGACTACTCTTGATCTGGTAACTCTCGAAGCAACGAAAACCTTGTCATATCTTCTCTATGGTCATATTACCATTTTGGAGAGTCTAAAAAGCATGTGGGACTCAAACTTAAGTGGACTAAAGAATGTCTTTGCAGACGTCTTCAATTTTTTGTAAATCTCTAGATTTGTTTGTATAGCTTTTCAATTTTGGATTCCCCAATTTTGTCATTAATGTCAAAGGGGGAGAGATTAAAGTGAAAAATGCCTTGATATTCTTAGGGGGAGCAGTATTTTGTATTTTGATAGTGTGTTTATCAGTTTCAAAACTTAGTCATTCTTCACTAAGTGTTGCCATCAATTCCAAAGGGGGAGATTGGTGGCATATGGCTTCTAGTGTTGTTATTGATGGCAACTGAGGTCATCCCCATAGTTCATAGTTCAGTATCTAGTCATACCAACAAATAAAGTGAAATACTATGTATTACTGGTAGACTACTTGAGGAACAGGGTATCTGGTCAAACAGCTTCACCGGATCATCGTTTTGTGTTGTGGATCTCTAGATTTGTATGTTGAGCATGTGGATTATCTTATCATTGAGTTTTGTGGTGTTTCATTAGTTGCAATACAAATTTGGAGGTTCGGTAGGATATTTTATGTTTACTTGTTTTTTGTAGCCAACTCAGTGAATGTGGTGCATTGTGGATGTATTAAGTGAAATGATCTAAGATGTTTTCATGTTTGAATGATTAATTGTGGGTCCTAGCTAAGGACTAGCTGACTTGTTTGGATACACATCAAAATTGTTCATGATTTGGGTCGATAAATTGCAAATATTCTTAAGTTTTATTGAGCTAACTTGTAGTGATTAAATATTTAGTCGCAGATATATTTAGATGATTGATTATATCATTTTGAGTGATGAAGAAGGTGTATTGGTGTATGTTGTGAATATCTAAGGAGTATTTCTGTGATATCATGTGCAGTTTCACTTGCACATAAATATTTTGTGTGTGAACTTGAGTAAAGTAGACCAGAAGTTTGATATCAGTCAAAAGGACAAAATTTCATCATCAGAGCTTAACCTGAATTATAATCAAGCATTAGTAGATGCTATACATTAAGTTCATTTTCTTTTGGATCTATTCCAAACCATTGTAAGGGAAATGAGCTGATTCTTTTGAGCAATGAGCTCTAGGAGGTGAGCCTGAATGCAAGTGCATTCCCATTTTGTAATATTTCTTTTTGGTATACTAAAAACTTATTAAATGGATTGGCCATCCACCGTGGTTTTTCCCCTAATAGGGTTTCCACGTAAAAATCCTTGTGTTATGGTTGTATGGTTTTTCGCTCTATATTTTTTCATATTAATTTTGATTAAATGTTCTAAGTGGGTTAAGGTCAAAATAATAAAGTTATTTTTTGTAGAACATTGATTCACCCTCCCCTCTTAGTGTTGCTTGTTTCCAACAAACCCTATTTTTCTTTGAAACATAATGGTGAACCCAATTGAATGAATATTCTAATTTTATGATTTTGGAGTATTTCCTTACATCCTTGGTTAGATATTGCATTCATTTGCATCAAGAATCAGATCTCATTTAAGGTTTCCTACTTTGTATTCAAACTTACATCTCATTTAGGGTTTAGAACTTTATTTTTTTGTATTCTTTGAATCTAAAAAATACAAAAAACAAATCAATCATCTTGCATATCATTTAAGATCACATAACTTTGCATTTGAAAATCAAAACAAAATTGCATTTCAAATTAGGTCTTTGCATTCATCATTTTATCACCTTTTCAATTTGCATTTCATATTGCATTTATAGAAAATCTAAAAACTAAAGGTTATTGTTACAAACTTGAAACTGAAAGACATTGCAAAAAGATTAAAAATCATTCACAAATAGTTTAAAAAAAACCTAATCTAGGATCCATTCGCCACTTAGGGTGAATGAGTCCCTAATTAGGCTTGACCTACATTTTCTAGCATTTGAAACTCACTAAAAAACACTCAAAAAGTAGTGAAAGCACTTCAAAAATCCTTATATAGGATCCATTTGCCTCAAGCGAAAAATGAGTCCCTAATCAAGTGTTGATCTAATTTTTTTGGGATTTGAAATCTCTACTTTATGCTTCTATTTGTTGCTATTACATTTTTGTTTCAGTTTTTCTGATTTTTTGTTTCATTAAATTCATTAAATCTAGCTAAATTTTCTTCATTTAGAGCATTTTCAAAATTCAAAATTGTATTTACAACATTTCATTTTCATGTTAGCATGTTTTCCTTTCAATAATTTAGTGTTCATAGAGTATAACATGGCTTGTATGATTCTATTTTCCCTATTCATGAGCATAATCTAGGAAAACAAAATAAAACCTTTGATAAGAATGTTGTCTACCCTCCTGTATCTATCGTATTTGTAAGAATGTCATAACACAAGAGGATGCAAGCATAGATAATCATGGAAATCATAATTTTTCTTCTCCCTATACCTCTCCTATTAGTGGAGAAGGTATCTTGGTGAAAGAAGATCCAATTTCATTGATAATCATGAAAGCCTTGTTTGTCCCTCTCCTCCTCTCCCTTGGGAAGATATTATGAAACAAGAAGATGAGATCATTAAAACTACCTTACCTAGTCTCCATTCATCCCCTAACACCTTCCCTACTTGTGAGAATTCTTTGATGAAAGAGGATGCAATCGTGGATGATCATGAAAAACACATTTGTGAAGAGGATATTTTGGTGTTAAGAGATCCAATGATTGAGAGTTATAACATTATGTCTCTCCTTTCTAATGTCCCTAACATTTGGAAAGGTATGTTTGAACAAGAGGATTCAATCGTTGGTAAGCATGAAAATCATAGTTGTCCCTCCCTTGACGCCTCCCCTATTTGTGATGAGGTTACTTTACAAAATACAATCATGGAATGGGATGAACCTCTTGAAATATCTCCTACTAGGGTACATATTATGGCACAAGAGAATGAGACCTTAGAGAAAAAAGGATGAAATCATTGACAATCATAACATTAATATTTGGCGCTCTCTTAATATATCTCCTATTGGTTAAGATTATATTTTTTTGTTAGAAGATGAAATCGATGAGAGTCATGATAATCCTTATTGTCTCTCTTCTCTTAGGGAAAACATTATTGAATAGGAGAATACCATTGATAACTCCCTTACTTGTGATGTATTTTTTTTTAAAGAACCAAACATTGAATGTCAAGAACATCTAGTTTGTTGCTCTCCTAAAAACTCTCCTCCTAGGGAATATATAATGGTGGAAGAAAGTGAGAACATTGACACATGTATTTCAAACAATAGTAATGTGGTCTCTTTAGATGTAGATGATGAAGTGACATTAGAATCCCCTTCACTAAGCCATCATTAAAATAAGGACAATACTCTTGATGTTATGCACATTAGATATCCCTTGAAATACTCACTTCAACCTAAACTTATCATTTGTCCACCCTCACAAAAACCACAAGTTCAAAATAAACATGTGCTTATCCTAGAACCACCTAAAAGGAAACTCGATAACAATAATTTTTTGTAGTAACTGACTTTACAATTCCATTGATCATATATATAACAAAGTGTATGCAATCAAGGCCAACCCTAAACCTAAAAGTTATTTGCATGTCAAGAAAGAAAAAAAATGCATATTGAAGAAGTGAAAAAGTTATTGCAAGATGCTTGGGATTCCTTTGATTTCATGCCTACATTCATGGGAGAATACAAGATCATAACAAAATAGTCTAGAAAGGGAAACACAAAAGCAATAATATCAATACAAAATTCAAAAGCATCCACTTCAACCACTTTAGAAGAAGAAGCAAATTAAACAACAAAATTTGATGGAGCTTATTATAAACAACCACCAAACCCAAAAGAAATGAAAAATATTTATGGAAGAGGTTACGAAATTATGAACCAACTTGGGTATAGTAAAAAAGGGTGTGTTGCTAGAGAATAAGGTATTTGTGTCCCTACAAAGCCTCACACGCAAGAAATGACTAATGGTCTTGGTTATTGTCCCTCAAAAGAAACAAACAAACCTTCATTAAATATCAATACTCTTACAAAAGATTCTTCCAAGATAAATTTAACTTTGGTGCATCTTGAACTGATAAATACTACATGTGGTATTATTTCATTAGATAGGCATCAAGTTAATACTTTTTCTACTCATCATAAGTAACAAAATTAGTTACTACTCTACCATGTAATAGTTTTAGGATCATTGCATACTCACTATTGCTTACTTTACACTCATTTCAAATCATTTCCTTGCTACAAGGATCAACATATCATCATCTATTCTCGACTCATCCTTGTCTCGCACTTAGTGGGAGAAAGGGCTTAGTTAGTCTTGTCCTAGTTTGACACTTATCGTTGTCCCTTTGGCTAATTGTCTACCTTCCATTTATATGGATTGAGATTGGGATGTGGACGACCTACTCTAGGTTGAATTGCATGTTCCTTACTAGTTTTTTCTTTTTCATGTAAAATTTTTTTATGTGATTGCATGTGTAATGTGATCCCTTGTGATATTTTGTTTGATGTATCTCTCTCTCCTTGTGCATTCCTCTATGTGTACCTACATTCTTCTCTATGTCACAAGAATTTTGTCTTGTGTTTTCCTTTTGGGGATGATACAAAACATCGATACATTTATGTCTCTTCCATGTTGACCCAAAAGCTTTCCTTTCTCTTTTTCATTTTTCTTGTGTTTTCCTTTTGGGGATGACACAAGGTGTCAAGACATTTAGGTCTCTTCCAAGTTGACCCAAAAGCTTTCTTTACTCTTTTTCATTTGTCTTGTGTTTTCCTTTTTGGGATGACGCAAGGCGTTGAGACATTTAGGTCTCTTCCATGTTCACCCAAAGGGATTTTTCTTTGTTTTCACTCTCTTTGTGTCATTCTTCTAGTTCTATGAGTATTTCGGGAATGATGACAGTTCTGAGCTCTAAAAGAACATTGTAGAAAAGATATATTGACCCTGAATCCATAGATCCCTTATGTATTTTTAGGGGCAACCCTTCATTCCCACTTCATGGCATATCTTTATTTCAGAAACCTATGACTTGGCATAGAGTTTTCCGAGGAAACCTCTCATGTGTCTTAGGGAAAAAAATTGGCTACTTTAAGCAGTTTCTCACAATAATGGTGCTAACAACCACTTTAAAGTGGAGACATATATATCGCTGACATCTTTCAGCATATTTCATGGAATAATTTTCTTTTTTCTTGTGATGTTTCCTTTTCTTGGTGGTGTCATGGGGTTTGATGTGCTCCAAGAGTGCAATATTCCTAAGCATATGATCTCCCTTGGTGGCATGATATGAAACGAGAGGCATCCCATAAGTGATGATTTGATACTCTTTTACTTGTCCTCTCTTGTAGACATAAAGCATGATGTTGCCTAAGAAGAAGACCTTACATGAACAAAGCAAAATACACTTTAACAAAAACTTACAGAAATGACATTCAAAAGCATAACATTATGGTGCCTTATCAAATTTGTTAGGAGGATAACTTTGGTATGGTATGGGAGGCTAATATGATTCTCTCATTTGCCACCTTGTTGGGATAACTCACCTAGTGGACAGATTGAGGTTCCACTACCCCAGAGTGAGCAATGCATGTTACAGAAAAACAACCTAGACCTAGTCCACATAGTGTTGGACAGACTATCAAAGCTTGATCCTTCTTATGGACAAACAACCCCATTCCACAATGTGTTGGAATAGTTGTGCTTGATCCTTTATTTTTCTTTATTTTTCTTGGCCTTTGATAGGGTATGACTATGTATCTTTGTTATTGCTACATACTTTTTAAAGTGTCTTGAATTTCTACATTAGTGTGAGTTTGTCATGGGGGAAAACTCTCACTAAAGTGGAGGCAAAATGTAGCGCCAAAAAAATGAACCCTTTTTCATGCTTAGTTTGGGAATGAATAATTAATGATAAAATGGACTTAATTGTGCTTTATTTAGGGTGTGTAAAGTGTTTTATTACAATTTCACAATAATTTAGGGCTTCATTAATTAATTGTGGTTAATTGAGCTTAATTGACCCCTTTAATTCAAATCTAAGCCTTATTAATTGCATTTTTCAAGGATCTATCCTAACACCCATTGATGATATTACATGACATTTAACTTGGAAAAATTGATTTCCTAGAAATTTATGCTAGGACCCATTCGCCTTTACTAGAAAACGAGTCCTCCTAACATAGGACACCCCTTTCCCGGCATGTTTGAAATGGTTTTTTAATGTTATTTCATCCCCCCGAAGCTTGGTCTTAGGAAATTATGCTAGGGACCATTCGCCCAAGGTGGTGAATGGGTCCTCCTCACTTAGGAAACCCCTTTTTGAATTTATTTGTGGTGGGATTTCAATAATTTTTAACCGTAGATATGATGTTGGCTTAGATTATTTGAATTGTAGGGTTAATTCTTAGATTTAGTATAAATATAAGGTTAATTCACATAGTTTCATCTATGTGATCCTAGAAGAGTTCAAGCAATCAAGAGTACATTCACAAGAGCATTATAGAGAACTTCAAGATCATTTCTAAGACATTCAAGGGAAGATTATTGAAGTTTTATTGCAACAATTCAAGGTCATATCATCATCTAAAAGGCATAGTGCATCAAATATGTGGTTGAGCTAATGTGTGTCGATGCATCATTGAAGATCTATTTGCAAGAATTGTTTCAAATCTAATTCAAGATTAAGATCTACATTCTACATGGCCACTTCATGCTAGTTTGCAAATTTACATTCCAATTCAACTTCCAAGGTATCATAATTGCTTATTTCATGTTTCATGCTTCTATTTCATTATTTTATCACAAGGTTTAATTACCTAAAAGGGGTTTGACCAAGGTAAACCTTTATCCTCTAATAATAAACAAGTTTTCTCCTCTTGAATGTGTGTCTGTAGGATTTAGGTTGAAGAGTAAGATTTGGAGAAAATTTGTTAAGTTGAAAAGTTGTCACCTAAATTGCAAGAACATGAAAACAAGGCTACAAAATTTGTTTCAGGTTTTCAGGAGCTAATCACCGAGGAGCTGAGAGTGTAGATCTTAAGGGACAAAAACCAGATCTTAGTTTTTAGAAACCCTAATAGGGACTGCGAATGAGTGCTATGTGACCTAAAAATAGCCTTCTTACATAAAGGTACACACCATTCTAGCCTCTCAAAACTCCCCTTATTGTTGCTATATCAATTAGGAATCATTTCTAATTTTTATTTATGCATTTTGGCCTTCATAATTGAATGAAACACCCCCAAGAAAAACATACTGGCTCATCCTCTTGTTGATTCATTTTGGTGAGCCCTATTTTTCTATGTTTCAAGTAAAAAATGAAAAAGAAGCAAAATTTAATGAAAATTTATGATAAAGAATTATTTAAACTAAAAAAAAAATACATAAATTTTTATTGTGTATTTCATTCTTCTAATTTTATTCTCTGTCTCTTACAGCTTTTTCTAATTCATTTATATGTATACTTTATAACAATAAGGATTTTTTATTTTCAATTAATTTAAGTTATGATAAAAATTATTTTTTAACAATTTTATGTTTATTTCTAGTAAACATTTTGTAAGAGCATGCAAACAGTATGTAAAAATTCATGTAGCCAAAATGTGTGCTAAGCCAAGGGCCCCACTCCCTCCTCAAGGGGCTATTGGGCTATCTTTCTACTATTGTCCTTCCTTGTATTCTTTATTGATGGGTGAGGAGGCTATAACACAACCAACATCATTTAAACAAATATTTTTTATTAATTTTCTTAGCTTAGGGTTAAATATGCCCTTTCATTCAAGATAAATATTTTTCCTATCAATTTCCCAGACATGTAGAATCATCATTTATTTTTTTCGTGCTCAATTTTCCTTGTAGTCTTTATTTAACTTAAGTTATTCATTATTTTTGTTTGTTATATTTGGAATAGATGGTAATATTAGCTTGCTTTTTATTTTGTGTGGGAAGACATTTGGTGAAGATTTTATTTATAAAAATAAAGTTGATCAAAATTAAGAGTTGTATGCAGTTTGTATAATAGAGCTTCTAATAATCTTTTTATTTGTATCTATATTTCCAAATAGATTTATTTTATAGATATGAATTTTATCTCTCACAAGGAGTGCCCTCAAATTCTCTTCTAAGGCTCACCAGGTTCTAGAAAGAAAGTTCTCACCATATCTTTGTTTGGAGATATATATGGAGATTCTACTTGGAGGGTAAGTGTTTTTCCTATTGCCTAATCCATGTTTTATTGGTTTATTGTGTTAGTTTGTTTTATATGATCATGTCATTCAAAGCATAGATATTTGAACTGCTTCTCTTGATCTTTACACATTTTTAATAACTAGGACAATCTAGTGACACTTATTACTAGAGTTAGTTTTTAAGTTCCTCATGAGCTTAGATCTATCAATTTGTAGATAATTTTTTTTTTTTTTTTTCATTTTTCAACTAATCCCTAACAAATTTTTATTTAGTTTAATTTGGAGTTTGGAGATGTATTATTTCTAGAATTTATTGTTGTTCTTTATTAAGTCTTGTTTATGCTAGATAGGTCAAGGGTCTATCAGTCCATCCATAATTTTTCATTCTTCTTAAATTTTAAGACTTGTAATACATTTTTAGTAAACTTGACATTATTTAAATATTGCATTTAAATAATTTTTTGATCTCAAGTTGAAAAGGAAAAAAAATAAAATTTTGATCTTTTAATTTAAAGGTCTTATTAAACTTTTCACTTTCAAGTAAAGAAAAAAAAGCCATTATTCCTCAAACACCAAGTTTCCCACACCAAACTTGAGAAAAGGCATGTAAGTGTATGAAAAAACTCACAATGCAAAAAAATAAAGGGAAGACTCCAAGCTAAGCGTTGAAAATTGAGGGAAAAAAAAGGTAAATCTAAAAAGAGAAAGGCTTACGCTGGAAAATAAATAAAATTAAGAGTTATCTCTAAGTTTAAGCGCTGAAAATGGAGGAAAAAAAGAGAAATATGATGAAGACATAACGTGGAGGAGGAGTTACGTTTTCATCTTCTGCTGGAATTGAAGATTGATGGAACTTGCATGAAGATTTAACGGAGGTTTAAGAGGATTTCATCGTCGGGGAATCGAGCAGCTACGGTTTCTTGTGGTTGTTGAGACTCCAAATGTTTGGATTCTTCATCAGGCGCTATATAGGGTTCATAAAAGAGGTATGTATGCTGTCCTTTAAGCTCACAGTCTTCTTTTGTGTTAAATAGCGTGTGGGTCGCATAAAATGTCAAAGCAAGGGATTTTTAAGAGTGAGATCACAGAACAATGTATAAGCAGCCAAGAGCCACAAAATCTCACAAATTTCATAAAAAAACAATTTTGGAATCTCAAGGAGGTAATGACAGTTATTGGGTGTTTCACACTGACAAAAGATCTTTTATAAATATGACAAGTGACATCTCAGCCAAGCTATGGTCAAAGACTTGGAGACTGTACGGGATCCCGAGATTATCATACGGGAGCCTTGTTTCACTTCAAGGTTTTCCAGAGGAGTATTATTTTATTGTGGTAAGAACAATGGTAGATTCACTTTTTCTCTTCTCAGGTTCAGAAAATCCCAAATGATATAGTTTCTTTACCATCCCTTTTCTCCTGTATTTGAGTCCAACATTACTTGTCAAATGGCAGATTCCCTTGTTCTTATACCATTAGTCCTTATACCAGTAATGGGTGGGAGTGATGATGATGCCACAAGAGTAAAATCAACCATATTTTGGTATATGGAATGAAATCCTTTTGCATTCATATCTTGGTTCAATACTTCCAACTAATCCAGTGAGCAACTTTTGTTTACTTGGCTCTAGCTCTGACTATTGTCAACTCTTCAAAATTTCAATCTCGTAATAAACATAGATTCAAGCATAGTTAATGAAGAAAGAAAATGTCTACACAACAAGTAACAATGATTGATTATATGGAGGACAATCACAAACCAAGGGCATCCGCGAACTAGCCTTGGGATAATGGACAGTGGAGTGGTGAAATGACTGACAACCTTTGGCAGTGAGATTGTCCTTGAGGGTAAAAGAGCTGCAATGTTAAAGAGTTCTTTGAAGGAGCCAGCTCAGGGTTTTGCTAATTCTACTTCAAATTTAGATAGCAATGAACACCAAAGCAATGATGATTCAGGGTATGAAGGCAGATGCAAGCTATAGCAGTTACCTTTAAAGAAGGATCAAACGATGGAAAAGAAGTCACTGCATGTTCAAAGTGACATAGGTAAAGAAGTCAAGTGGACCTCGAAAAGAATGCAAAACCAATAATAGGGGCAGCAATTATGACGGTCATCTTATAACAGGACTGCATCAAACTTCAACAGAGGCCCAAAGTCATCACAAGGTTTTTTTTTATGACAGTCCTTAGGGCAGTCTTCCAAGCATGAAGAGTATAGTCTTTACTCCAAAAGGACAGTCATTGTCAAATCGAATGCATAAGAGGATAGTCCATAACAAGCATTGAAATTGCAGCACTCTAATGGTCTTAGGGAGGTTTTCAGAGCAGCAATATCAACTTGAAGTGAGCAAGAAATAATGAATTCATAGAGTGCAGCAAGTCAAGGACAATCAAAGGACAGCAATTTAAGTTTCAAAGAGCAGCAAATTAGAGCAGCAATATGACACTAGAAAGAGCAGAAATAATGAATTCAAAGAGTACAGCAATAATGGCACTAAAAGTCAATACTGGTCAATGGCATCCCGACAGGCTACTTCAGCTCATCCAAAGGTCTAAGACAAGGGGATCCTTTGTCTCCCTTCTTTTACATCATTATGGCGGAAGCCCTGGGCAGAGTTATTAAGGCAAATCATAACATGAGCTGTATTGAAGGCATTAAAGTAACTAGAGGCATCACTTCCTCTCATCAGCAATTTGCTGACGATACACTATTGATGGGAGCAGCAAAAAGGAAAGAAGCGTGTCACTTTCAAGAGATCCTTTCCATTTATGAGAAAGCATCAGGTCAGGCAATTAATAAAAACAAGTCAGAAGTTTTCTTTTTCTCTACGCCCCTGCAAAAGAAATCCAGATTCTGAATGTATTGAAATTTAGGAAAGGTTCTCTTCCTTTCCTCTATCTTGGCATTCCCTTAGATAAAGGTCTGAGGAACTCTAAGCTATGGGATCCATTGAAATCCAAAATAGAGTGAAGTTTGAACTCTTGGAAAGCGAAATGGCTGTCTTGGGCGGGTAGATTGGTTATGCTCCAAGCAGTGATATCAGCATTACCTATTTATCTTCTATCTTACTTAGCCTTGACAGCAGGTATGAATGCCTTCTTAGTTCAAAAAATGAGAAACTTCTTATGGCAGAGCACAGGGGAAAAAAACAAAATTGCTCTTATAGCTTGGGATAGGATATGTAAGCCAAAATCTCTAGGAGGCATGGGCCTTAGAAGCCATGACAAGCAAAACCAGGCCCTGGGAGTCAAACTTGTATGGAGAATGATAAAAGACCCACAATTGAGATGGGTTAAACTTATGCAAGCCAAGTATTTCAATGGATCAGTTTCAAGCGATATCATTAGAATCAGCAATCCACCGAAAGGTTCAAGAATCTAGAATTTTATCCTCAAGTGTAAGGCATTAGTTGCTGATTACTTATCTTGGGACGTCCATGATTGTCAGTCTTTCCTTTTCTGGGAAGATTCTTGGGGGGGTTATCCAAGTTTAGACAGCATTATATCATTAGAAAATACTAAGTCCTTTCTTAAACAAAGTTGGGGAGACAAAATCAGAGATTATGCTTTCTTCCCTCATGGTGACCCAGCCCTAGGCTAGGAATGGAAAAGCTTGGATGGCCTTCCTATTCCTCACAATGAGGGTCTTCAGCTATTGGAAGCTATTAAGAACAGGCAACTAGATTTTAGAAGAGGAAAAGATGTATTAATATGGGCAGCCTCCAATCATGGTTAGTATAATGCTAAAGAAGGTTATAAATTATTAGCAAGTCATGATGAGAATAGGGATATGGGGATATCTACTAAGCTTTTTTGGAGCAGCAAAATTTTACCAAAGGCAGGAGTATTTTGCTGGTTAGCGTCAAGAAAGAAAATCTTAACAGCTGAAAGGTTTAGGAAAATGGGCTTTGAAGGCCCTTCAAGATGCACATTATGCAAAGTGCAAGAGGAAAACACCGATCATCTTCTTTTCACCTGTCCTTTCTCAACGAAATGTTGGAGATGGCTTTGCGCAAAGCTGGGTTGGATTACAGCCCTCCCAAATGACATTATATCCTTATTTCAGGGTTGGCCAATTAGACCTCAAGATGGTCTTCTGAGTTGCCTTTGGGAAATCAGCCCTTCAGTCTTGGTATGGGAAATTTGGAAAGAAAGAAACAAAAGAACTTTTGATAATAAAGCTCGTTCTGTAGAATCGGTGCTTAATTTGGTAGAAAGCTCCATAGTGGAGAACATAAATAGTAAGTTGGCCTTGAAACTTAACACTAAGGGGATCTTTACAGAATGGGATGGTAGAATGAGATTCAATTGGTCAGGTCTCAAAATTCCCCCTTTCCTAGGAAATTATGATGTTTCCTCTAAGAGAAAACAGGCAGTTTGGTTTCCGCCACAGGAAGGTTGGCTGAAATTAAATTTTGACGGGGCTTCCAAAGGAAATCCTGGCCCTTCGGGAGCAGGTTGCATAATCAGAGATGACAAGGGGTTCACCATTGGTAAGTTAGCAGTTCCTCTTCCAAAAGATACTAATAATATTGCAGAATTCAATGCATTATATCTCGGACTAATTGAATGTAAAAAGAGGAAAGTTATGAATCTTGAGATTGAAGGAGACTCAGCCATAACGGTCAATGCAGTTAGATCAGCATCGACTCCAAACTGGAGATTAAAAGCTCTTTTGGACAGAATAATGTCAATCTTAGCTTATTTTGAGTGCTACACCATCAACCATACCTATAGGGAGGCAAACAAGGAGGCTGATGAGTTATCTAAGTTAGCAGTGGAAGGCTACGAAGAAAATTGGTGGTTAGATAATGATGGAAATTGCGGTTATTCTTAAACCCCTTTGAGTTGCTCATCGCTCGAAGTCTACTAGGCAGCAGGAAGAAGTATATGGTGGAGGGTTTATGTTTTTGGTTGTTCTTTTACAGACTGTTTAATATCTTTATGCTGTTTATAGTTTTAGAGCCTTATGGTAAGAATGCTTTGAAACTGTGTTTAAGTGCAGCATTCGCAAGATACATATAAACTGCATATTATATGTTTCCTGATGTATTATTCTTGATTTATCAATAATTTTGGCCTTGGCCTCTTATTTACCAAAAAAAAAAAATGGCACTAAAAGTGCAGATAATATGACTGTAAAAGAGCAGAAATATGGGCAAAAATGTGCAGAAAAATAATGAGTGTAATGAACAGCAAATGATGACAAAATTTGCAGCAATAGTGCTAGTAAAATGAGCAGAGATAATACCATTAAGGAGCAACAACAAGGACAACAAAAGGTGCAGCAAATTCATACCAAAAAGGTCCAAAAAAAAACATACAAATGAAGTTGCAGTCAAATGTAGATGAAATGCACAACATAGTCATTCACAGAGTAGTCCTTTTAACCTTGACAGTCCTAATGAAGTCAAGGACCATACCACTATGCAAAATGCAAAGAAAGTGATGAGGGCAGCGATATGTTAACTCATGGACAGCAATATCTTAAGGGCGGCGTTCATAAAAAGCCATCAAAGTGCAGAGAAGAGAGCAGGGGACAAAGGTATGCAGAAGGTTTAGACACATTTAAGAATGCAAATATCATGACCTTGTAAGGGACAGTAACTCCATTGTCAAAGGAATGCATCTTTAAGGCAACTCATACACCTATGATCATGCAAGGAATATCCACAAGTTGACTACAGATTAGATGGCTTTCACACTCAGTTTAGTGCACTGCGTGGTAGTTTTAGGCCTACTTAAGAGCCCCATGTGGTTGCAGTTGGAATGAGGTGAAGTTCAAGTCTAAAATCTTGCAAAAAAGATCAGTTTAAAACCCTTAAATTAAGGCTTTCTGACCTTACACGCCCAGCAACTTCCAAATTCATGCAAATTGATTCAAAGCACCATTTAAGGAGGATTTTAAGGCACAAGGGGCAGTCCTACAATATTTTTGAAACCCCACATGGTTTGACCATCGCTCAAGGAGTGTTTTGCATGCAAAATCAGTCAGATTGGAGCACTTTCAACCCCTTTTTTGCATGTTTTTCAATCTTGTCCGACCAAAGAAGCATCTTTCACATGCACAGATCAAGGAGATCAGCTTCTTCAACAAGAAATGGACAAGGAGTTCAACAGGGAGACTCTTCCACTTCACCGAAGATCATCTTCCAGCCTTCTTTCTCTTGTTTTTCTCTTTATATGGAAAGGCCTAGACCTAATTCTAGAGGTGTTTTTCTTCTTGCTTGTTGCACACAAGCAAGATATGGTATTGTAACTCAGTTTTCGCTGTTTGAAAGCATTTCTCAATGCTCTTTGTACAAAATTCCTTTATGATTCAATAAAGTACAACAATTCCTTCTAGTTTTATTCTTAGTTAGATCATTGTTATTGTATGATTGTAAAGCAATTACTATGATTTAATCAAGTAAATCCTTTGATTCTTTCCCATCTTTGCAATGATTGAACAAGTTATTTCATGATTAGTGTAGGTTATATGTTGTGTTCAGATACTTTTCAGTAGTTTGTAGTTGTGAAACTTTGCTTTCTTTCATACAAATGCTAGGGTCAACTACCTCCAAATGAAATATTCATGTACTTCATGTCCTAAATTAAGTTGTGAATAGGTTAACCTCTTTGTTGAAGGAAATTGTGAGTTAGTGCAGTAGTTTAAACTCTCATTCATTAATAGTGCATCACCTCCTAGAATTAGCTTTTCCTTTCATCATCTATCCTTCTTCCCTTTTCCAACAAAATTTATTAGTTTTTAGGAGATCTAAAGAGGAACCAGCCTATAATCTAGAGGTTCATTCTCACAATAGGTCACCCACAACCTGATTTTGATCCCATGTTGCACAGGATTGCTAAGTTCCACACTTAGTTAGAGGGTGCAATCCTTTGTGCCAACAAGACTATGAAGCCTATACAAAAATTAGGTTTGGTACTATAGACCTAATTTATGTGAAATAGTAATCATGAAAAATTCCCTTTGTTTGGTTTTGTTTAAATGGTAGTAGATAGAGTTGCAATTCATTGTTTGTCATTAGGGAAGCTATGCATGCATAACTTCATTATCAAAACATTAATTGAGTACTATTATGGAAGACACCTATTAGTCATTTTAATTTTTATATTTTGGATTTCAAGGAACATGTATTGTGAAAGGAAGGAGTAATCCTGGATAACCCAAGAAGATGTTCTTCAATTTCTTCTGAGATTCATAGCACTATTCTCTCTCCTCCCATTAATGATCACTAAAGATCTAGAAATAGTAAAGATAGAGGTTATTACGGTGGAGTATTATAAGCATATAGCTACTACATTGAATATAATTAAGCAAACATCCCACACACAATACTCTACAATTGGCCTAAATTAATTGGAAAATATATCACCTTTTACTTTAATATATTGTGATAGGATTCATGAGTGCTGATTATGATGACAAAATGAAGTGTTCAAATTATACTTTCTAGGAGCTAGAGGAGAAGAACAAAAGAGGGTATTCACTTGGCAAAGAGTTAATTTTGTCCACAAAAATTTAGAAAGAATTCCAAGGTAAGGAAGACATTGAGAGTGAGGGATACTACATAAACAAACAAATAGGGATCTGATTCTAGGTATTACAATGATATGATATATGAAAAAACCATAGATAAAACCACCTCAACCACCAACATTGGTTCAAAATTTAATTCACTATTCCAATCACAAAAATTCAAAGGAGTGGCTCAATATAAATAAAATATTATACATTTTTATAAGGAATTCCACTTGATTTGACTTCTATTAATTTCTATTTATAAAAATTAGAAAGCAGATTACACATAAAATATTATACATTTTTATTATTATATTTCATTAATGTATTACATAATTAAATTTATATAATATTTTTCATTTAATTTTAAATAATGATTATAATTTAATATTTATGTTACCTAAATATATTATTTGTATTATTTATATTATATAGATTTATATTATTATATTTATTTTAAAAAAATCATATTATTCAATGTAGTTTTATTATTATTTTAAAATTAATTTATCCCATCTTCATTTTATATTATAATATGATAGAAAAGGTAACAAACATATATCTCAAACTATTGTCATTGTTCAGGCTGAGCTTACTCGACCCTTATTAATTGCCTTTGCTAGTCCTTCAATCACTCATGTCTCCTCTTTTGTGTAGCTAACTCCCTCTCTATGTGGTGGTTCATTGCCCTTGGTGGCTATTGTCAATCTGCTCCTCTCACCTTGCTTAGTGGACTTCAATTCCAAGTCTTCTTGGTCTGTGGTGATGAGAAAGAAGGGACTCCCAAAATCTGTTGCAACTTCGTAGTCTATAGTTAAGGGAGTCAGATTAGTCCCCTCAGGTTCTAGGGTTGTCTAGTCCCCATCTGTGGTTCATCAATTGTCTATTAGTTGTTTCTATGTGTGGCCTATCCTCTTTTCCTAGTTCATTCCTAGTTTAAACTAGCTTCTTTTTGGTCCTAAGGGCTTTCACTGAAAAGAGTACAACACCCTATAAATGATGCTTATTTAATAAAAAACAAACATATATCTCGACGTTATTTATATAGATTATTTAATAAGATAGATAAGCTAGTTAACTAGGACAATCTAGTGACACTTATTAATAGAGTTTATTTTTAAGTTCCACATGAGCTTAGATCTATCAATATGTAGATATTTTTTTCTCTTTCTTTCATTTTTAAGTCAATCCCTAACAAACTTTTATGTAGTTTAATTTGGAGTTTGGAAATGTATTAATTCAAGGGTCTATTAGTCCATCCATAATTTGTCATTCTTCTTAAATTTTAAGACTTTGAAGTCTATACAAAAATATTACTAAGTTAGATACTATGCCAAAAAAACAATAAAGAATAGTTTGTAATGGTTGAAAATGGCCTTTGATTAAAATATCTCATACTAGACATTAAAGGATAATTGTTTTGTTAATTTTTTTGAATAAACAATAGGTAAAGAAAATGGACATGACCATTCCTTTCCCTTCATAAACATCTTCCCTTAGCTTACTTTATTGCTACAAATTTTACCAAAATTTTGAGATATTTTATTGTTAAGGGGAATCAATGTATAATAATAATTTATTAATATTTTTAACTAACTTTAAATTTTTATATTTAATGATAAACCTTAGTCAAATTAGAGTTGTTAATATGTTTATTAATTATATATATATATATATATTATTTTATTAATTATTTTAGTGGATATTTAAACCTCCCTACTAAGAATATCTAGACACTTTAATAAGATCATAAAAAATAGCTTAGAATTCAAGAATTGATTATTCATAGTATTTTTAACTCTATCAAATAAATATATTTTAATTGGATTCAAATATGTTTAATCTTAAATTTATAGTATTGTATTAAAATATATTTGAAGTTTGCAACACTCTTCTTAAAATTAGGAAAAGTTATAGCTATTTTATTTAAATATTTAGAATAATCTTTAGAATTTTTGTAATTTTTGGAGTTTTTTTTTTATTTAAAGAGAATAAGGTAGATGTTTAATTGTATTTTCTATAGTGGACTATTATTAGAATTTTTTTAATTTTAAATTAATTATTGTATTTTGAAAATGAGTTGGTTTTAAAGTGGAGTATTTTATTAGAATACTTTCTCCATTTGAATTCATTTTCTTAAATAATATTTTGGTGGACTATATTATTTAAAATGCAAGCTTAGTGATTATTTTATCATATTGTTTTGAATTAAATATTGTAGGCTATTTTATAAATATTTTTAAAATTTTAATATATCTTTTCTACCAATATCTTGATGGACTATTTATTTAAAAGATTTAGTGGAATTTTTATTAGATTATTTCTTTAGAATACTTTCTCAATTTGAATTTTTTTTTAAGGACATTTCAAAGTGGATTATTAATTTAGAATCAATTTTTGTACTAGTGTTATGGTGGATTATTTTATAAAAAAATTAAGTGGACTTATTTTTAAAGTGGAGATTATAATTCTCTAAAAGTTTTAAGTGGCTTGGGTATGTGCAAGATCATCATGGAAAAAACAGGTCTTAAGTGGCAAGGAAAAAATAAGAAGTAGGTGTTTGTCTGACCACCCTAACCACAATAAAATCATAATATTTTTTTATAAGATTTTATATATAAGTAGAGGACTCATGTCCCGATGTGATGCATATTTTTTGTAATTTTTTCCATGTAAATAATTAATTATGAATTTTTTATTACAACTTTTAGAAAATATATAAAACTTGTATGTCTGACCACCTTAACTGGGTCAAAACTTCATGAAATTCAAATTTTCTTTTTTTAATCCTATATTATGTGAAGCATAGAAAGTGACACGTGTTTTGGATTAAAAAAATGTGATACTGTTTGAAAGATATAAATATTTTTCAATCAGCCTATCAATTAGGACTTTAGTCATAATTTGAATAGAAAATGAATAATAATTACTTATTAAATTCAAAGTAAAACATAATTTATATTGGTGGAAAGTTGAGAATCTCCTTTAAAAACCCTTTTCATTTCATCAATTTTGGGTAAAAAAAAAAGTTGTTAGCCATATACCCATCATATTGCCACTTTTTGGCCATCATGATCCTGCACATACCCGCTTATTTTATTAAGTTATTTTCAAAATATATTATTTTGATTGGGTGGAATGTCGACTATTTTATCATTTTTTAATGATGGTTTAAATTCATCCTTGTACCATTTGAATGAATTTCCTTATTAGAGTGAGGTATTTATCACAGTGACATTTAAAATTCTTTTTTTTTTGGTGGGAAGAAGGATTGATTTATTAATTTCAAAATTCAATAGAGAAGACTAATTTTTTAAATAAGATTTTAATCTAAAATTAGCTTTTTAATTCCAACTATAGTCATACACTTTGTTTCACTTATATTATATAATGTGTTATTTTCCTACTGATAGATTTTTATTTTTTTGAATTTTTAGTATTCATCTACATGTGTTTCATTTTCGTACACAATCTTGGGGTTATGCATCAATTATGTAAATCATTTTACATCCATTTGAATGGGTTTTACTTGTGTTACATGTAAATGTGTTTCATTTAATTGTTATCATATATTTTGTTTGAATTGGAAGTTTGTTCTGCTAATGGTTTGCATGTGGTTGAACTGTGAAGTGTGATTTGTTTTGTATTGGTCTATATCATTGAAGTGTGATTTTTAAGCTTTCAATAAAATGTTTGTAATATTATTTCACTTCATATGTTTATGACCAATATATATGATAAAATTATTATTTGGATAAAATATTTGTAATATATTCTTTTACTTCATGAGTTTGTGATTAAATACAAATGATCAAATTATTTTTCTTTAGTGTATTTTTTATGTTTCCAATGAGGATTAAGTGTGATAATCCTTGTGTCTGAGCATGTCTATTTTGAACTACTTAAGGTTTAGTTGAATATTTAGTATATCTAAGGGGATTTGGTTGTCATTTTGTATATTTTTCATGTTTAAACTTTATGCATTTTGTAATTTGGATGAACCTTCACATTCAGAGTGTGTATGTGTGTGAGTGCACTTAGGGTTTAAAATCATTGTATGTGTTTAAAATGGAATTGAACCTTCTTCTTTTTTTATTTAAAATTTTAGACTTCTTGTCTTGGTTTACAATTCAACCTGTCTTTATTATGTCACATCCCTATAGAAGACCACCTTATGTTGGACATCATGTTGGAAAGGGAGGCTATCAATAAATTAAAAAGAAGGGAGTCCCTCCCCAACGATGTCCAATATTCATGTTGGACTTAATGGAATGGCAAGTAGCTATGTATGGGGATCAACATAGCTGGTAGGAGAATTACAATCTCCACAACCTTTGACTATATCCTCTTGCTTGTGCAAAATTGGGAGATTTGAATAGGCACCAAAGAAATATAGAAATTTAATAGAGAAGAAAGGAGGAAATAAAGTAGAGGAAATAAAAATTCATTGTCTACCCTTGTAAACACATATATTAAAAAAAGGGACTAGGAATAGGGCACGAAGGTGGGAGGAATTCCATAAAGAAAAATGCGATCTTATGGAATGCCATGAGGAGAGGATATGCAAAAAATAAATTTATTAAAAATGTTTAGAAACTTTCAAGAAAATTGAAGTTGGTTATTAGGAAATTAAAAAGAGTGGAACTTTGCCCCTTTTCTATCCAAAAGTCACGTTGGACTAAAGGGAATGGTAGGTAACTATGGATGGGGATTAGCATAGTTCATAGGAAAAATCGAAACTCCATAACCTTTGACAATGTCCTCCTTGTGAAATAATGGGAACTTTGATTAAGCATCAAATCAATAGAGGAATTTGATAGAGATGAAAGGAGGGAACAAAGTAAAGGAAAAAAATAAATTGTCAACCCTTGTAAATATATATTTAGAGAATGGGAGTAGGAAGAGGGAAGGAAGGTGGAAGGAAATCCACAAAGGAAAATGTGATCTCATATAATACCATGAGGAGAGGATATGCACAAGTTTTTTTACAAAAGTAGATAGGGAAGGAGGGAGGGAGAGGAAGAGATGGAGAGAGAGAGAGAGAAGGAGGTAGGGAGAGGTATAGATGGAGAGAGATAGAAGGAGAAGTAGAAAGTGGAGAGAGAGATATAGAGAAGTAGATAGGAAAGGAGAGCTAGAGGGGGGGAGAGAGAGGGAGAGAGAGGTTAGATATAAAA
>VDFB02086081.1:222229782-222269214 GCA_007258455.2 Sequoia sempervirens
GGTTCATAAAAGAGGTATGTATGCTGTCCTTTAAGCTCACAGTCTTCTTTTGTGTTAAATAGCGTGTGGGTCGCATAAAATGTCAAAGCAAGGGATTTTTAAGAGTGAGATCACAGAACAATGTATAAGCAGCCAAGAGCCACAAAATCTCACAAATTTCATAAAAAAACAATTTTGGAATCTCAAGGAGGTAATGACAGTTATTGGGTGTTTCACACTGACAAAAGATCTTTTATAAATATGACAAGTGACATCTCAGCCAAGCTATGGTCAAAGACTTGGAGACTGTACGGGATCCCGAGATTATCATACGGGAGCCTTGTTTCACTTCAAGGTTTTCCAGAGGAGTATTATTTTATTGTGGTAAGAACAATGGTAGATTCACTTTTTCTCTTCTCAGGTTCAGAAAATCCCAAATGATATAGTTTCTTTACCATCCCTTTTCTCCTGTATTTGAGTCCAACATTACTTGTCAAATGGCAGATTCCCTTGTTCTTATACCATTAGTCCTTATACCAGTAATGGGTGGGAGTGATGATGATGCCACAAGAGTAAAATCAACCATATTTTGGTATATGGAATGAAATCCTTTTGCATTCATATCTTGGTTCAATACTTCCAACTAATCCAGTGAGCAACTTTTGTTTACTTGGCTCTAGCTCTGACTATTGTCAACTCTTCAAAATTTCAATCTCGTAATAAACATAGATTCAAGCATAGTTAATGAAGAAAGAAAATGTCTACACAACAAGTAACAATGATTGATTATATGGAGGACAATCACAAACCAAGGGCATCCGCGAACTAGCCTTGGGATAATGGACAGTGGAGTGGTGAAATGACTGACAACCTTTGGCAGTGAGATTGTCCTTGAGGGTAAAAGAGCTGCAATGTTAAAGAGTTCTTTGAAGGAGCCAGCTCAGGGTTTTGCTAATTCTACTTCAAATTTAGATAGCAATGAACACCAAAGCAATGATGATTCAGGGTATGAAGGCAGATGCAAGCTATAGCAGTTACCTTTAAAGAAGGATCAAACGATGGAAAAGAAGTCACTGCATGTTCAAAGTGACATAGGTAAAGAAGTCAAGTGGACCTCGAAAAGAATGCAAAACCAATAATAGGGGCAGCAATTATGACGGTCATCTTATAACAGGACTGCATCAAACTTCAACAGAGGCCCAAAGTCATCACAAGGTTTTTTTTTATGACAGTCCTTAGGGCAGTCTTCCAAGCATGAAGAGTATAGTCTTTACTCCAAAAGGACAGTCATTGTCAAATCGAATGCATAAGAGGATAGTCCATAACAAGCATTGAAATTGCAGCACTCTAATGGTCTTAGGGAGGTTTTCAGAGCAGCAATATCAACTTGAAGTGAGCAAGAAATAATGAATTCATAGAGTGCAGCAAGTCAAGGACAATCAAAGGACAGCAATTTAAGTTTCAAAGAGCAGCAAATTAGAGCAGCAATATGACACTAGAAAGAGCAGAAATAATGAATTCAAAGAGTACAGCAATAATGGCACTAAAAGTGCAGATAATATGACTGTAAAAGAGCAGAAATATGGGCAAAAATGTGCAGAAAAATAATGAGTGTAATGAACAGCAAATGATGACAAAATTTGCAGCAATAGTGCTAGTAAAATGAGCAGAGATAATACCATTAAGGAGCAACAACAAGGACAACAAAAGGTGCAGCAAATTCATACCAAAAAGGTCCAAAAAAAAACATACAAATGAAGTTGCAGTCAAATGTAGATGAAATGCACAACATAGTCATTCACAGAGTAGTCCTTTTAACCTTGACAGTCCTAATGAAGTCAAGGACCATACCACTATGCAAAATGCAAAGAAAGTGATGAGGGCAGCGATATGTTAACTCATGGACAGCAATATCTTAAGGGCGGCGTTCATAAAAAGCCATCAAAGTGCAGAGAAGAGAGCAGGGGACAAAGGTATGCAGAAGGTTTAGACACATTTAAGAATGCAAATATCATGACCTTGTAAGGGACAGTAACTCCATTGTCAAAGGAATGCATCTTTAAGGCAACTCATACACCTATGATCATGCAAGGAATATCCACAAGTTGACTACAGATTAGATGGCTTTCACACTCAGTTTAGTGCACTGCGTGGTAGTTTTAGGCCTACTTAAGAGCCCCATGTGGTTGCAGTTGGAATGAGGTGAAGTTCAAGTCTAAAATCTTGCAAAAAAGATCAGTTTAAAACCCTTAAATTAAGGCTTTCTGACCTTACACGCCCAGCAACTTCCAAATTCATGCAAATTGATTCAAAGCACCATTTAAGGAGGATTTTAAGGCACAAGGGGCAGTCCTACAATATTTTTGAAACCCCACATGGTTTGACCATCGCTCAAGGAGTGTTTTGCATGCAAAATCAGTCAGATTGGAGCACTTTCAACCCCTTTTTTGCATGTTTTTCAATCTTGTCCGACCAAAGAAGCATCTTTCACATGCACAGATCAAGGAGATCAGCTTCTTCAACAAGAAATGGACAAGGAGTTCAACAGGGAGACTCTTCCACTTCACCGAAGATCATCTTCCAGCCTTCTTTCTCTTGTTTTTCTCTTTATATGGAAAGGCCTAGACCTAATTCTAGAGGTGTTTTTCTTCTTGCTTGTTGCACACAAGCAAGATATGGTATTGTAACTCAGTTTTCGCTGTTTGAAAGCATTTCTCAATGCTCTTTGTACAAAATTCCTTTATGATTCAATAAAGTACAACAATTCCTTCTAGTTTTATTCTTAGTTAGATCATTGTTATTGTATGATTGTAAAGCAATTACTATGATTTAATCAAGTA
The DNA here is from genome assembly GCA_007258455.2 of Sequoia sempervirens. NCBI lineage: Eukaryota > Viridiplantae > Streptophyta > Pinopsida > Cupressales > Cupressaceae > Sequoia > Sequoia sempervirens. The sequence goes on from VDFB02086081.1 coordinate 222,232,602, forward strand.
AATCCTTTGATTCTTTCCCATCTTTGCAATGATTGAACAAGTTATTTCATGATTAGTGTAGGTTATATGTTGTGTTCAGATACTTTTCAGTAGTTTGTAGTTGTGAAACTTTGCTTTCTTTCATACAAATGCTAGGGTCAACTACCTCCAAATGAAATATTCATGTACTTCATGTCCTAAATTAAGTTGTGAATAGGTTAACCTCTTTGTTGAAGGAAATTGTGAGTTAGTGCAGTAGTTTAAACTCTCATTCATTAATAGTGCATCACCTCCTAGAATTAGCTTTTCCTTTCATCATCTATCCTTCTTCCCTTTTCCAACAAAATTTATTAGTTTTTAGGAGATCTAAAGAGGAACCAGCCTATAATCTAGAGGTTCATTCTCACAATAGGTCACCCACAACCTGATTTTGATCCCATGTTGCACAGGATTGCTAAGTTCCACACTTAGTTAGAGGGTGCAATCCTTTGTGCCAACAAGACTATGAAGCCTATACAAAAATTAGGTTTGGTACTATAGACCTAATTTATGTGAAATAGTAATCATGAAAAATTCCCTTTGTTTGGTTTTGTTTAAATGGTAGTAGATAGAGTTGCAATTCATTGTTTGTCATTAGGGAAGCTATGCATGCATAACTTCATTATCAAAACATTAATTGAGTACTATTATGGAAGACACCTATTAGTCATTTTAATTTTTATATTTTGGATTTCAAGGAACATGTATTGTGAAAGGAAGGAGTAATCCTGGATAACCCAAGAAGATGTTCTTCAATTTCTTCTGAGATTCATAGCACTATTCTCTCTCCTCCCATTAATGATCACTAAAGATCTAGAAATAGTAAAGATAGAGGTTATTACGGTGGAGTATTATAAGCATATAGCTACTACATTGAATATAATTAAGCAAACATCCCACACACAATACTCTACAATTGGCCTAAATTAATTGGAAAATATATCACCTTTTACTTTAATATATTGTGATAGGATTCATGAGTGCTGATTATGATGACAAAATGAAGTGTTCAAATTATACTTTCTAGGAGCTAGAGGAGAAGAACAAAAGAGGGTATTCACTTGGCAAAGAGTTAATTTTGTCCACAAAAATTTAGAAAGAATTCCAAGGTAAGGAAGACATTGAGAGTGAGGGATACTACATAAACAAACAAATAGGGATCTGATTCTAGGTATTACAATGATATGATATATGAAAAAACCATAGATAAAACCACCTCAACCACCAACATTGGTTCAAAATTTAATTCACTATTCCAATCACAAAAATTCAAAGGAGTGGCTCAATATAAATAAAATATTATACATTTTTATAAGGAATTCCACTTGATTTGACTTCTATTAATTTCTATTTATAAAAATTAGAAAGCAGATTACACATAAAATATTATACATTTTTATTATTATATTTCATTAATGTATTACATAATTAAATTTATATAATATTTTTCATTTAATTTTAAATAATGATTATAATTTAATATTTATGTTACCTAAATATATTATTTGTATTATTTATATTATATAGATTTATATTATTATATTTATTTTAAAAAAATCATATTATTCAATGTAGTTTTATTATTATTTTAAAATTAATTTATCCCATCTTCATTTTATATTATAATATGATAGAAAAGGTAACAAACATATATCTCAAACTATTGTCATTGTTCAGGCTGAGCTTACTCGACCCTTATTAATTGCCTTTGCTAGTCCTTCAATCACTCATGTCTCCTCTTTTGTGTAGCTAACTCCCTCTCTATGTGGTGGTTCATTGCCCTTGGTGGCTATTGTCAATCTGCTCCTCTCACCTTGCTTAGTGGACTTCAATTCCAAGTCTTCTTGGTCTGTGGTGATGAGAAAGAAGGGACTCCCAAAATCTGTTGCAACTTCGTAGTCTATAGTTAAGGGAGTCAGATTAGTCCCCTCAGGTTCTAGGGTTGTCTAGTCCCCATCTGTGGTTCATCAATTGTCTATTAGTTGTTTCTATGTGTGGCCTATCCTCTTTTCCTAGTTCATTCCTAGTTTAAACTAGCTTCTTTTTGGTCCTAAGGGCTTTCACTGAAAAGAGTACAACACCCTATAAATGATGCTTATTTAATAAAAAACAAACATATATCTCGACGTTATTTATATAGATTATTTAATAAGATAGATAAGCTAGTTAACTAGGACAATCTAGTGACACTTATTAATAGAGTTTATTTTTAAGTTCCACATGAGCTTAGATCTATCAATATGTAGATATTTTTTTCTCTTTCTTTCATTTTTAAGTCAATCCCTAACAAACTTTTATGTAGTTTAATTTGGAGTTTGGAAATGTATTAATTCAAGGGTCTATTAGTCCATCCATAATTTGTCATTCTTCTTAAATTTTAAGACTTTGAAGTCTATACAAAAATATTACTAAGTTAGATACTATGCCAAAAAAACAATAAAGAATAGTTTGTAATGGTTGAAAATGGCCTTTGATTAAAATATCTCATACTAGACATTAAAGGATAATTGTTTTGTTAATTTTTTTGAATAAACAATAGGTAAAGAAAATGGACATGACCATTCCTTTCCCTTCATAAACATCTTCCCTTAGCTTACTTTATTGCTACAAATTTTACCAAAATTTTGAGATATTTTATTGTTAAGGGGAATCAATGTATAATAATAATTTATTAATATTTTTAACTAACTTTAAATTTTTATATTTAATGATAAACCTTAGTCAAATTAGAGTTGTTAATATGTTTATTAATTATATATATATATATATATTATTTTATTAATTATTTTAGTGGATATTTAAACCTCCCTACTAAGAATATCTAGACACTTTAATAAGATCATAAAAAATAGCTTAGAATTCAAGAATTGATTATTCATAGTATTTTTAACTCTATCAAATAAATATATTTTAATTGGATTCAAATATGTTTAATCTTAAATTTATAGTATTGTATTAAAATATATTTGAAGTTTGCAACACTCTTCTTAAAATTAGGAAAAGTTATAGCTATTTTATTTAAATATTTAGAATAATCTTTAGAATTTTTGTAATTTTTGGAGTTTTTTTTTTATTTAAAGAGAATAAGGTAGATGTTTAATTGTATTTTCTATAGTGGACTATTATTAGAATTTTTTTAATTTTAAATTAATTATTGTATTTTGAAAATGAGTTGGTTTTAAAGTGGAGTATTTTATTAGAATACTTTCTCCATTTGAATTCATTTTCTTAAATAATATTTTGGTGGACTATATTATTTAAAATGCAAGCTTAGTGATTATTTTATCATATTGTTTTGAATTAAATATTGTAGGCTATTTTATAAATATTTTTAAAATTTTAATATATCTTTTCTACCAATATCTTGATGGACTATTTATTTAAAAGATTTAGTGGAATTTTTATTAGATTATTTCTTTAGAATACTTTCTCAATTTGAATTAAAAATTTTAACCAATATTTTGGTGGACTATTTTATTTTAAAGTTAGTGGATTAGTTCATTATACTATTTTAAATTAATTGTTGTGGACTATTTTATTTAAATATTTTCAAATTTTGCATTAATCTTTTGTACCCATATATTGGTGGACTATTTTATTTAAAAGATTTATTGGATTTTGGATTAGACTATTTTGAATTAATTGTTATAATTTTAAAATGTATTTTTGTAAGGACATTTCAAAGTGGATTATTAATTTAGAATCAATTTTTGTACTAGTGTTATGGTGGATTATTTTATAAAAAAATTAAGTGGACTTATTTTTAAAGTGGAGATTATAATTCTCTAAAAGTTTTAAGTGGCTTGGGTATGTCAAGATCATCATGGAAAAAGCAGTTAAGTGGCAAAAAATTTAAAAATTACAATTAGGCAACTTAACTGGGTCAAAACTTCATGAAATTCAAATTTTCTTTTTTTAATCCTATATTATGTGAAGCATAGAAAGTGACACGTGTTTTGGATTAAAAAAATGTGATACTGTTTGAAAGATATAAATATTTTTCAATCAGCCTATCAATTAGGACTTTAGTCATAATTTGAATAGAAAATGAATAATAATTACTTATTAAATTCAAAGTAAAACATAATTTATATTGGTGGAAAGTTGAGAATCTCCTTTAAAAACCCTTTTCATTTCATCAATTTTGGGTAAAAAAAAAAGTTGTTAGCCATATACCCATCATATTGCCACTTTTTGGCCATCATGATCCTGCACATACCCGCTTATTTTATTAAGTTATTTTCAAAATATATTATTTTGATTGGGTGGAATGTCGACTATTTTATCATTTTTTAATGATGGTTTAAATTCATCCTTGTACCATTTGAATGAATTTCCTTATTAGAGTGAGGTATTTATCACAGTGACATTTAAAATTCTTTTTTTTTTGGTGGGAAGAAGGATTGATTTATTAATTTCAAAATTCAATAGAGAAGACTAATTTTTTAAATAAGATTTTAATCTAAAATTAGCTTTTTAATTCCAACTATAGTCATACACTTTGTTTCACTTATATTATATAATGTGTTATTTTCCTACTGATAGATTTTTATTTTTTTGAATTTTTAGTATTCATCTACATGTGTTTCATTTTCGTACACAATCTTGGGGTTATGCATCAATTATGTAAATCATTTTACATCCATTTGAATGGGTTTTACTTGTGTTACATGTAAATGTGTTTCATTTAATTGTTATCATATATTTTGTTTGAATTGGAAGTTTGTTCTGCTAATGGTTTGCATGTGGTTGAACTGTGAAGTGTGATTTGTTTTGTATTGGTCTATATCATTGAAGTGTGATTTTTAAGCTTTCAATAAAATGTTTGTAATATTATTTCACTTCATATGTTTATGACCAATATATATGATAAAATTATTATTTGGATAAAATATTTGTAATATATTCTTTTACTTCATGAGTTTGTGATTAAATACAAATGATCAAATTATTTTTCTTTAGTGTATTTTTTATGTTTCCAATGAGGATTAAGTGTGATAATCCTTGTGTCTGAGCATGTCTATTTTGAACTACTTAAGGTTTAGTTGAATATTTAGTATATCTAAGGGGATTTGGTTGTCATTTTGTATATTTTTCATGTTTAAACTTTATGCATTTTGTAATTTGGATGAACCTTCACATTCAGAGTGTGTATGTGTGTGAGTGCACTTAGGGTTTAAAATCATTGTATGTGTTTAAAATGGAATTGAACCTTCTTCTTTTTTTATTTAAAATTTTAGACTTCTTGTCTTGGTTTACAATTCAACCTGTCTTTATTATGTCACATCCCTATAGAAGACCACCTTATGTTGGACATCATGTTGGAAAGGGAGGCTATCAATAAATTAAAAAGAAGGGAGTCCCTCCCCAACGATGTCCAATATTCATGTTGGACTTAATGGAATGGCAAGTAGCTATGTATGGGGATCAACATAGCTGGTAGGAGAATTACAATCTCCACAACCTTTGACTATATCCTCTTGCTTGTGCAAAATTGGGAGATTTGAATAGGCACCAAAGAAATATAGAAATTTAATAGAGAAGAAAGGAGGAAATAAAGTAGAGGAAATAAAAATTCATTGTCTACCCTTGTAAACACATATATTAAAAAAAGGGACTAGGAATAGGGCACGAAGGTGGGAGGAATTCCATAAAGAAAAATGCGATCTTATGGAATGCCATGAGGAGAGGATATGCAAAAAATAAATTTATTAAAAATGTTTAGAAACTTTCAAGAAAATTGAAGTTGGTTATTAGGAAATTAAAAAGAGTGGAACTTTGCCCCTTTTCTATCCAAAAGTCACGTTGGACTAAAGGGAATGGTAGGTAACTATGGATGGGGATTAGCATAGTTCATAGGAAAAATCGAAACTCCATAACCTTTGACAATGTCCTCCTTGTGAAATAATGGGAACTTTGATTAAGCATCAAATCAATAGAGGAATTTGATAGAGATGAAAGGAGGGAACAAAGTAAAGGAAAAAAATAAATTGTCAACCCTTGTAAATATATATTTAGAGAATGGGAGTAGGAAGAGGGAAGGAAGGTGGAAGGAAATCCACAAAGGAAAATGTGATCTCATATAATACCATGAGGAGAGGATATGCACAAGTTTTTTTACAAAAGTAGATAGGGAAGGAGGGAGGGAGAGGAAGAGATGGAGAGAGAGAGAGAGAAGGAGGTAGGGAGAGGTATAGATGGAGAGAGATAGAAGGAGAAGTAGAAAGTGGAGAGAGAGATATAGAGAAGTAGATAGGAAAGGAGAGCTAGAGGGGGGGAGAGAGAGGGAGAGAGAGGTTAGATATAAAAAATTAGAGAGGGGGAGAAAGAGTGAGGGGGAAGTAGGGAGGGAGAGAGCTTATATAGATAGAAGTAGAGAGAAAGAGATATAGAATATGGTGAGATAGAGAGTAGAGAGTGAAGGGGAGAGAGAGAGGGAAGAAGGGGGAGAGAGAGAGAGAGAGAAGGATGGATATGTAAGGTAGTTCTTGAACTCAAGGGAAAGAGAGTCGAATAAATGGATGAAGATAGTGAGAGAGAGGGAGAGAGGTCTAGAGCATAAGGGATAAATAATGAGTGAGATAAAGAGAGAAAAAGAAAGATGATGCAACTAATTTATCACTAAAATTTTAGCTCCTAATTACTAAAATTTAACTAAGTTTGAAAAATTATAATATCTTGCAAAAAACTAGAATGCACATCATAATCCCTATAGATCTAAAACCACTCTCAAACATCTTGAAACTATATAAATGAAATATAAATTAAAGTATATGAAATTAAATGTCTATATATAAATGTTCATCCTAGAAAAAATGAATTTTGATTAGTTTTCAAAAAATTTAGGGGGGAGCATGCTCAAATTTCTATTTTTCAAGATGTCTCCACCTTGAAAATTAGTAAAAAATCATTATTCATGAAAAATTAGGGATAAACAACATGGTGTTAGTTTTTGATAAAGGGAAAAAAACATTTTGAAAGGACCCAGAACCCTTAAACAAAAAAGAGCAAGGCTACAGAAAAGACAACAGGTAGCCAATGAAAAAGACCAACTCCAAAACAAGACCTATTAAGATTTTCAATTAACATTTTTTCTTGTGGGAGAGGAGAGTCATGTTGAAAGATGACCGAGAGGATTTATCATTTTTTCCCTTAACTATGATCCAACCATCTTCCACTTGCGCCACCTTACTGTGCCATGCCAACTCGCTACTTTCATGAAGATGAAAGCCAATAGCCAAAGTATTAGGGGTTACATCTTGATTCCTTTGCACAGATAAAGACTTTTCTGAAGAGCCACTAGAAAGGGAAGCCAAAGCACATACCGCAGAAATGGCAACCTTTGAATCAATAGGGGTTGCCTTAGCAACCCCACCAATAAAGACAACCAGATTGGGCATCCCAAGACCTAGAGAATTAGAAGCAGCCACCTCACGAACTTTGGGGGTATCTACTAGATGTTCAGTTTCAGCAACCCCACCAAAAGAGACATCCGAAGGGGATACCTCACGAGCTTGTGATTCTAAGGCAACCACCTCAAAGAATCTCCAATGTTGATCAACATTCTTCTCAACCGTATAATGCTATTGAGAGGCACCTTTCCACCAAGAAGTTAAAGCATTTTTCTCAAAACCACATTGTGCAATAGGGTGACCTGTTTTAAAACATCTTCTACAGTGGAAGGGAATCCCTTCATAGTCCAAGGATTTTTTCCAAGAACCCTTTGAATTTTTAATCAAGATTTCAGCAGGCAACCCTTTTGAAACATCCATTTCAACCAAAATTCGGGCAAAGGTGGAATGAAGTGATTTTTAATTTATCATCGAAGTGATTTTTAAAATATTAAAAATGAGTTGACATTTTAGGGGGGCTACACCAAATGCTATGTTATGTTTTTTTGAGAAAAAATAGGACCAATTGATGTGGCCTCCCTTTTTGAACTCCTTAATCTCTACCATTTTCAAAATAGTAAAACTTAAGTATAAGAAAGTAAATGTCCATATGTAAATTTGCATCCTGAAATTTTTTAATTTTTGATTAGTGTTCAAAAAAACTAGGGGGAGCATATGCTCAAATTTCTATTTTTTAGGACCTATGTCCATTTTAAAAATTAGTAAAAAATCAAATAATAATTTAAAAATTAGCAGAAAAATCACGGATAAACTACATCAAGTTAGCTAATTTCTAATTGAAGTTATTTTTGAAATAGTAACAAAAGTTTAACATTTTAGGGATGCCACACGAGATGCTATGTTATGTTTTTTGGAAAAAATAGGACCAATTTGTGTGGCCCTCCTTTTTGAACCCCTTAATCTCTACCATTTTCAAAAAAGTAAAACTTAAAGTATAAGCAAGCAAATGTCCATATGTAAATGTTTGTCCTAAAAAAATTGATTCTTGATTAGTTTAAAAAAAAAAAGGTGGGAGCACACTCAAATTTCTATTTTTTAGGATGTGTCCACTTTGAAAATTAGTAAAAACTCATATATTCATTAAAAAATTAGCAAAAAAATTAGGGATAAACTATATGATGTTGGCTAATTTCTCATTGAAACAGTCTTTAAATTTAAGAAAAAGTTAACATTTTAGGGGGCCATACTAGATGCTATGTTATGTTTCTTTAAAAAAATAAGACCAATTTGTGTGGCCCCCCTTTTTGAACCCCTTAATCTCTACCATTTATAAAAAAAAAAAGAAAAGTATTTTAGAAAGTATATTCAGAGAACTATCAAAAATAAAGTTGCCACTTAAGACCCCTTTTTGGTCCCCCAATAAACTCCACCCTTGCAAATAACTTGTGTAGTGCACATGTATCCCATGCAATACATCGTGTGCAATATTGCAAAAAATGTAAAGTTGGTCATGTGATGCAATGTAGAGGTAAAAGGTCATGTAAGGTGTGAATTCAATTTTGAAGGGTACAAATATGTCTTGGTGCATCTAGCATTAAAAATAGGAGGTTACATGAATTGTAATTCAAATCATTACAATATATGAAAGAAATTTTAACACTAGCAACTAAATAATATATAAAGTTTATGGTGTATTGAAAAGATGATAGAATAATATACTATTTTTACTAGAAAACATGTACACTCTATGTTGATGATCATATGATAAAATATTAAGGATGATATTTATACAATTTAAAAAAATACAAGGTAAATGAAAAAATAAACATACTCTGAAATACTTTCGTAAGAAGGTTCCATACACTAGCAACTAAATAATATTTAAAGTTTAATACTAGCAACTAAATAATATATAAAGTTTATGGTGTATTGAAAAGATGATAGAATAATATACTATTTTTACTAGAAAACATGTACACTCTATGTTGATGATCATATGATAAAATATTAAGGATGATATTTATACAATTTAAAAAAATACAAGGTAAATGAAAAAATAAACATACTCTGAAATACTTTCGTAAGAAGGTTCCATACACTAAAATGGTGTCCTAAAAGGTTGCCCTTATCTTTCACCTTTTATTATTTCCCTCACATAAAGCTAACTTGCTAAAATTTTGTTGGTGTGCTTATATTATGAAATCACCATTTCCATCTCTATACAATTTCATTAATTTTTTACTTGCTTGAATTACAACTTTCATCTGTATTTCCATCTCATAGCACAAAAAACCATCTAGTTCAGTATCATAAGAGGCAGGTTTCTACCTATATCTCTCACATTATTGAACAACCAACACAAGCATGTTTAGGCCAGGTTTACACCTCCTCAATGCATAATGTCAATATCAAGGAATTTTGGGTTAGATTGAGACCCCTCAGGCTTATTCTCACTCTCAAACACCTTTAGGTTAAATTTACAACTTTCTAAGACATATTTTCATTTTAAACAACTTTCGGTATGAATTAAGACACACAATGACATGTCATTAAATGAACATTGTAGGGTAACAGTGCACATCAAGAGAAAGGACCACCCAAAAAAAAAGTAAAAACAGTGAACAGTGATCCTTATTTACATGTAAAAAATAATTTAAAAAATAATGTGAAGGTGAACATCCAATGATGCTAAAGATCATATAGGATTATATACAAGAAACTATAGGATCCCCTACATCTATAACATAATTATAAGAATGGTCTGAAAATAACATTGAGAAACTTACATATAATGAAAAGTGGTTAGAGAACTTCTAAAGGCGGCTTCCATATCTTCTTAATTGTCAAAATACAATTTACTACATCATCTTAAATTGCCTACGAATTATCTATCTATCTATGTAGACATTCAAGTTGTCTCGTTTAAGCCATGCATCGATAATCATCGACTAACAAAAACATTTTTCCTAAATGATGACACCATCATACTATCATAAACTACACTACTCCAAATATAAAAAATTAAAAGTATGAGACAGAAATGCTCTTTTCCTAAATTCCAGACACGACAAGCCTGTCGTCACTGATTTCAGGGTTCATATTCTTACTGAAATTCCCAAGCTGTAAGTTATTAGCATGTTAAAACCACAAATAATACTTAAAACACCAAAGCTTAGACATGGGACTCACACAATAAACATCCAAAAGCAAATGAAATATATTTAGTGGCCAAAGACCCTGTTCATATGTTTAGATCATAAAAATACTAAAAAAGTTTTTCTCATTAAAGCTTGTGTGCACAACCAGAGAGAGGGATAGAGTAAATAAGCTTCAGATCAACAATAAAAAGAAAGAGATCTTATGTTCGAACAGCCTATATAATCTTCCATATACTTTATTAAGAAGCCTATTAGAAACAACCCTCTGAAAGCCTTACTTTCTCGGCTGCTTAAACCCTTCGACAAGCATCTCCTTCACAAACGACTTTTGCTGCCTTGTCCTCATTATCAAAATCCTTGCCCTCTGTCTGTCGTTTGTCATTTCCATCAGAATGCTTATCCTTCAAAGCACAATCTCCATGAAGATCAAAATCACATCCTTGGCAATAGAAAGACCAATCACAACCCTCTTCCCGACACCCATTACATATGTAGGCCTTCCTCCGAGTCAATTCCAGAGAATGTTTATGCAGGTCATGCTTTATTTCCTTCGGATATTTCTCTACTGCTGCTTCTATATCTTTCTGCAACTTTGCGACGCAAGCATCAGTAAAGGGATAAGCCTTGGCCCCATGGACAGAAAAAATGGTTCTGCCCTCTTTTGTCACAGTTTCTCCATCAGGGCCAACTATAATCAAAGATGGAATTCCTCTAATGTGGAAGTACTCGCTTAGATCCTTCTTGAGTTTGTCTCCAAATGGAAGAGCTAACCATGGCATGCTTGCAAAATATTGTTCAAAAGCTTTTTGGTTTCTGTCACTAGAGAGGAAAACAATCTCAAAAGCTTCTCCATTTTGCTTGAGTTTATTGTATACTTCTATAAGCTTTGGGGTGAATCCTCGGCATGGTGGGCACCAATGAGCAGAAAAATATAAACCAACTGTCTTGCCTGTGAGCTCAGAAAGTGCCACCTGCAGTAGAGTCATAGTGAAGAATATTCATCTCATTTATGGCTCTACTAACACATATCAGTGGCTTGCACGCATTACAATGCAAAGGGTTAATTGAAACTAAGAAGTAGTTAACTCCAGATGGGCATCGAAACTTATTACAGCATTAAACGATTTGTTTCTTGTGTAAATCTTCTGTTTATGGAGGTGAAGGTGTTTGATCACAGAGATGACAAACTGCAGCACCTTAAATAAATACGAAATTCAATGATTTGAGATTTGCATGTGTAAACATTTCAGGAGTGTATCTGGATATAGCTGTGTTGGATTTTTTCCCTTCCTATGTTTTGGGTTCTCCACTTCAGATCAGTTTGAAGGAAAATACGGATTAGAAATTGCAATACAAGTTTTTCTATTCAAATGTGTATATTTTTTAATTGATATTTCAGATCATACTCAGTGATCATCATTAGGAAGAGGAAAGTTACTGAGTGTGATCCAAAACGTCAATTAAAAAACATGTACAGTTGAATCCAAAAGTTTACTTTACGACTTTATGGACTGTGAAAATTTCATACCAACTACAGATTAGAAATGTTGGAAGGAAAAAATAAAGTATGAAAATAGACTCAAAATATTGAAAAAGTAAAAGTTTAGAATCGAAGCGTTAGAAGGAGAAAAATGAGTCTATAAGAAGACACAAATGTTGGAAGGAAAAAGTTTAAGACAGTTATATCCAAATACATTCTGGAAATGTAAAAGTTCTTTCTATAACAATGAAATTGGTGCCTTTCAGGCCGTACAACCATAATTTTATAATGATATACGTGGTATGTTCCCTAAGTTTACTACAATGTATTGAGGTTATGGAGAACCCTGCATGTGATGGGCATAACATGGGTGGCTAGTTCATCAGGTTGTAAGACAGGCCAAACTTAATCAGCTCTAAGCTATGTGTAGACTAATATTAAAGATAGAAAGCTACATCTATTTATGTTTCTTGTATTGCATTTGTCATTGAAGAATCATCTGAATTTTAAGGATAGCTGTATGGTGACACCTGCATTGTCACCTCTTTATATGATTGCATCTTTTTAATTATTAGTATTTTGGTGTTTTGGTTTCTTCATGTTGATTTAGTTGTTAAGATATGTGTAGGTGAAATTTTATATATATAATTGAAATTGATGATCTTGAATAGATTTTGTCTCAATTCTAAGAGGTCTTTAAATAAATAACATGGAAAAATGTTGTCTTTTAATTGAGACATGGCTTTATATGAAAATATTTTGAGATGTGTTTAAATATAATTTCCATTTTTTAACATCGACTCCCATAAAATTTATTGTATCACATATTTTAACTAGATAGCAAATAGGTTTATTAGCTACCCAATTTGTATGGCTCTAGGAAAATTCACTGCCAGCAATTCACTAAGGGAAAATTCACCATCAACAATTCACCACAGGAAAATTCACTGCCACCACCAATTCACCGCCATGGAAAATTAACCGCCAAAAATTCATGCAATTAATTTTTGGCGTGGTGAATTGTCATGGTGGTGATTTTTCTCATGGTGAATTGTTGGTGGGGAATTTTCCGTCAGTGAATTGCTGGTGCTGTATGCCAAATGAAAAATATTTAACACCAATACCTTCTTGAAAGTGTACAAACTTCTCCTTGTTTAAAATCCTTTGATTACCATTGTTCATACCTTTCCTTTTGAAATAGTGTCTCTCAAAATGACCAAAACAATTGCAATACTAGCAAACCTTTCATTTCATCTGCTCACCATTATCAATAACAAGATGTTTTTCATAGTTCTACCAATAAAGGAGGTGAAGTCTCGCAAGAGAAAAATAATTTTCATCTAATGAGGATATTCATTAAAGATGTCACCACCACTCAACTTTATGAATTTAACACTGATTTTATTGTTTACCATTTGCAATAATCTTTGTGATCAAAATATCCATAGATTTAACAAAAATGTTCAAAATCAATGCTATAAAATTTTAGATTTAACACGATCTATGGATCAATGTTATAACTTTTTAGATTTAGAAAAAAAAAATTGTGATCAACATTATAATGCTTGTTAAATTTAAGAATAATCTTTATGATCAATGATATAATTTTTTAGATTTAGCAATAATCTTTATAATAAATGATATATTTTTTTAGATTTAGTAATGATCTATTTAATCAATGTTTCTTATTTCACATATATAAGTACTCTAACTGCAAATTACATGTGTCTGCATGCATAGATTTCAAGTGGTCCGTATAGTGATCAAAAGTGTATATTTTAAATTAACAGATTTTTAGGATGATATCTATCCTTACATGTCTTTAATGCTATAATGGAACTTACCTGTAGAAATAAGTCTTACATCTCATTTTTTATTCCTCTAAATTATATTATGTTTTATTTTGCATTATAAATTATGATATGAAAAACTTGAATTATGAACTGTTAAAGATATATAGATGAATCAATTATATATCAAATGAGATATAGTTGAATTGATTCTACTATGAATCTTAGTTTTCATAGAAATAAGAAATGAATATTATGCAATAGATTTATGTAAACATTTTATATGCTACTGGACTAACTACACTTCTCCCTCCATCATTAACATAAGAATAATATTGTATACTCAGTAACAAGTTTAATTCAACAATAATATTATATTAGGCAATAACAAATTTAATTTTAAAAACATAATAATATCTATTCAAAAAGACATAATTCTCTATATCCAATAGTAAATTTTAATCTAGAACAACATAATAATTTACAGACAATAGCAATTTTAATCTTAAAAAACACAATGGAAAATACATCATTAGTAAATTTCAAGAATGAACATGCCTTTGTACACAGTATATCAAATTGCAAATCTAATCTAAAAGAACAGAATACTGTCTACCCCATAGCTCTTTTAATCCTAAAAGACAGACAGAATTTGATCCAAATAGACAGAATTTTGTCCATCCACATGCACACGGGAGAAGGTAACATATTCCAAATTCAAAAAAAAATGAGAGAAAGCTAAGCATATGAAGCTTTGAATCAGAAGAACAGGGTGAATTAGAAAATTAAAAACAGCCAAATGATAAAAATCACACCTGGTCTCCATTGTTTCTGATCAGGAAATAATCTCTTTCGTCATTGCAGAGCAGAGAGCTCAGGCTCTGTTTGGTTTCGGGCTCGGCCATTGTATACAAATTTATGCTTCCTTCCTCTAACAAAACTTCTTCTTTGGCTTCAAAACTTATCAATATGTTACGAACAGTCTTATCCTCCCTTCTGTAATGCACATAGAAAAACGAGAGTTTTTTAATTTATGTTATACTCTTATCCTCCCTTCTGTTATGAACGCCTTCCTTGTCGCCTTTCCATTATTTTATTTTGGTTTCCCTTCAAATTTCTGTTTGTTCTGTTTGGTTTTATTCTCCATGGCATCTTGAAAATGTCACACCATTTAAATTTAAAATACCACCTTTCCCAATCAAGGAGCTCTTTGACAAACCAAATGGTGGTTTAAATCAATTTGGATACTAATCTACATGCAACAAAATTCTGAATAAATAATTGAACTACATGTTGCAATTATATTTTCCCTGTGCCAAAGCCCATAGTCAGTTCTTCAGTTAGTTGGAAAAACATTTATTATGCTTCTCGAAGTGGCAAATAAATGGTGATTATCCTCTTTGTTTTTGATATGGAAAAGCAGGTTTTGAAGGGGCCTGTTGTGACCTAATTCACACATTGCCCCATTGCAAATGGGACCCTTAGTGGCTTGTTTTTGGGGTTTAGTTTTGAGTTGTAATTTCATAAGCTCTTTCACTCCGTGAGTTTCAAGCCAGAGTATGGAGTCATTGCTCGAGCCAAGTTGAGAATCTAAGCTTGAAACTGTACTTAAACGTTGTAGAAGTGTTTGGAAGACCCAGTAGACAAGGATCGCCTATGCTTTCACCCAATTCTGACACTTCCTACCTTTTAGGAATTTTGCTTTTTTTTGTTTTTTGTTTTTCCGTTTTTAGCACTTTTGGACCATTCTCGAATTTACTATTTTTAGAAAGTTGTTTTTTCTCTTTTTCTATTTTTAGAAACTTTCTATTTTTAGAAAGTGCCAAGGTCCCACCAATAGAGGATTCAATGTTTCCATCTTTAGACTGAAAAAACATGCAAAAATCAATGAAAAATAAAAAAAATAAAGTAAAAAGCATGTGAAAATTTGAGAAAATCAATAAAAAGCAACCAAAAAATCAGGCTATTAGATCAAAAATCAAGTAAAAAGCATGCAAAAATCAATGAAAATCAACTAAAAAATCATGCAAAAATCTGAAAAAAGAATGAAAAGGCAGAGAGAAATCAAAAAAGGCAATGAAAAAAATCATGAGCCGAAATGGTGTAAGTTTGAAGAGATTCATGGAGAAGTGCGCCCAACAAGAAGAATGGCATAAAATCTTGCAAATCCATCCAAGGAAATGGTTTGAAAGCTTGCCAAGTCCACCCAGCCTTGGATGGGTGTATGGAAAGGCATGGAAGAAGTCTGACTTGTACTTGGAAAAGTTTCTTGGAAGTCCGCCCAACTCTTGAATGGGAATGGAAAAGTTCCTTGGAAGTCCGCCCTTGGTACAATGGCATGATGCTAAGCCAAGTCCACCCAACTCAAGAAGACATGGCATAGACTAATGGAAAGTCCACTCCAAGCAATGGCACAACCTAAGGTAAAGTTTGCCCTTGGTGGAATGACATGATATTAAGCCAAGTCCGCCTTGCATAAAGAAAAGAAGTGGAAAGAACTCTTGAAAGTCCACTTGGACAATGGAAAAGAGTTTGTGAAGTCCACCTTCCCCAAGGAAATGGAAGAAAACACTCAAAGTACGCCATGGTATGATAGGAAAAATGGAAGGAAAATTGTGAAGTCTGACTTGAACCATGAAGAGCATGGAAATTTTTTTATCAAGTCTGCCTAGAATGTGGAGATACCATCTTGAAGTCCACCATGGAGAAAATATGGAGAAGAGCTTATAGATTCCAAACTTTCAAGGAGAAAGAAATGAAAAATCCATGGAGTTGAATGAAATTAGACAAAATTCGCCAAGAGAAAAAAAATGCATGGATAAAATAAAAAAATTAAAGGTTGAAAAAAATCGGAAAAATCATAATAAACCTTTAATTCCAACACTTAGAAAATTTGAGCTTCAAAAGGACAAACTTCAAAATTTTAAGAGATAAAGATGGAGAGTGAGAATTTAGAAACTTACCTCGATAAACAAGAGTCCACATTCAATGAACTTGAGAAACTGCTAAATAAATCGAAGTTTGCAACCTTATAAGGCATTTTCAAGTCATTATCAACTCATAATTTCAAGACTTAGCTCTCTCCATTCCTAGAGATAGGGAATTTTTCAAGAGTTAGAAAAATTTTCGAGAGATAAAAATTTTCATGAGAGAGATTTTTTTTCAGAGATAGAAATTTTGAAAGTTGAGTGATTGATTTTTTTTGAGGTGAAAGAAGAAAGAAAGAAGTAGAATTCTAAGCTGAAGGTTGAAATTTTCAGTGGATAGCTTGCTTTTTCGAGAATAAAGACAAAATTCTCAAGGTTTCAAGTCGAATTGCTAGCCACAAAGTGTAACCTTGAAGTTTAATATAATTCTTTACTTCTGTCATCATTCTGACCACAAAAAATTTAGTAAGTGTTGTTACTCTCATCTTGCTTTTTCGTAAAATATAACATTCAAAAAGCTGAAAGTTCGACTATTCAGAGAGGAAATTTAAAAGAAAATCATAATCAAAAGCTAATATTTTTTTCTTTCTTGCAGGTTGATGACCATCCCCAGAGAATTGTCAAAGAAAGCACCAATGAAGCTCGCAAGTAAGGGAGTTCAATAGGAGTCAAAGATCAATTCCAAATTGATGAACATCACAGATACAAACCTTGGACATGTTGATTTTGAGGAATTCAAAAAGAGAATTTATGGGTTGAATGGACTTCTGCCCACAACCATTGCTCATCGGATGATGCAAAATTGGCTTGTCCAAGTGGCTGAATTTGCTCTAGCAATCAAGTGTGCCGAATTAATGGTTGAATGTGCAAGGAAATACAACCCGTAGGAAAGACAAATTATACTCCTAATGGAAGGATTTTGGAGCATCTTGGAGAACCGACTACCCAAGAGGCATTTGGAATCCCTAATTATACAATATATTTAGGTTTTGAATCAACTATGTCAGTTTTTTCTTCGACATTTCAGATCACACTCAGTGATCCATCATCAGGAAATGTCAACAAAAAAATTGACACTGTTGAATCCAAAAGCTAAATATTGTAACTTCATGGACTATGGAAAAATCATACCAACTATCCTTGATTATAATCAAACTTCATATAAAACAAAGGAAGAAGCCAAAAGAATCTTCAAGGAGCAGGTAGATCAATGTGCAACTCATATCAACAAAACATGGTTGGAAAACCCAAGAGCTTCCGCGAAGAAAATGCCTAAGAAACTACGCTAGAGAAACTTTAAGGACGACTATGATGATATCATTTTGCTCCTAAACAAAATAATGGGTAGTCCTCAAGGTGCCCTCTTTGAAACATGGATGTACTTCTTCATCGAGGAGATCACCTCTCGAGTTAGAATGTTTAACTGGTCGAGGATGATCACTAATAATATCCATGAGCAATTGATTAACCTGGAGAGGACTAAGTCATTTTATATGAGTTCCTATGTCATTTATCTATTGGAAAGAGCCTATAGGTATTCCAGATTAATATGCAAAGGTGTTGTGGGAAATGGAGAAAATGAATTCAAAGTGTATGAGTGTTACCCTCAATTATAGTTTTCTACCATGTCCCATTTTAGAAGAGTGCATGATGCATTCCTGATGTACATCATGAGGATGCTATAGGGAGGTACGCATCAAAGGTTGAAACATAAAGCAAAGAGCCTCATCAGTAAATATGGATCCTAGTACATCCAGTTTCTAAGATTCACTTATATCAGAATCAAGGGATTCACTAGGAATCCATTTAAGCTTCCCATCTAACCCACCCACAGAATGATTCTACTAGAGGTCTTTAGGAAACTAGAAACTAATCAAAACTTCCAGAGGGTGAAGAGAAAAGCAGCCATGACTTTCCCATTCTTCATTGGGAGTTACATGGAAGAATATTGCTTGTCTGCACAAGTAGCTGAAGATGCTAGACTAGAAATGCAGTGGTATTCGTTCACATCGTATCGATCTAGAGCCAATTTTCATCCTCACCACCACATCGAAACTGTGAACAAAAAGAAATATAAAAACAAAGTAGACTTGGAGGATTACTGGGCCAATGTTGCGGATGAATTTGATGTTAGGAAAAGATTGTGGTCTAGATTTCCTGTCAGCTTAATCAAAATGACATAACTCTTCTGTGTGCTAGACCAACTTGAACATGATGGTGAATTTACATAGCTAGGTTTTTATGGAAGTCAGCCTCTTCCTCCCATGCACTGGTTAGAGCTAAAAATCTCTGACTTGACCACCTTCATGAGACCTATCATCAAGTATTCACAATGGTGGGAAGATCAGTAGATTAAGGAACTACGGCAGAAGGGTATACGTTTGACATGCACTTTGATGGGCAAAGAAAAATCTTACTCTTCGAATGTTGGAGAATCCCAAGGAGATGAGCCAATTGAGAGCTCTAATCCCAAGAAAAGGAAGGAGTCAAAGGGAAAATAAATTGTAGATGAGGAACCTTCTAGGAAGTAACAAAGACTGAAGCCTCTTCATTCTGTTGTCTCCATGAATTTGAATGAAATTTTAGAAATTGACAAATCTTTAGGAGATATAAGGATTCTCTCTCCTATCCCTATTCATCCAGAAGATGTTGAGCCTCCATTACCCATAGGCACAAAGATTTTGGAATCGAACAATGAGGTTGACATATTGGACAACGAGTTTGAAGAAGGAATGATTTTAGCCCTGAAAGAAATTCAAGAAATCCCAAGGCCGCAGGACATTTAGGAAGAACAAGATACCGAGTAGCCAAAAATTCCTGATTGGCTAAAAGAGAAATTAAAGGTGAAAGAGCTAGAAGAAGTTCCAGAAGAAGAAGATGACATGGCCAATTTCTTGGCTAGATTAGAAGTAGTCAGTGCAAGAAATCCTGCCAAAACATTCTCTACCATCCATAAAGATGAAACTGGGCATCATACAATCCAAGTTGCTATATCGACAGTTGACAAGTCAAAGGAGGAAATTACTCCCCAGGAATATGCCATTACCACTATCAATTTGGTCCCTACCACAAAAGGATAGGAGGTGGAAGAATTGGATAATTTTGTTGCCACTATCAAAGCAAGGCTAAAGAAGGAGGTAGCAAAGAAAAAAGAATATATACGAGAGGTTGAACAACTCAAGGAGTATATTCAGCATCTAACTAAGCCTCTCGATCATACTAGCTTAGTAGCTCCTCCATTGATGAATAATTCTTAGGAGACTCTGGAAGAGGAGAAGAATATAGCCAAGGAGACTAAGGAATGGTTAATCAACAATAGAGAAGAGGTGGCTCTATTTATAGAAAAACTAGCATTGGTGTATGGGAAAAATTCTTCTTTTCTCTCGAGAATTGTAACATTGGCAGAAACATGGGATAATGCTTAGGATATTCGAGATAGAATCATTTCATGTCTCAAAGTGCTTAAAGGAGTGCCAAAGAAAGAATTGGTCAGTGGAAAAGTAATTGCA
Organism: Sequoia sempervirens; assembly: GCA_007258455.2. Lineage (NCBI taxonomy): Eukaryota > Viridiplantae > Streptophyta > Pinopsida > Cupressales > Cupressaceae > Sequoia > Sequoia sempervirens. The sequence goes on from VDFB02086081.1 coordinate 222,252,836, forward strand.
CCAGGTGCAGCTTATGATTTTAGCAACTGGTACATGGCATTTATCACACGAAGTGAGATCCTAGAGAAGATAAAGGTAGATACTATCTGAGTTGAGGAAAGGATAAAAGAAATCCAGGAGAAGATTGTACCTATAGTTGCAGACACGTTGGAGAAGGACATTGTGTGAGCAAATAGCTTGTAGTTTGAAAACTTGAAGCAAAAAATTTAGGAAATCTTCTTCGCCACTACCGGACCTATCCTCAAACAAAAATTGACTAAGGTAGCTAACTTCCTATTCATCTTTGGTACTTTCCAGTGATAGGAATCAGAATGGGAAGATGCTTTTGTAGAATGTTCGGATGATTTAAATCTGTTGGAATTCAAGGTCAATGTGTTGCCACTTGTCATGATCAAGGAGGTCGGCATGATAGTTTCCAAATTCACCCAGTATAATGCCACCAAAGAGGATAGAGATGTGAACCTCCCTAAGAATAGCTCTTCACTTCAGTTCACTTGTTGTTAGCTCATTGATCACTGACTGTATTTTGAGAAACCCTAATTAGGGTAACTTATTTTTAATCTCTGCCATTGATTCTAGATTAATCTTGGTTGTTCATTGTACTCAAGAAACTCTATATAAACCCCCCTTTACTCTCTCATTTTCATAACAGGATATATAGGATATACAGAATAAGAGAGAACATAGAATAAGTGAGAGAGAGTTTTATGAAATTATTGCTAAAGACTCTTTTTCATAATAAAGTTCATAATGCATGAGATGCTTTGAATCCTTTTATTGTCAAATGGTTGCATGGTTGCATACTTCTCTTCCTCATAGAGTATATTTGAATTAGAATTTCATTTGAATGTATGTTAAGGGAATGATAGATTGATAGTAAAGATTAGTGAAACTTTTCTCGTACTTTCTTTGGATGGATGATTTCTATTCAATGCATAAAGTTAGACTAAGCTTTTGATGTGGATGCTTCATTGCCTACTTTGAACGATATTGTTCTATTGATGGTGTTGTTCGTAGTGAGGTTATTTTAAGCACAAACCCCAGAAGATTGCACTTGCTTTGTGTAGTTGTCATTTAGCGTGGCGAAACAAAGTACTTTTTTTTAAGTTTCACTTAATCCTTACCGTCTCTAGATTCCATAGGAATAGCATAGGACTTTTGAACCCTTACTCTTTTTTCACTTTTTTTTTTATCTAAAGTCACAAAATTTCAAAAATAAATACAACATTCAAGTCTTTACTTTTTGAGTAACTTACTAGAGTAAATCCCTTTGTATTACCAGAAAAATCACAATGACCACAGAGCTTATCCACACCCAATTGAAACATTGGAATTGTCGTATGATATTTCTTGTAGTCTTAGCATATGAGATAGTTTTTCAAGAGGGGATAGGGTGTCTTTGGATACTTTATTCTAGAGTGTTTGGTGTGTCATAAAACACACATCAACAAAGAATTGGTGCTAGAATGAGGGCCCCCAACCAACAATAGTAAGTTACTCTCAAAGTGAGAAAGATGTAGTATGGTGTTGTCACATGAGTTCCCTTTTGACATACATTTTGAGCAACCAGAACAAGCACCAACTGATATTATTGATCAATTATACTCGCTAGCTTGGAAGTCACAAAAAGATCATGCTCAGTTCTAACAAACAAGTTGTGTCCTTGCTAGAGAAGAAGAAAAGGGATAAAGAATTGTAGAAGCAATTCAGAGAGATTTGATAAGAAAAAAGATCGATCGTCTGAAACAAGCTTTTGATGAGATAGAATGATCTATTGCCATAGGTTCATCTTCAAATTCAAGAATGAAGAATGGTGCTCTCAGCCAACATTCCTAATCCACACCAAGATCCCTAGCTAGTATTGCAAACAAACTTGGGTTTTCACGATGAGCAAGAGGACGTTATCACTGAATTATTCAGCCTTGTGTGGCAAGTAAAAAGAAGTGCTCCTGATTGGTTTCATATGCACTTTATCATTGAAGAAGAAGAAGAAAGATCCCAACGTATTGATTTCAATATTCAAAGAGACCATCTTGTAGAAATATTTGAGTCTCTTCAGCGATAGAAAAACTAACAAGCTAATCAATAGGCCAATCAATAGGCCAACCAACAAGTGAATCAACAAGTTCCACAACAAGTAAATCAGCAAGCTCCTAAAGTAGCCCTGCACCACCTTGACAAGCTTGAAGGAGGATACAATGGATCAAATTGGTTATTTTTCAATAGAGAAATTTTAGAGAGTTACTAGATCCACTCCAAATTCTTTCAAGGAATTTGTAGAGTTATCGCCCTATAGAAATAGACAAAGAAAGAAATTTGAAGCATCACAGGAAGGAGCATCAGGTGCGGTTGGTTCCTGTGAAGAAGCACCGAGTGAGGAAGATCCTTTTGGTCTCTTCCAAACCTTACTGCCACATACTCCAATTCCAAGCACCACACAACCAGACTGTCAACAAGATCCAATGGCTGCATAGCTAGTGCAACCAGTGCATCACCTATGATGTTTGTCGTTTATCATGATTTCCCTAAGAATATGGAATATTTCTATTCCAAGTTTCATAATGGTGACCTAAAGAACACTGTAAACAAGCATATTAAGCTTTTTGAAGATCTTCCTCATAATAGAGATATCCAAGAAGAAGATGTTTCTTGTAGATTGTTTCCCTACACGTTCGGTGAGAAGGATTCTTACTGGTACATTCATTTGCCAACTAACTCTATCCGCAATTGGCAACAAATGAAGACTACTTTCTTAGAGAAGTTCAGGGCACCAATTTCTCCATTTGATTTGTATAGGAAATTTGTCGAAGTAAAGAGACTAGAACACAAACCAATTAGCATGTTCAATAACAGATTTCATAGGGCCTACACCAGTTTAAGAGATCCTTATGAGTTAGACAATGCAATGACACTACCCATTTATTACGAATCCTTGGATCATCTTACCATCATGTTTGTAAAATCAAGGAACCTACTCCCAATGGATTTGAAGGAAGTATATGCTGCAGAAATTATAGCCAACACTGGTCTAGGAGTAGGTTTGGCTCCAGGTCCACTCAATTACTTAGGAAATTCAGCTAACCAAAATCAAATTTAGTATATTAATCAAGCATTGGATCATCAGACGCCTATAATGAATCCAGTCCCATCTGCAAGTAATCAGATGGTTCTCCACCCAGGGATGCCTATGTCCCAAGTCCCGCTAGAACAAGAAATATACCATTAGAATGCAACGACTTCAACGTGAACTCAAGAAGAAAAGGGTGAAATGAAATAATTGATTGAACAAGTCGAGAAGTTGTCAACTGAAGTCACATATCTAAAAGGTCAAACTAGCCAAATACAAAGTTTTCAAAAGAGCTATTAGTCACCTCAAGGGAATTACCAAGGTCAAAGTCATTTTGGATACCAAAGAGACAATCAAAATTATCAGAGCAATAATCAAAAATATCAAGGGAATAGTTAAGGTTTCTGGAATAATAATTTAGGCTTCCAAACGAAGACCTAGAACATTGGACCCAATAACGGTAATGTATCGTCACCCTTTGATAATCTACCTACTGAAAATCATCCCACAGATAAGGTGTTCCTAGCTGAACCAACATTATCAGGATGGTGTAGAATACACAACACAAATCAACATTCTGAGTTACATTGTTGCTAATTCCAAGTAGCCACAAATATTTTCAGAAGTGAGAGGAGAAATTCAAATATAGAAGATCCTCTGCTAACTGGATATGAATTAGTTCCTACACCAAGATATGATCAGGCCCTTGTGATTGAGAGTGTCCAATTTCCACCCCAAGAATACCCACAGTATCAACACAATCAAATATTTCCACCGGCATCAGCTAATGGACCAGTGGAGATGCCACCTACCATATACTCATACACAGTTGCTGATGGAACTATGGAAGACATGAAAAATTATTACTTTCCACCATTGAATAATAGTGTGTTGGTTGAAGGCATAAAATAAGTTCAAGCATTCCAGGAAACAAGAAATAATCCACCAAAGGTCTATTATAGGAAAAATCTGGAGCCTTTGACCTCATTTGTTCCTCCACACTACTTCCAAACGCCACCGCATCCAAATGCAAGCAATAATCCACCTCTTCCGAGGGACATGTTGCAATACAGGCAACGAGATATTGCTAGTAGTAATGCTAGTAATCCTACTCCTCCTAAAGATGAATTGAAAAAAATAATCCAGTATGTGAGAGAGGAAGTAAAGAAGATTAAAGTGAATATGTCACTGTTTGAATTGATGAAAGTACTAGAAATAAGGAATACACTTCTTAACAATTTGAAGGATCCAACCCAAGACACAGTTCAAAAGATTGCAAGTTCCATAAAAAATGTAAATGTTGTTCAAGATGAACAGTTCCAATCTATTCAAGAGGGATATCGGGGTCCCAAAGGAACTCAAGGTATGCATGAAGTAAAAGAAGGCATAGAAATTCCAAGATAAAAGACAGCCAGAACTGAGCAAGTATGTCCAAGTTCAAAAGAAAATAAGATGGAGAATCCAACAAAAGAAGTTGAAGCTCCATAGATTGAGAAGAATACTAAGGTAAAAGAAAGGGAGATAGAAGCCAGTATACAAAAAGGAAGCCCTGTGATATTTTATCAAGGACAAGATGAGCCAACTTCTTTCCTTGTTTCACTTTGAATTTTCAAAAAACTTCTAGATAATTGTTTGATTGATTCAAGAGCATCCAGTAATGTAATACCTCTAGCAGTTTGTCACAAATTGGGTTTGACTTGTATGAAGACAAACAAGAAACTGACACAGTTAGATAAGACAGAGGTCCCACACATAGGAAAATTCAACAACATCCATATGCAATTATCAACTGATCCAAGGATTCAACAATTCATCAACATTTCTATAGTCGATATACCAGATTGATATGGAATGGTTTTAGGAAGAGACTAGACCCACATATTGAATGGCTACTTCGCTACTAAATTTTCACACATGTGGTTGCCATGGAAGTGTATTCCCAATCAGATCAGAATTGAAAGCATTCCAAGACTTAGACTGATGATTATTGAGGATGGAGAAAATAATGAAATTTTGTTTTGTGAAACAGATTTAGGTCCGTACATGCCAAAATCACTAGAGGTTTTGATGCTACAATGCTTAGATAATTAGGAAGGTTCACTAAAAATTCCTATTGAAAGTGATGATGAGCTATCACCAGATGAAGGTGGAAGCATGTTTGAGAATTTTAGAAGATTTGTGCTCAAAAGTATGAGAAAAGAAAGAGAATTGGGAAGTCATGCTTTTGTGCAAGATTTTTTGTTGCCCAACTGGTGTTGGATTCATAATGATTTTCTTTTTGAGTTCTCTTGCGCGATGTGCAAGGTGGCTTTAGAACAAGTGCACGCAAGGATTTCCCACCTTCCAAAGATGAATGTCTTAATCTAACAATGCAAGATGAGGGTAGTGACTTTGATAGAGAGATCCCACTAGAAGAAGAAATGGTCCATGAAGTAAATGAGTTTCAAGAAGATTGTTTCGTTGTAGAGATTCAGAAAGAAAAAATTCCAGTCCTAAGTAATTGCCAAACCGAGAGCAAGTATGGACCTTAAGGTTTGATGGCTCAAAATCCAAGAAGGGAAATGGAGTTGGTTATGATTTGATCATTCCATCTAGCGAGACCTACTTAGCTGCCCTGAGGTTACAATTCCCCTCCACCAATAACATAATAGAATATGAGTCATTAGTCCATAGATTGCTACACACAATTCGGAAAAGGGTCAAGACCTTGCATGTTTATGGTGACTCAAAAGTTGTGGTAAGGAAAGTTAGGAAGAAGTACACTTGCCATGACAAGAGACCAATAGGATATAGAAACTATGTCTGGGATATTATTGAAAGTGTTGATGCTTTCAATATTAGATCTATATACCTCTCTTAGAACAAAGTTGCAAATTCATTAGCACAATCATCAAGTTCGTTGGAACCACTTGAGATGGATTTTGTGAATAAATTCACAATTGAAATCACTTCATCACCATCAATCCCAGACAATATCACAAGTTTCCAAGTGTTTGATGACAACAAACAAATTTTAGATTTCCTAATAAATTCAGATGTTTTCCTCACCCAAATCATTGATGAAGAAGAAGACCAAGGAGAAACTGAATTTGATGCAGAGGGCATAATGAATTTAAAGACCAATAGCATTCCCAAAGGAATGATACAACTAGAAAGGATTTTTTATCAAGATGAGATCAATGACGATCAAATACCAAAGAAATGATGGAGGCCAACATGAAGCAGTAAACCTAGGAATGATTCATGAAGTTAAGAATGTTCTCATGGGAAAAGTGTGCACACTTGAAGAGAAGGAAAGAACAATCAAAATTTTAAGAGAGTTTGCAAACATTATTGCCTAGAGTTACGAGGATTTGAAGACATATGATACCACAATCATTACACATACAATTCCCCTCAAAGCAGGAAATAAACCATTCAATCAGTGTCAAAGGCTAGTGAATCTATTATTGGAGTCCCTGATTTTCTAGGAAGTAATGAAGCTACTGTCAGCAAGAATCATCTTTCTAGTGCGCCAGTCAACGTGGGTTGCCAATTTGGTACCCATTTGCAAAAATAATGGAGAGATATGACCGTGTGTAGTTTTCTGTAATCTCAACAAGGCTTCAGAAAAAGACAATTACCCATTGCCATCACTATCTACGAAGTAATCCAAATTTTCAATGGATCCCAAATGATGTACAATCAAGTGCTAGTAGAGCCTGAGGATAGACTCAATATTGCATTCACAACATAGTGGAGTACATTTTCATACCAAAGAATGTCATTTGGGTTGATCATTGTTGGAGCCACCTTTCAAAGGGCCATGGACATCGCATTGAAAGACATTATAGGGAAGTGCATTATTGTCTACATGGATAACCTCACTATGTTTTTAAAGAAAAGAGAAAATCATTTTGAAGATTTGAGGAAGATATTTTAGAGATGTAGAAGATATGGAATTTCATTAAACCCAAAGAAGTGCATATTTGGGGTGACTAAAGGAAAGTTACTTAGCCATGTGATAATAGAGAAAGGGATTCTTATTGATCCTGATCATGTAGAAGCCATATCAAGAATCATCTTGCCATCAAGCCAAAAAGAATTGAAATATTTCTTCAGAAATATTAATTTTGTAAGAAAATTCATAACAAGGTTTACAGAGATAGTCAGGGCTCTGAGTGAAATGTTGAAGAAATATGCGAAGATAGAATGGACAGAGCCAGAAAAGAAGTCATTTGAAGAGATAAAACAAGCTATACTTGATGCTCCCATCTTGGTCAACCCTAACTACACAAAGCCCTTCTACCTCTATTCTTTCACATCAGAAAATACATGTGCCACAACACTTACCCAAAGGACAAAAGAAAAGGATGACCATCCCATTGCTTTCATGAGTACACCATTCAAAGATGTAGAGATGAGATACTTGAACGTGGAGAAACAGGCTTATGCTTTAGTCAAGGTAGTTAAAAAGTTCAAACATTATATCCTGAGAAGCAAAGTCTTTGCCATAGTCCCAAATGTGGCTACTAAAACCCTCCTAATGAAAAATGAGCAAGGAGAGAAAAGAGGCAAGTGGGTTACCATAATTCAATAATATGATATAGAGATCCAGCCAATGATAATTGTTCGTGGCCAAGCTTTAACATAGAATATTTCCATGGGACCAGGTCTGGTGCAACAAGTTTATGAATTACAAGAAGTATCTCCTGATGAATGGTATGATGATATCACTTACTTCATGCTCAACCACAGGTGCACTAGTCATCTAAATCCAGTAAAAAAGAGGGCCCTATGAATGAAGATCCATAGATATATGTTGCAAGGAGAAGTATTAAATAGGAGAAACCATGAAGGAGTTTTTCTAAGATGCTTGGGAAAAGAAGAAGCTAAACAGCTAAATGGAACATTTTCATTCCAAGTTTGGAACTAGCCATTGAGGAGCATTAGCAACCGCACACCAAGTTCTAATGGTCAGCTATTATTCACCAACAATGTTCAAAGATGTATACGATCATGTAAAGACTTGCCACACATCAAATAACTATTGCTTGAGAGAAGAACCCAGCTATGCCACTTCAACCTGTGATCAAAGTACGACCTTTTGTGAAATGGGGACTCAAATTTATTGGTATGATCAATCCACCTTCCTTGGTGTAACATAGGTATATTCTAACTACAACTGACTATTGCACTAGATGGTTAGAGTCTCAAGCCTTGAAATCATGCACAACAAATACCATAATTAAGTTCTTAGAAGAAAACATTGTCACTAGATTTGGTTGTCCTTATGTTTAGTTTGTGATGATGGTTTTGCATTTTCTTCTTTGAAATTTTCTAACTGGGCTTTTGAATATGGGGTCACTTTGAAGTTTTTATCGAATTACTATCCTCAAGGTAATGGATTGGTAGAATCTACAAACAAAAATTTGTTGAATGATATCAAGAAGTTGTTAGACAAGAACCCGAGGGACTGGCACATAGTTGAGATTCACTCTCTGGGAAGATAGAGTAAAAGTAGATAGTTCCCTTGGGACATCACCATATCATATAGTATATAGACAAGATCCTATATTCCCCATACAATTGAGAATTCCCATGCTACAATTCATGCAAGAATGTTTAGATCAAGAAGATAGAATCAAAACTAGATTGTCACAATTGCTACTTCTGGAAGAGAAAAGAGATCTAGCACTAGAAATTTTTTTAAAGCACCAAAGTATTGTAAAGAGATGGTTTGATTAGAAAGCAAGAATAAAGGAATTTAGAATTTCTGACTTAGTCCTTTGTTGGGAAAAATCACATGAATGAAAGGGAGGCCATGAAAAATTTGACAACTTATGGATGGGTCCCTATTAGATTGCAGAAATTCTAGGGGATAATGCATTTAGAATGAAGACATTAATAGGAGAGGATATCCCATTGCTAGTCAATGGGAAATTTCTCAAACATTATTTCCAATCTTAGACTCCTTGTGAGTCTTGCTTTTGTACATATTTAGATTAGTTTCTTTTATGGTTGGGTTTGGTTTTGCTTGGTTTTGTCTTAGTTTATTTTTTCCTTGCTTTTGTTCGCTTTAGTTTAGTTGCTCCTATTTTTTCTTTTTAGGATTAGATTTCTTTGTTTCCATTTGCTTTTCCTTGGTTGCTTTAGGTTTGCTCTGAATAAGGAGGATTTCCCATTTGTGAGAAAGGTGATGTTACTTATATGCACACTCTGGAATGACCTTGCCAAGGTATGTTCAGTCCATTTCTTAGATAAAAATTTGTGGATAATCTTGGAATCCTAGATTAATTATCTCTAAAGTACCTTAAGGCTAAGGTTAGTACTTGACTAGAAAGAGAATCATTTATTGTATCTTGAACTTGAGTTTTACAGTTATTATATCTTACACACTTAACAAATTCTCTGAGTCATTATGGTCTCCTAGATGAAATCATGGTCAACCAAAAAAGAAATGATCAAAATTCTTGCTTCAGTGCCACTATAATGCTCAAACCCATGTGAGCTTCATTTCTTACAAGCCAAAGTGTGGAAAAATGTGAAAAGAAAAGAATATCAAAAAGAAAAGGAATAAAAACAAAAAATAAAGCATTTGGATTTTGGGTGTGTGGACATCTCTACAGGTGTAAAATCTCAATAAAGAATAACTAAATCACCAGAAGTAGAGCAATTTCTGTGAGATTATAGAAGAATAGCTTGTCGGGGCTATAAACGCTTGCTGCCAGCAAGGCTCTATCCAAGGATGCTTTTGGAGTTAAGAAAAAATTACACAAGAATGCCATGATGGAACCAAATATTCAGAGTGATCTTATGAGATGAAAATAAAAGCATTTTCACCTACTCATAACTAAAGGATGAAAGATCTTGATACAATTTATTATTCCTCTTCCTTTTTGGGTGCTCTTCTTAGCTAAGGGGGAAGTTAGTTAGAACTAATTTAAGATTCTAAGTTTCAAGCAAATCTTATCTTTGGAATGTTTAGGAACATTCCTCACATGCATTTGCCACATGTTGTGACCTAATTCACACATCGCCCCATTGTAAATGGGGACCCTCGATGGCTTTTTTTTGGGGTTTAGTTTTGAGTTGCAATTTCATAAACTCTTTCACTCTGTGGATTTCAAGCTAGAGTTTGGAGTCATTGCTCAAGCCAAGTTGAGAATCTAGGCCTAAAAATGTACTTAAACGCTATAGAAGTGTTCAAAAGATCCAGTAGACAAGGATCGCCTGTGCCTTCGTCCAATTCTAACACTTCCTACTTTTTAGGAATTTTGCTTTTCTTTCTTTTTTCTTTTTCATTTTTGGCACTTTTGGACCATTATGGAAATTACTATTTTTAGAAAAAAAAAAATTGCTTTTTCTATTTTTGGAAAGTGCCAAGGTCCCACCAATAGAGGAATCAATGTTTCCATCTTTAGATTGAACAAACATGCAAAAATCAATGAAAAATCTAAAAAATTAAGTAAAAACCATGTGAAAATATGATAACATCAATGAAAAGCAACCAAAAAATTAGTCAATTAGATCAAAAATCAAGTAAAAAGCATGCAAAAATAAGTGAAAATTAACTAAAAAATTATGCAAAAATCTGAAAAAAGAATGAAAAGGCAATGAAAAAAATCATGAGCTGAAATGGTGTAAGTTTGAAGAGATTTGTGGAGAAGTGCACCCAGCAAGAAGAATGGCATAAAATCTTGCAAGTCCACCCAAGGAAATGGTCTGAAAGCTTGCCAAGTCCACCCAATCTTGGATGGGTGTATGGAAAGGCATGGAAGAAGTCCGACTTGCACCTGGAAAATTTTCTTGGAAGTCCGCCCAGCTCTTGAATGGGAATGGAAAATTTTCTTGGAAGTTCACCCTTGGTAGAATGGCATGATGTTAAGCCAAGTCCACCAAACTCAAGAAGACATGGCATAAACTAATGGAAAGTCCGCCCTTGGTGGAATGACATAATGTTAAGCCAAGTCTGCCTTGCATAAAGAAAATAAGTGGAAAGAACTCTTGGAAGTCCGCTTGGACAATGGCAAAGAGTTTGTGAAGTCCACCTTCCCCAAGGAAATGGAAGGAAACACTCAAAGTACACCATGGGATGATAGGAAAAATGGAAGGAAAATTATGAAGTCCGACGTGAACCATGGAGAGCATGGAAAGATTTTTATCAAGTCCGCATAGCATGTGGAGATATCATCTTGAAGTCCGCCATGGAGAAATTATGGCAAAGAGATTATAAAGTGCAAAATTTCAAGGAGAAAGAAATGAAAAATCCATGGAGTTGAATGAAATTAAAGAAAATCCACCAAGAAAAAAAATACATGGATAAAATAAAAAAATTAAAGAATTAAAGGTTGAATTTTTTTTGGAAAAATCATAATAAACCTTTAATTCCAACACTTAGAAAATTTGAGCTTCAAAAGGATAAACTTCAAAATTTTAAGATATAAAGATGGAGAGTGAGAATTTAGAAACTTACCTCGATAAACAAGAGTCCACATTTGATGAACTTGAGAAACTACTAAATAAATCAAAGTTTGCAACCTTATAAGGCATTTTCAAGTCATTATCAACTCACAATTTCAAGAGACTTAGCTCTCTCCATTCCTAGAGATAGATAATTTTTCAAGAGTTAGAATTTTTTTCGAGAGATAGAACTTTTCATGACATAGATCTTTTTTTTAGAGATAGAAATTTTTAAATTTGAGTGATTGATTTTTTTCAAGGTGAAAGAACAAAGAAAGAAGTAGAATTCTAAGCTGAAGGTTGAAATTTTCAGAGGATAGCTTACTTTTTTGAGAATAAAGAAAAAATTCTCAAAGTTTCAAGTCAAATTGCTAGCCACAAAGTGTAACTTTAGAGTTTAATAGAGTTCTTTACTTTTGTCTTCATTGTGTCCACAAAAAATTTAATAAGTGTTGTTACTCTCAGCTTGCTTTTTCGTAAAATCTAACATTCAACAAGCTGAAAGTTGGAATATTTAGAGAGGAAATTTAAAAGAAAATCATAAATGAAAGGTAATATATTTCTCTTTCTCACAGGTTGATGACCACCCCTGAAGAATCATCAAAGAAATCACCAATGAAGTTCATAAGTAAGGGAGTTCAACAGGAGTTAAAGATCAATTCCAATGGAAGAAAGTCATAGATACAGACCTCAGACATGTTGATTTCGAGGAATTAAAAAAGAGAATGTATGGGTTGAATACACTTCTTCCCACAACCATTGCTCACTGGATGATGTGGAATGGGATTGTCCAAGCAGCCTGATTTCCTCCAGCAATCGAGTGTGCCAAATTAATAGTTGAATGTGTAAGGCATTACAACCCACAGGAAAGATAAATTGTCACTCCTAATGGAAGGATTTTGGAAAATCTTGGAGAACTAGCTATCCAAGAGGCATTTGGAATCTCTGATTATAATCAAACTTCATATAAAAAAAAGGAAGAAGCTAGAAGAATATTTGAGGAGCGGGCAAATCAATGTTCAACTCAAATCAACAAAACATGGTTGGAAAACCCAAGAGCTTCTACGAAGAAAAACTACAACAAATAGACTTTAAGGAGGAGTAAGGTGATTCATTTTTCTCTTGAACATTATAATGGGCAGTCCTCAAGGTGCCCTCTTCGAAACATGGATGTACTTCTTCATTGAGGAGATCACCTGTCGAGTCAGAATGTTTTAACTGGTTGAGGATGATCAATGATAACATCCATGAGAAATTTATTAACTTGGAGAGTACTAAGTCATTTTATATGAGTTCCTATGTCATTTATCTATTGGAAAGAGCCTATAGGTATTCCAAATTAATATGCAAAGGTGTTGTGGGAAATGGAGAAAATGAATTCAAAGTGTATGAATGTTACCCTCAATTGCAGTTGCCTGCCAAGTCCCATTTCAGAAGAGTAGATGATGCATTCTTGATGTACATCATGATGATGCTACAAGGAGGGACACATCAAAGGTTGACACATGAAGCAAAGAGCCTCATTAGTAAATATGGATCTTGGTACATCCAATATTTGAGATTCACTTATATCAGAATCTAGGGATTCACTGGGAATCCATTCACACCTCCCATCTACCCCACCCACAAAATTATTCTACTAGAGGTCCTTAGGCAACTAGAAACTTATCAAAATTTCTAGAGGGTGAAGAGCAAAGTATCCATCACTTTCCCATTCTTGATTGGGAACATGCAAGAATATTGCTCATCTACATAGGTAGCTGAAGGTGCTAGACTAGAAATGTAGTGGTATCCGTTCACATTGTACCGATCTAGAGCCAATTTTGATCCTCAACACCACATTGGAACTGTGAAGGGAAAGATATTTAAACAAAAAGTAGACCTAGAGGATTACTGGGCCAATATCATGAATGAATTTGATGTTAGGAAAATATTGTGGTCTAGACAACCTAACAGCTTAATCAGAATGACAAAACTCTTCCATGTGCTAGACCAACTTGAAGATGATGGTGAATTTACACAGTAAGGCTTTGATGGAAGTCAACCTCTTCCTCCTATGCACTGGTCAAAATTAGAAATCTTTGACTTGAACACCTTCATGAGACCTGTCATCAAATATTCACAACAATGGGTAGATCAATAGATTAAGGAACTACGGTGGAAGGGTATACCTTTGACATACACTCTAATGGGAAAAGTAGAATATTACTCTTCGAACACTGGAGCATCCCAAGGAGATGAGCCAATTGAGAGCTCTAATCCCAAGAAAAGGAAGGAGACAAATGGAAAAGAAATTGTAGATGAGGAACTTGCCAGGAAGCAGCAGAGATCAGAGCCTCTTCATTCTGCTGTCTTTGTGAATGTGAATGAAATTTTAGACATTGATGAATCTTTAGGAGATATAAGGATTCTCTTTCCTATCTCTATTTAGCCAAAAGATGATGAGCCTCCATCACCCACAGGAACCAAGATTTTGGAATCAGACAATGAGGCTGAAATTTTGGACAACGAGTTTGAAGAAGGAATGATTTCAACCCTGAAAGGAATTCAAGAAATCCTAGGTGCGTAGGACATTAAGAAAGAACAAAATACCGAGTAGTCAACTATTCTCGATTTTCTGAAAGAGAGATTAAAGATGAAGGAACTAGAAGAAGTTCTAGAAGAAGATGGCATGGCTGATTTCTTGGCCAAATTTGAAGCAGTCAATGCAAGAAATCCTTCCAAAACATTTTCCACCATCCATAAAGATGAAACCGGACATCATACAATCCAAGTTGTTTTACCAACAATTGAAAAATCGAGGGAGGAAATTAATCCCCAGGCATATTCCATTACCACTATTGATTTGGGCCCTACCACAAAAGGATAGGAGGTGGAAGAATTGGATAATTTTATTGCCACTATCTTGAAGCAAGGCTAGATAGGGAGGTAGTAAAGAAAAAAGAATATAAATGAGAGGTTGAATGACTCAAGGATTATATTCAGCATCTGACTAAGCCTCTTAGTCAAACTAGCTTAGCAGATCCTCCATTGATGAATACTTCTTAGGAGACCCTCGAAGAGGAGAAGAATATAGCCAAGGAGACTAAGGAATGGTTAATCAATAACAGAGAAGAGGTGGCTATATTTGCAAAAAAAATTGCATTGGCATATGGGAAAACTTCTTCTTTGCTCTCAAGAATTGCAACATTGGTAGAAACATGGGATTATGCTTAGGATATTCAAGAAAGAATCATTCCATGTCTCAAAGTGCTTAAAGGAGTGTTGAAGCAAGAACTGGTCAACAAAAAATTAATTGCACCAGGTGCAACTTATGATTTCAGCAGCTAGTACATGGCACTGATCACACAAAGCGATATCCTAGAGAAGATAAAGGTGGATACTATCCAAGTTGAGGAAAGGACAAAAGAAATCTAGGAGAAGATTCTATCTATAGATACAAACGTGTTGGAGAAGGACATTGTGTGAGAAAACAACCTGCAATTTGAAAACTTGAATCACAAAATTCAGGAAATATTCTTCGCCACTACTATAGCTATCCTCAAACAAAATTTGACTAAGGTAGCTAACTTGCTATTCATATTTTGTACTTTCCAGCGGAAGGAATTAGAATGGGAAGATGCTTTTGCAGAATATTCAAATGATTTAGATGTACTAGAATTCAAGGTCAATGCACTACCACTTCTCACGATCGAGGAGGTCGGAACGATAGTTTCCAAATTCACCTAGTAAAATGCCACCAAAGAGGATAGAGATGTCCCTCCCCAAGAATAACTCTTCACTTCAGTTCACTTGTTGTTAGCTCATTGATCACTGACTATATTTTGAGAAACCCTAATTAGGGTTGCTTATTTTTAATCTATGCCATTGATTCTAGATTAATCTTGGTCATTCATTGTATTCAAGAAACTTTATATAAACCCCCCTTCACTCTCTCATTTTCATAATAGGATATAGAGGATATACATAATAAGAGAGAACATAGAATAAGTGAGAGGGAGTTTTATGAAATTGTTGCTAAAGACTATTTTTGATAATAAATTTCATAATGCATGAGATGCTTTGAATCCTTTTATTGTCAAATGCTTGCATGGTTGAATACTTCTCTTCCTCATAGAATAGATTTGAATTAGACTTTCATTTGAATGTATGTTAAGGTAATGGTAGATTGATAGTAAAGGTTAGTGAAACTTTTCTCATACTTTCTTTGGATGGATGATTTCTATTCAATGCATAAAGTTAGATTGAGCTTTTGATGTGGATGCTTCATTGTCTACTTTGAATGATATTTTTCTATTGATGGTGTTGTTCGTAGTGAGAAAATTTTAAGCACAAACCCTAGAAGATTGCACTTCCTTTGTGTAGTCCTTTAGTGTGGTGAAACATAGTATTGTTTTTTTAGTTTCACTTAATCCTTACCATCTCTAGATTTCGTAGGAGTAGCATAGGACTTCTAAACCCTTACTTTTTTTCCACTTTTTTTTTTATCTAAAGTCAAAAAACATTCAAAAAATAATACGGCATTCAAGTCTTTGCTTTCTAAGTAACTTACTAGAGAAAATATGTTTGTATTACAAGAAAAATCATGACAACCATAGAGCTTATCCACACCTAACTGAAACATTAGAATTGTCGTATGATCTTTCTTGCAGGCTTAGCAAATGAGGTAGTTTTTCAAGAAGGGATAGAGTGTCTTTGGATACTTTATTCGAGATTCTTTGGTGTGTCATAAAACATGCATCAACAGGGCCCCAAAACCCTAAACAATGAAAGAAAATTGCTAAAGAGAAAAAAACACAAGCAACAGTAGCCCAAAAAAGCCAAAAATGTTGTCAAAAGATAACACTAGACAAACCGACATCAAAACCAA